>CM038795.1:20671736-20748414 GCA_021764765.1 Vicia sativa | reverse complement strand
CGAATTCAATATAACGATAATCAATCTTTATTTCTTTTAAAAGTATTGCATTTTTATTTTATTTTTATTTACTTATAAAATAATTTATTTTTTATTCTATAATCAAAGTTAGTATTACAGTATTATTATAATATATAAGTATAAGTATATCTTTAGCTGCCATTGCTATTTCTTACGATAAAAACCTAAACAAAATACAAGAATACATGTGGCAAACTATTACTTTGAATCATTTAAACGGAAAGAGATTAACCAAGAGTTTGAAGTTGTACTGGTCAATCGAAAATATTTAACAAAGACCTTGAAGAATAAGTTTGATACAATGAAGAAAGATTGACGCATTTGAAGATTTATGAAGTTTGGTGTGTAACACCCAGAAATTCAAATAATTATTTAAATGAATTATTAAGGATTTATTTGTTAGAATTAGTCGAAGTCGAGAATTATCGGAATTATTATAAGATGCATTATTGGATTAATATGTTAGTTGAGCGGTTAAGTTGATAGTTGAGTAATTAGTCGGATTAGTCGGAAGAAATAATAATGGGTAAGTATAATATTATTTATTTAATTGGGTTTATTTGTGTGTTAGAAATAGCAAACATTGGAGGTACATTTAGTTGGCCCATTAAGAATATTAGTTAATTATAATATTTAATTTATTGATAGAATATTTGATTTAATAAAAGGATGGAATATTAGGGTTTTCTATATAAGTAGTAGTGGTAGAGAAATATTAGGTTTTTACGTGGAAATTTGGAAGAGCGAGAAAATAAAAGGTTTGAAAACACAAGGACTAGTAGAGAAAATTAGTGCAGTGCACAACCCGGGCGGAAATTAGGAGTCAAATAAAATAGAAACAGTCTATCTGTAGGGGTTCTGGCTCAATTGTGTCGTAAAATAATTATATTTAAAATGCCTCTATTGTTTTGATCTCAAATCTTGTTCTATAATTCGATAAGATAGCCATTTTATTCGATTTTGGAAAATATAATTATATTAATGAAAACCGTTGGATTGTTGGCTTGTGGGCGCCATCGAAATCATTCATATACCCTTAGTGCACATTATTTTGGGATACTAACTAATTGGTGCTCCATTAACATTGGGAAGTATACACACGTAGTAGTTAATTAAGTAATATATGAAATAACGGAGTTTAGCAAAGATGAGAGAGAGTAGCGGTGATAATTTCAGCAGTATTAATTTGGATGCAAGAAATTAGTATATCGGTAATATAATTAAACAGGAAGAATGTATTATTAGGTAATAATAGTGCATAAAACGATGCGAATTAGTTGAATTTATAGAATTAAGCGGTATAATTAATTGTCCTAATTAATTAAAAGCTATCAGGTAAGTATATGTTAGTAGGTAATTGTGCTTGGTTTATTTTGTCGAAATTATGTTGAATGTGTTGTGTTATATTTTCTTTGTGATTTATTAGTGATGTATATTGCTATATTTTTGCTTTATGCGAGAGTTATGTGATGTTTAAATGTGATGTTTGTGATATGGGCTTATGCACGGCGAATTTGTTGTTTATGTTGTGGGATGTGCATTACAGGTTGCATACATTGCATATTTTAGCGACGACCTGGATTGAAAGCGTGTTGAAGGCTTATGCCTTGTTTTAATGCCTCTAATAAATGGCAATGTAGGGGCTGAAGCCTTGATTGGTACCACAAGCATATGCAATGTTGTGTCTCAAATTGGTATAAGTATGATTGTTGTGATGTGAAGTGATTAGTGATGTTAATTTTGAAGTGATAATTTTGTATGATTTAATCCTAATATATTATTTATCATACACTTGTTTATATTAGATATCTCACCCTTAATTTGTTTAATCGTTGTCTTTATCTTCGGTAACGTCACGGGCAATGAAGAATGAAGATTTAGTTGTTGTTAGTTCGGTCGGTGTCGCCTTGATACGTAGCACCGGGGATGAACACATTGTTTTTGTTGCTATTAAGTTGGATTGAAGTTGTTTCTTTTGAGAAGCTTATTTTGTTTTAAGTTGTTTTATGTTGAGCAAGATGCTATAATTTATTTGAAGTTCAAAGTTGTGAATCCGCTTGTGGTTATTTAAATTAATTGAATTGTTTTGAAGACTAAATAGTTGACATGAGTTCATCTCGATGTTACATGCTATGTATCTATATCTGAGTTTCGTGTTGTTGTTCTTAAGTTGAAAATGTGATACCTCAAGTTTGGTTGAAATTTTATCATTACGATTTTATTTATATTTGTCGGGTAGAAATGGGGTGTTACATGGTGAAGCGGCTTAGGGTGGGATCATATTGAAAGCTTAGTTGTTCAGAGGACTGGTGGGATAGAAAAATTAAGGTTAGTTTATTTATTAAATACTTCTAGTTCATTTACAATGAAAATGATTTAATATAAGATCTAAAAGTTAATGGTTAATTTTTTTTGTAGGAGAAATCAGAGGCTAAAAAGTTTCATAATAAATCAGTAGATCCTACGATAGAGAAATATTGGAATCAACTATTTGATGACAATTATGCAGGAGGGGACGAGGTTGTTGCACCCTCTGTGGATTCTGAGTTGGTTCAACCTGTGGAACCTATTAATATTGAGGAAGAGGATGAAGAAAAAATGGTGGGAAAGAAAATCATCATTATGAGAGTGATGGAACATATTTATGCGAGAATATCAATGACATGCTTCTCAGTGGAAAATTTACTACAAGAAGAAAATTATTTTTGGCTTGATTTTATGAATGAGGTGGGTGGTACTCAATTGTAACCAAGGTTTTGAAGGTACAAAATTTGAGATGAAGGTCTTGGTACATATGTACCGTGAGGCACACAAGTGCTCGGTCAAGACAGGGCACAAAAGAGTTGCACAAAACATGACTAGCAAACCTATTAAAGTAAATCGTGAAAACAAATCGGAGGGCTGCAAAACTAGGTGGTCATATCTCAATCTCATAAGGTATTGGAAATAATGCAATCGATGAAAATGCAAGTAAAAGTCAATGGTAGTTCTACAATTGCTACATGGCACTTATAAATCGGATGGTTGTCAATTGAGTTTTAGAAAGAGGTAGTGAATTGTGGTGCTTTGGGGCTAGTTTGATTGAGAATGAATCAAGGAGAGATTTTTCTAAACATGGTGGATGCGAGTCTAGAAAATTATGGTTAACGTATATGCACTCCAAAGAAATGAATCTTTTATGATTATTTATTTTTAAGGCTTGTTCCTTTGATTTTTACTTGAAATTTGTTTCAATTTTATGAATGTTGGCATATTTTTTCAAGGCTTGTACCTCTGGTTTTGACTTGAAATTGAATTCAATTTTTTTAATGTTAAAATTTGTTTGCTTCTTTTTTAGACAAATATGCAACCTATGGTGAATTTATTGATGTTGATGCTGAATTGTTTATGTTGAATATGGTTATTAATGATTACATTTAGTTATTTATTATTTAGTAGGTACATCATTGATATTGCTGAAAGAGAAAAGAAGAGAAGAAATTATGCACTTTATTGGATTATAAGATCAAGTACAATAAGTGCAACTGCTACATATTACTATAAATGTATTTATAAAGAACCATGTGTGACTTAGGGATGACAAAAATACCCGTATCCGTGGATAGCCGCGGATAAAACCCGTCACGGGCACGGATATGATGGTTTAAATAATATCCATGGGTAAAATAAATGACTATTTGGTTACCCGTTTACTTACGGGTACAAATATGGATTTGATGGTACCCGTACCCGCGGGTATCCGTATCCATTAATTTAAAAATTTAAATATTAATTAATATTAATTTGTTTAATCAAAGTTATTATTATTATTAAAATAAATGGATATTTGGTTACCCGTTTACTTGAATGGATATGGATTTGATGGTACCCGTGCCGGTGGGTATCCGTGTCATTAATAATTAAAAAATACTTAAATATTAATTTGTTTGATCAAAGTTATTATTATTATTATTATTTTATAAAATATGGTATTATTATTACTATTATTTTTATTATTTTGATAAAAGAAGAAAAAAATAGAATGTGATTTATTTTTGTTATTATTTATTATGGGTTAAATTTGAGAATAGTTTTTTTGTCTTTAAAAGAGATTAAAAAATTAGTTATTTAAATTAATTTTTGTAAAAATATATTTAAATAATAATATTCATGGATACCCGTTAATACCCACGGATATCTCAAAGTTCACGGATACCCATCTAATGGATACCCTTGCGGGTATGGGGTGAATCGTGTATCATATTTACTAAGCGGGCGGAGTAGCGGAGACTAGTACCCGTGCCCATGGGTACCATTGTCATCCTAGTATGACTTCACTTCAAAGAGGAAAATATTGGATGAATGAGATATTGAATGGACACCTTGTTCGATGCATGAATGCCTTTAGAATGGATCCAATTTTATTTACACGGTGGTGTGAAGATTTGCAATCAAAATATGGATTACAACCAAGTAAAAGAATAGCGATTCTGGGCGGTGGGCATATTTGTGTACACACTTGCTATGGGTGCTTCTAATAGAGATGTTAGAGAACGATTTCAACATTTTGGAGAGACATTAGTAGAGAATTTCATTAGGTTTTAGAAGCAATTAGCAATAGAAGTATGGGCTGCCAAGGCTATGCGTGATATCATAAGACCAAAAGATCCAACTTTTCAATATGTACCTCATATAGCTAATAACGAGTGGTACATGCCTTCAAAGGTGTGTATGTGCATGTGCATGTGTGGGAGATATGTTATTTCTTATCATGATGGACATGTCTTTATCTTATTTTTAACAGGATTGTATTGGATGCATTGATGGTATCCATATAGTTGCATGTATTTCTAAGGCAGAGCAAATGCGTTATAGGGGTAGAAAAGGAATCATCACCTCCAATGTCATGGCTAGTTGTGATTTTGATATGTGTTTCACATTTATATCAGTTGGATGGGAGGGATCAACACATGACACATGTGTTTTTCTTTATGGAATCAACTTTGACATTAAACTTTCCAAAGTAACCAAAAGGTATGATTATATGTATTACTACAAGTTTATTTTCTTTTTCATTTTGGGGATGTTTATTTTATAAAAAAAATACATTTTTACTCTTTTTTTACAAGTAGATATTATTTGGTTGACAAAGGATATTCTGATAAATAAGGATATTTGGTGTCTTATCCTAAGATAAGGTATCATCAATAGCGATTTGAATATGAACCTGCAACTAATGCTCAAGAAACCTTTAACCGTGCATATTCATCTCTTAGATGTTGTATAGAAATTTCATTTGGAGTGTTGAAGAAAAGATGGAAGATACTTAATAAAATGCATAATTTAGTGTTAAGACTCAAATTGATGTTATAATAGCAGTATTTAAATTGCATAACTATATTCACATCAACTTACATGATGATCCAATGTTTATTGTCCTTGACCAACATCCAAATTATGTACCTCATATTATTGGTCCTCAAGACATATCGGGATCGGGAGATCAACTACAACGAAGGAAATTGTAATAATATTTGCTTTAATTTGGAATGTTAGACGATGAACTTATTTTGATTATTATTTTGGATTAGTATAATTGTAGTTGAGATTATCTTAATTTTTATTATATGTATTGAAACACTTACATAAGTGTGTTTAATATATTTTATTATTATGTTTAATGTTTAATTTTATATATTTGAAATATTAATTTAATATACATTTTATTATAAATTAAGAATTTTGTTATATTAACATATATTTGTAATTTAGGATAGAATCTCTTATCAAGTCTCATAAGTTTATTATTGTACATGTACTTTATATGAAACATTATTTTTTATTATAAAGTTGAAACAATTTTTTTTAAAAAATGTTTAACATATAAAAATTAATATAATAATATTATATAAAATATTTAATAAATTAAAATTATTAAATTTTAAAATATCTTAATTATGAATTTTATTAAAATTTTAATGATCTGAACAAGTGATCAGAATCGGAGACGACCGAAACGGTTGATGATCCTTTGAGTAAGTTGGTGTTGAGGAGGGGGTGGTGTACCTGCAAGACACTCTGATGCTAAAGTAAGCAAATGCTCAAGGAAGAGGGTAGAAAATATTAGGGTTTTGAGTGCAAGAAAGTGATACCTGCCCTCAAAGATGAGAGTTATATAAGGGACATATGAGGATTCTCATTGGTTGTTGTATTTGGACGAGATACGCGGATCCGCAAATATAACCGTTCGAGATGACTATGTCAAGACCGATCAAATATTCCGTAACTATCCGTTATGTCGAGCATGGATGACATAACAGACGCGTTGACAGGCAAGCATGGATTAGCTCGACCTATGTCGAGTAGAATAATATGCGATGCGGACAGCTGGGAGCCCTGAATACACCGTTGAGGTCTGCCAGGTCGTTGTAATTAAGGGAGGAACAACCTGCTCGAAAACTTTCGGGAAGTTCAGAATAACATCCCCCCAAGTCGTCGCATCTGCTCGTGGATGCGATGACTTGATCCCAAGGGAAAAGTCAAAATCGTTTTGTTCGAGGATACAAGGTTGTCAAGAAGCAGAAGTTGGAGAATTAGTAGGGTTTTGCCTATGACTCGAGCCTTGGCGAGATGATTCAGCGACCTAGGGACTAGGGGTAATGATGATTCTCAAGGTCCTAGATAGGCGCAAACCCGCGTGCAAGGGGTTATAAAACCAAAGGATCCTCTCATTTATAACTTTTCATTCTTTTGTTTCGCCTGATTATTTCCATTTGTTCTCGCTCGACTTTATCACCTATCAATCCGAGGAGTTACTTTACGGTGGTCGACGTTACCTTCGCCTTCCATATTCGTGAACCACTCATTTCTTCAGTTTATTCCATCTACAAACGGTATGTTTTTGACCTTTTGAATTTGGCAGTTTAAACTTGAGATTTAACTTGCATGTAGAGATGTATGCGGTTAAGGTTTATATTTTTAGAGCTTTCTTTTTAGCAGTGAGTGGCTGCTACTCCGTTCTCTGGCATTTAGTGATGCCAGAGTTTTCCCATGCGCGCCCTTCTCTAAACTGAGGGATCCTGCTTTGAATGATAGTCTGTCTTTGAGAGAGGGATGTTGACCGAGGATGTGGATCCTTGTTCGTCCGGGCCCTTTCACATGATTAGTGGTGGAAGGATGGATTTGACGTTGATCTCGAGCTCACCGACTTCCTCTTTTTTTTCAGGTATTATGACAGGAAATAGAGAAAGTAGTTGTGAAAGTTCGAAGGATTCCGGGCGAGAGTACTCTGACTTTACAACTAACGAAGAAGGTACTTCGGGCGAGATCCTAAGGGAGGATTCTCCTTCCGCCGAGGGACCTCAGTCGGTAGAGGATCCGTCTGTAATAGTAGCTCAGGTCGGGAACCAAGATCCGACTACCTGGGTGTCTCCAGATGTTCACTTGATGGGGTCGTATTTTACTAATCATCGGAATGAGGTGTTCGATGGGGTGTCCTGGTATGGCCCTGAGGGTGACGATGTGAACGAGGAGGGGAGATGAGAGGTGGGTAGTATATCCTGCTGCATCAGATCTATTTAATTTATGAGGCTAATCGTATTCCAGTGTTTGACATCTGGTTTAGGGAGTTGGGATTTCTCCTTCCATTTACTGATCTACAAGTGGCGATTTTTTACCACCTTCGCCTCGCTCCATCTCAGCTTCACCCGAATGCGATCGCTTTCATCCGGGCGTTCGAGATAGTGTGTGAGTACTTAGAGATAGGCGTTACTCTCCCCCTATTTTTCCATATATTTTATCTTTAGAGGGTTCAGATAAGACGGACGGGGTAGTTAGGTGAAGTTGGGTGTCGTTTTGACAACATAATGGAAAGCTCTTTAAACCCTATCAAGAGTCTGTCCGATTTTTCAAGGATAAGTTCATGTTAATTCGACCAATCTCGGAACGAGCTCTCTTTAATGTGATTTTGTAGCGTTCCTGCTATTTGGGAGGATGGTTCTCTGAAACTGAACGAGCGAGGGGAGAAGGTGTATCGACTTGTGTCCAAGTTTAACTTTCACTGGAACAAAGAGCATTTCGAGCGAAATGCTGATCAATATGTATGGGCCAAAGAGGGATTGGATGCTGAGGATTTGGCCAGTCTTGGCGTGCTGTTGTCTTATGTCGAGGGTCTTGTCCCGGTTTAACGCATGGGGAGAGGGGGAAAACTACTCGTGGGAGAAGACCGGGGCCATATTTTTGAGCCCCCGCTTATCAACGTGAGATATCTCCTTCTTAGTGGAGATCCTAAGGCTTACTTGGGTAGATTTAACCTTCTTGCATCTTTTTCTTTCTTGTTATTGCTGAATATTGTAACGCCCTGAATTTAATTAATTATTTAATTAGATTATTAAAGGAATTATTTGTTGGGATTAGACGAAGTTTGAGATTTAATCAGAGATTTAATCGGAGTAATTGGATCTGTTAGTATTATTGTAAGAGGCGTGTTTGGATTAATTAAATTAAAGTTGGATTTAATCGGTTAAATTGGAGGAATAATATTAAGAATAATATTATTTATTTATTTTGATATTTTGTTTAATTAAATTAAGTTGGATTATGAGTAGCGAATATCAAAGTGGAGGTGTAAATATAATAAGTCTATTAAGAAAATAATAGTAATTATATTATTATTATTTGATTTACTGGATTAAAAGAAAATATACGGAATTAAGTTTCAGTGGAAAAATAAGGTTTTGGCTTTTGGGAGAATAGATCGTGAAGAGATTGCAGACCAAAGAGGAACAAGGTTTTTGGCGAAAGAGGAATCGACCGATGAATTACAGGGAAGAGGCAAAAGGTTTGCACTCGACCAGAAATTAGAATGCGATCGAAGAGTTGAACTGCTTTGAATCCAGGTAAGGGTGGGGTTATGACTATATAATGGGATACATGATGAATTGATATGGGAATTGAGTCGTATGAAATTGCCATGAATTTGTTTTACTGTTTATGTGCTATTTGGTTTCGGCGAAATTGTTGATACTGAATGGATCGTTGCATATGTTGTTGGAATTATTGGTTATAAATTGCATATGTTTATATAACATAATTAAAATATTAAGTCGATGGATTTTGTTTTTAAAAATATTTTGGTGTGAACCGGATAGAATTCGTAAGAACAGAGGACCCCGAATTGCAGAAAATATGTATGGAAGCTGGAGAGTTATCAAGGGACACCTGTCCCAGGATGAGAAGAAAAGAAAATGGGGACCCCAGTAGCATGAGGGGGCGGACGCTTCATATAGGTGAGGGTGGGCTCCCCACTAACATTTCCTTTGCCTTCACGTGAATACATAAGTTTTTTTTGGATTTTAGGTAGTAAGGCATGTCTGTCTTTTGGCACTGTGTGATCAAGGAAAGAGAAAAGAAAATAAAGTATATATATATATATATATATATAGTTAGGGCGGACGCCCCATGCACTAAGGGAGAGTATCCCACCTATTCCTTGCTCCTTTCCACGTGGGTGTGAATGTTAGTTTTAGTTTTGGTTCTTCTGTTCTAGTAGGATATAACATTGGTATGCCATATAATACATATAAGTGAGTTTGGAAACATATAAGTGGTATAAGGTTGGATTAGTGACTAGTGGTAGTAATTCAACAAGTGAATAATATGAACATTTTGGATAGCAGTGAATGTAGTTAGTAACCCGGTGATAGCAGGACTAGCATGGTAAAGGTAGTGTTGGTGCGAGAATGTGATACAGTGGATACCTTTGTACCAGAATGGCTTAATTAATAGCAGGGTGTATATTTACTAGTAGCAGGAAAAGCAGTGGTATGAATTTATCAGATAGTGGTGTAACAACACTGGTAGCTTAGTTAATTAAATTCATTAGACCGTGATTGTGGAATTAAATACACCGTAGTAGTAGAGATTAATTAGTAGAAGTTCCGATGGTCAGAAGTAGAAGTTATGGTCAGAGAAGTTCTGATGGTCAGAAGTAGAAGTGATGGTCAGAAGTTCTGATGGTCAGAAGTAGAAGTGACGGTCTGAATTTTTAATTGTCAGAAGTTTTGATGGTCAGAAGTTATGATGGTCAGAAGTAGAAGTGATGGTCAGAAGTTCTGATGGTCAAAAGTTCTGATGGTCAGAAGTAGAAGAGACGGTCAGAAGTAGAAGTGATGGTCAGAAGTTCTGATGGTGCAGAAGTCTGATGATGTTCTGACGGTGCATAAGTTTTGATGGTCAGAAGCAGAAACTTCTGATATTGCCTCCAGGAGGATTCAGTATAACAGAATAATTTTAATAATGCATAGAAACAGTCCCAAAATTTAGACAGTAGCCAAAATTAAGCGGTATATTTAGTTGCTCAGAATTGAATGAAAATTTACCGGGTAACTAAGATTAATTAGTAGATAATTGTGGTGGGGGTTGTTTTGTGAAATTATGTGGAATATGCTGACTGACAGTATCGGTTAGCCGAATTAAGCGATATAATTAATTGTCTGGAATTTAATAAAAACTGGCAGTGTAACTGAGAAAAATTAGTAGGTGGATTCTGTTAATTTATTTTTTTGTAATTGTGTTGAGTACGCGGTGTTGTTATTTTATTTGTGAATTATCAGTGAAGTGTTTTATTACTGTATGTTGTTGTTGATTTATGCGAAGCTGCAGGATGTTTTTATGTTGATATAAATTTTGTCGTGACGTTGTGATGTTTGTGATGTGAAGATGAATAATGTTGTTGTGAATTATGTTGATTCCGTTGAGATGTTGATTACGTTGAAGGCCTATGGCCAGTGTTGAATTGGGATTACGTTGTTGTGTGTTGTCGTTGAGTTTTCCGTTGTTGATTGAGTTGATGTTGTGGTTGTGGTCGCATACATACATTGCATTATTAAGTTGGCCTTAATGGCAAAACATGTTGGCTGTTAGGGGCAAAGTTGATTATGTTGAAGGCTTATGCCTTGTGCCTCGAAATTACTGGCAAATGATTACGTTGAGAGTTTTACTCCAATGGTACCACATGCATGTGCATTGTTTAGGGTCGCATTATAAATGAACTCGTTGTTGGTGATGTTGTTGTGATAATGTTGGTGATCGTGTCGTGATGATGATTTTGTTGCAATATGTTGTCGATGACTTAGTGTGAATTTATGCTAACGTTGTGCTGTGATAGGTACTGTTGGGAAGCTGTGAAAATTGTAAATATAACTATTATTATAATTGTCGTAAATTGCTAATTGTTTGTTGATTTGTTGTAATAACTGCTGTGTGGAATATGTGAAGCAGTGAATTGTATGATTTATACTCTAGCATATTATTTATCATGAATTCAATTATATTGTTAGACATCTCACCCCTTCTGCTGATATTTCCCCTACCATGGGAAATGGGCAGGTACTCAAGCATAGCGGTGGATGTTGAAGTTAATTCTTGAAGTTTTTACGTCGTTTTATGATAAGTCAAAGGGGTCTTGCTATGATACGTAGCACTCGGGGATGAACATTGTTATTTAATTATCGTTGTTTCTTAAGATGTTGAGTTTATGAATAATGTGAATATTTGTTAAGTGAATAATAATAATAATTTGAAGTTGTTTCTCGTTGAATAAAAGAACAAAGTTGTTACTGTTGAGGAATTATAATTTTGCTGGTTATCTGTTTAATTGATTCCATGGAAATATGTTGTTATAAGTTCATCTTTAATCTAAGTGTTATGTATCTGTATAGTTGTGACTAAATGCATGTTGTTTTGCGAAGAAATTGTGACATCCCTTATATGATTATCTTTTCCGCACTCTGATTTGAATAAAACTCGAGGGGTAGATTTGTAGTGTTACAAATATATCCACTTTTGTCCGATTCTAATGTGAGTTCCTTTTGTTGCAGCTAAGATGAATCTCGCTATAGAACGTGTTTCTTGAAACTCATTGCAGCAGAAGAAAAGGGGGAAAGGGTCACCAAATGAGCCAGGGGCCTACTTCGACAATCTCTCGCTATGGTGGATCTAACCAGGGAAAGAGGTCATGGGAAGTTTAATCTCCCGCCCTGCTGGCTCGATCGCACCTACTTCGACAATACGAGCGTGAATATGCCGCGGGCGGAGTCTCTTTTGTTGGAGGAAATGGACCGACCATCTAAGAAAGTAGCGCTTTCTAAGGATGCGGGCACGTGGGTGTGCATTTTCGAGATGGCGGCGGCCTATTCTAAGTTGGGTCAATCTCCCGAGGTTGAGCTTGAGCTCAGGCCAAACTGAAGGAGGCGAATGAGGTGGCTAAAAATCGGGAAGACAAGTTATCCACTGATATGAAGCGAGCCGTCGAGGAGCGCGATGCGTATCGGAAGGATAAGCAGCAACTGGCTGACGAGATCGCGTGTTTGAAGGTTGATTTTGCTCCAATCAAGGGGGAGCCCGAAGATACTGCATGGTTGAGGACCCAGGCAGATCTAATTGGACGTATTCAAATGACTTATGACGATGCGTTGGTTGCTTATGGGGAGCTTTGAGAACGCCTGGCCTGTCACGGGTCTTGAATCCGGCGTAGAGTTAGTGACTGAGGGAATAGGAGTCCATTTCTATGTTGAATATGGTGAGATAAAGAAGCCCGACTTCTTCGACGAAATGGCCGTGGAAGAGACTCCTCCGCAGCCGACCTCTGGAAATGATCCTGACCAGCCCGCTGAATGATTTTGACTTTTTGTTTTTATTATGTCTGTTTGGGCGAGGCCCATTTATGTAACGACAATTTTTCGTCCCTTGAGGTCATTTTGAATCTTTTGTTTTGTTGGGGTGGAGTCCCCATTTTAACTCTGAGACAAATTCGGTCTTTATGGTCGTGGATGTAACGTCTAAGTATTTTGGTTTATCGTTTGTATGTATTTGATACTTTATGTTCGGGGAGGGAACACTTATTAGTAATGTATGGTCTTTGATAGTGTGGGAAAACTAGTCAAAGAGGGCCAGTTCGTTGCTAGACTCGATCTGGAGCTCAAGCTTTGATTTAAGGCCTGAGGTCGGTGGCGTGAACGTCTCATCGCGAGTTAGGTGTTCTGCTGGGAGAGGTACTTAGACAGCGGGGCTCGTTTGAGTCCCCCACGTCGAGGAAAAGATCTAGCTCGTTAGGTTAATGGAGAGAGTGTCTCTTTATGTGCCATGATGTCACGCAACGCTGGTACTATGGCGAGCGTGTGATGTCGAGCTATAAGCACTTGGGTGTTTTTATGAGGTGTATCGACCGTTAGTGTTTTAACTATAGTAGTATTTTAGTTTTTTTTTCGTTTCATGATCGAGTGAGTTGTTCCCCTTAGAGGTTTTCTAAGTAGTAGGCCCTTGTTCCTATTTTGGAATAGATACGATAAGGGCCTTCCTAGTTTGCTACGAGCATTCCTTCGGTGGAGCTCTTAAGGTTCCGTTTGAGGACAAAGCTCCCGAAGTTGAATTCACGAGGAATGACTTTGGCTTCGTATCGGAGGGTTATTCTTTGCTTGAGAGATGCTTCTCTAAGGGAAGCCTTTGTTCTTATTTCTTCGACCATGTCGAGCTCCTCCCTAAAGGATCGGTCGTTCATCTCCGCATCGAGTGGAGATTCGGTTCTTCTCGAAGGTTCAGAGATCTCTATCGGGATAACGACCTCAGTTCCATAAGCGAGATGAAACAGGGTTTCCCCGGTGGATGAATGAGGAGTTGTTCGATAGGCCCAAAGTATGTTGTGCAGTTCTTTGACCCATTTCTTTTTCGATTCGTCTAACCTTCGTCTGAGCCCGTGCAGTATGACTTTGTTAGCGGATTCGGCCTGTCCGTTAGTCTGGGTGTTCGATCGAGCGAAGTGTTTGTCTGGTTCCCAAATGGGCGACGAATTCTTGAAAAATTTTGTCGGTGAACTGTGTCACGTTTTCGATGACTATAGCTTGTGGAATGTCGAACCGGGCTAATATGTTCCTCTTTTAGAAACGCAGGATGTTTTGGGCGGTGATTTTGGCCAATGCTTCATCCTTTATCCATTTGGTAAAGTAGTCGACACCCACTATTAAATATTTGTTTTGATATGCTCCCAAGACGAATGGCCCGAAGATGTTGAGCCTCCACCACGAGAAAGGCCATGGAGAAGAGAGGGATTTGAGTTCGCTCGGGGGAGCCAGATGCATGTGTTTGTGCCGTTGGCATTTGTCACATTTCTTTACGTGTTTCTTGGCGTCGATCTGCATGGTCGAGCAATAGTAACCAGCTCGAAGAGCTTTTTGGGCGAGTGATTTTCCACCTAGGTGTTGGGCGCTGATGCCTTCGTGTATTTCCTTCAATATGTGTGGTACTTTGGTTTCTTCGATGCATTTGAGGAGGGGGTGGAGAATCCCCTTATGTAGAGTTTGTCTTCGAGTATGACGTATAAACAAGCTCTTCGCCTGATGATGCTTGCTTCCTTGGAAACGTCATGAAGGGTCCCGTCGGCCAGATATTTGTAAACGAGCATCATCCAGGAGGTTCCCTCCTAAATGACGAGTATGTTATGGTCGGGACGACTTTTCTCTATGCTCGATCGAGGAAGTATTTCTGGAGTACTGATTTGTTCCCTCCTTTAGTCCTCGTGCTAGCGAGCTTGGACATGACATCTGCTCGAGCGTTGTGTTCTCGAGGGATATGTTGTATCTCAACTGAAGTGATCCTTTTCAAGTGGTTTGGGACGAGGCTCCAATACTCGACCAGTTGGTCGTTTTTGACTTGATATTCTCCTCGAACTTGGGAGGCTACGAGTTGTGAATCTATGAGGATTTTGACTTCTTTTGCTCCCATATCCTCGGAAAGGCAGAGGCCGGCGAGGAAAGCTACGTACTCGGCTTGATTATTGGAAGTAGGGAATGATAGGGCGAGGGATACTTCGATGTCGATCCCTTCTCAGCTTTCCAGAATTATGCCTGCTCCGCTTCCTGATGAGCTAAAGGTACCGTCGACGAATATAGTCCATTTGTTGGAACCTTCTTGGGATATCGGAAAGTCATTTCTGCCACGAAGTCCTCCAGTACTTGTGCTTTGAGGGCTTTCCTATTTTCGTACCTGATGTCAAATTCGGTTAATTCCAATGACCAGTTGAGCATTCTACCGGCCATGTCTGGTCGACCTAATAACTATTTGATGGGATGATCTATTCGAACTATAACGGTGTGTGCCAAAAAATAGTGGTAAGCCGTCTTACGGCGTTGACTAGTGCGAGGGAAATTTTTTCGATTTGTTGGTATCTCAATTCGGGCCCTTGTAAGGCCTTGCTCGTGAAATAGATAGGTTTTTGCCCTTCCTGTGTTTCTCGGATTATTGCGACGCTAACAGACTCAGCAGTCACGGCCAGATACAAATATAGTATCATCTCTTTATTAGGTCGAGATAACACAGGCGGTTGGGATATGGTTTTCTTAGTAGTTTGAAGAATGGGAGTGCGTACTGGGCCGATATTACGACGAACCAAGATAACGAGGTCAACATCCCATTTAGGACTTAAATGGATTTTTTGGACTTCAGAGTGGACAATTTTGAGAATGCCCGACATTTTTCAGGATTAGCCTCTATCCCATGTTCGGTGAGATAGAAGCCGAGGAACTTACCAACCCGGACTCCGAAGGTGCACTTTTCAGGGTTAAACCTCATTTAGACTCTTCCGGCTTGATCAAATATATTCATGAGGTGTAGGGCGTGATCGACCTCCTCTTGGAACTTCATGATCATGTCGTCCATATACACCTCGAGCATGTCTCCGATTTCTCCTTTAAAGACTTTATTCATCATTATTGGTATGTTGCGCTGGCATTTTTCAGACTGAAGGGCATCACATTGTAGTGATAGTTTCCCGATTCGGTCATGAAGGCCATATACATTTTGTTTGTTTTAGCCATTGGAATTTGGTTATAGCCCGAATAGGCGTCCATGAACAAAAGCAATTTAAAACCTGCAGAATTATCAACAACTTTATCGATGTTGGGCAGGGGGTAGACGTCTTTCGGACATGCCTTATTAAGTTCAGAGTAATCAATGTACATGCACCATTTTCTATTATTCTTTTTCACAAGTACAGGGTTGGATAGCCACGTAGTATATTGGGCTTCCAATACAAAATTGACCTCTAAAAGGTCCCTAAAAGCTTGTTCGGTAGCCTCAATTTTTTCCGGGGACTGCTTTTGCCTGCGTTGTGCTATAGTCTTAAGGGCATGATCAATGGTAAGGTGGTGACATGCGACCTCGAGGACGAGACTGGGCATTTCGGCTGCACTCCAGGTGAAGAGGTCGGCGTTATCCTTCAAGCATGCTTTAGGTTGGTCTCGAGCCAACTCCGGGAGATCTGTTCCGATCTTGACTCCTTTGTTAGGGTCGTCATCGAGTGAAACGAACTCGAAATCCTTGTCTAGGATTGGACGTATGTGTTTCTTTGAGGATCCTCCTGAGCTACTAGAAGTGGGCGAATTTTCTTCGACCATAGGGACTTTCCCTTCCTCCTCTTCTAGGCCAAGTCCTCCGGCTCCAAACGACTGTCGAGATCGATGGCATCGACTCGAGGGAGGGGTTCAGGCTTATGAGAGCTTTCTGGGGGGTCGACTCTTCCTTTGGTCTGGGATTGGAGGTTGATGAACTCTAGGCCCTTTGTTGATGCCTCAAAACATCTTCGGGCTTCTTGGATGTCTCCGTGCAACGTTGCCACCTTCCCGTTTGCCGTATAATATTTCATCTTTAAGTGTACCGTGGATGTTACAACAATCAGCTCGGCGAGTGTGGGCCGGCCGAAGATACATTGGTACAGAGATGGGTAGTCGACAACCAAAAACCGTGTTTTGATTGACCTACCGGTTTCTTCGGCACTAAAAGTCATAATCAGCTCGACATATCCACACGGCTTCGCTGTGGAGCTGTTGAATCCATATAGATCTGAGCCGAGGTAAGGAGTCAGGTGCGTCTCGTTGAGTTGTAACGTCCTGAAGAGTTGAGTGTACATGATATCGGTCGAACTTCCCTGGTCGACTAATATGCGCCTGACGTCGAAGTTATCCATTCGAGCACGCACGAGCAAGAGATGCTTGCTTGGCGCCCCTGTAGCTCATCCTTGTAGAAGGCCAGTGGATGAGACTTGCCTTGGATCTTGTCAAGGGTGGCGCCCGGATCCAAATCGTCAAGAGGTCGTCAAATCTTCTTTTGATTGATCGATGGAGTTCTTGGTGAACCTCCAATGAAGATGACCATGGCCGTTGGGAAAGAATCCCAAAGTTGGGAGACAAAGTGCCGGTGGCATCTAGATCGGGAAGAAGAAGTCTTCCACCTATATATGCTCAATGCCACGTGCATGAAGACTCCTCCGGTTTTTCTTCCTCGACCTTGCTGGACGAGGGGGTTTCTTCTTTTGCAGACTCTTTTTCTTGTACTGTTTGAGATGACTGTCTCTTATTAAGATTTCAATCGCATCCTTTAGGTGGATGCAGACGTTCGTCACGTGTCGCTGACTCGTGAAATTTGCAATATTTGCTTTTATTTGTCCCCAGTTTAGCCGTGGTCTACCGAGGAAAGCGTACACCACCTTGTTTGAACTCAGAGTTTGCACAATTGGTCAAGATACACTCTCGAGAAGTGGTGAGGGGGTGTAGTCACTGAATCGACTCATCGACCCTTTGTTGTCTTCCCGTCGTCTTTCTCCCCCCCTCCCGACGGGATGTCGAGGGGTCTTTATTCTTAGAGCTCTTGACGCTCTCCCTATGTCGGGTGTCACGAGCGAATTTGCGCTTCCTTTTCCTTGTATTGGATGTACGCTTGGGCTTTCAGGAGGAAAACATCCAAAGTAGAGGGAGTTTCGATACCTACGGCCTTTGCGAAGTTTCTACGAGGGTGCAGTCCTCTTTCAGGGAGATATTTTTTCATATCGTCTGTTGTTGAGACTTGGATGGATTCTTGGTTGAATCTCTCAATATATGGTCGGAGATATTCTTCTTTTCCCTAAATGATGGCCTCCAGGGATGCCTCTAACTTTGGGTGGCACTGGGAGGCGGTGAAGTGTCTGAAGAACAGTTTCCCCAGATGCTTCCAGGGTGTGATCGATCCGTCAGTGTGTTTTATACCATGGCCCATTTCCTCAAGGTCGAGGAAATAGCGACATTTGATGGCCCCATGAACCCTCAATAATCGAGAAAAGCATCGATGTTTTCGATATGTTCGTGGTCGATGGTACCGTATTGACCGAGCCACGAGAGGTTTCTCTAGACCGGATGGAATAGGGATGCCCATGATAGCTCGACGAGGACCGTGGTGCTCGTCTTCGTCGCTCTGGTCGGGAGAGAAGAAGATGTAACGATTGTTTCTCTTGTGACGGGGGGGGGGGGGGGGGGGAGTTATCTCTCCTCCCTTGATCTGGGCGACGGAGATCGATCGCGGGAGTGATACAACTCGTTTTTTGTCTTCTTGTGTGAGGGAGATCCCCAATTTTTCTAAGGTGGGGTATGTCTCATGTTCTTCAGAAAAGATCATTCGGGATGGTCTTTCTTCCGAGCAGGTCTTCTTGGTGAGGGACTTCGGGGAATGGTCGCTTTAGGTTTCTGAGGTGGAGACGATGACCAGTTATTTTCCAGAGCCTCGATGCGCAGGCCGTAATGGAGAAGGAGGTTGTTGGTCTGATTAAGGGAAGACAGAGTAACAACTAATGTTGGGTCCGCGTTGATCGACAGTGTTGTCAAGGGTTGAGGGATGATGGATGAAGACGGGGAAGATAGTTCCCACAAACAGCGCCACTGGTCTGAACAAGTGATCAGAATCGGAGACGGCCAAAACTGTTGATGATCCTTTGAGCAAGTTGGTGTTGAGGAGGGGGTGGTGTACCATCAAGGCACTCCAATGCTAAAGTAAGTAAATGTTCAAGGAAGAAGGTAGAAAATATTAGGGTTTTGAGTGCAAGAAAGTGATACCTTGCCGTCAAAGATATGAGGGTTTATATAAGGGACATAAGAGGATTCTCATTGTCAGATTTGGGCGAGATACGAATCAAATATAGTCTCGAGTGACTAGGTCAAGACCCCAATATGCTGTAACTAGCTGTTGTGTCGAGCATGGATGGCATAACGGGTATAATTTACGACAGAATAAGCCGTGGATTAGCTCGACCTATGTCGAGTAGAATATGTGCGATGCGGGCAGCTGGGAGACCTGAATACACCGTTGAGACCTGACAGGTCGTTGTAATTAAGGGAGGAACAACCTGCCCGAAAGCTTTTGGGCAGTCCAGAATATTTAAATATGTCCTTTTATGTCATTTTATATTTATCTTTAGTAACCCACTAATTTTATCAAATACTTTAATTAGTTTATGAGCTATCAGTTATCAATCATCAATTATAAACTATCAACTATCAGTGATCAACCATCAACCATAAACTATCAACTATCAGCTAGCTTATCAGTCAATCATTATTTTTACCCAACAAAGTCTCATGTATAAGATTTCAATTTCAATTAATTACCTTCCTATATATAAGAGACAATTCATTTTTTAAATTCATTGAATAATCAATGTATTTGGTCAATTTATAGGCTAGGTACATTGATTATTCAATGAATCTAAAAATTGAATTGTCTCTTATATATAGGAACAGAGGTAATATTGCTAAAATCATTATAATGAAGAACTCTAAGAATTCTCTTTTTGTTTCTCTAAGATTTTTGATAAGCTTTCTTACCCAACATAAAATGATACAAAACACCTTAAGTATGGTATGAGAATAAAGACACCCATGTCGTGCCTACCATCAACTTTCACCTGCTTAGCCGTTCCTTAAATTTGCCGTCACGTTTGAGATAGAAATTTTAAAATAAAAACTCTTATTTTCTTCACCCACCTGCCTCATGCCTCGAAGGTGATAAAATAATAAAATTGGTGAAAAGTCGACTATTCTAAAGAAAAATCCTCATATATTTTTATGGTGAAGTCTTGAATGAGGTTCAAATAAGTCCATCATCAATGAAACACATAAAAAATACGTTGAAACACATAAAAAATACGTAGAATTTAATCAATAATTTAGATTTATCGAAGATAAAAAGATAACCACTATCTATTTTCACATACAATAACCTCTCTAAATTCTTTTATTTTTTAAATTTTTTTCAAAAGCACGTCTTATCCATCTCCATCTTCTCTAATTTATTAATTAAAATTAAAAAATTAAGAATATGTGATATTAATGTATTCACCGTCTTTGTTCTGTCAACTGAATGATTAAGATGAAGAAATTAGAACTTGTGATGTTAATTAACTTAAATAATATCGACCCAATTGTATTCAAATTGAATGAAGACAAAAGTTGCATTTACTTTTTTGTTTTGCTTGGGTTTAGAAACAAAGTTACAGTCATTTATATTAAAATTCTCAATATCATTTAGAGAATAATGTATATGTATATTATCCATAAACAGATGCAAAAATCAAAACGGTCAAAAGAAAATTTTGATTCTAACCTAGAAAAGATAATTTCTACTACCCCAACCTTTCTATTGTTATTAACTAGATCAACATGTTCTTAGAAAAGAGAAGCTCTTATACTTTCCTACCTATGATTGTATTTAAACATGAACCTAAAATTTTATTTTATTTCTTTTGCTATTTTATTTTGCCAATATGACTGGATTCTCATACTAAATTTATTTTGCCAATATAACTGATTCTCATACTAAATTATATTAAAATAAAATAAAAAACAACGTTTGTTAAGTGATAGTCTCCATTGAAAGTGTCCTTAAGTTGTTCTCTTGTTATTAATACGTAAAGTTTATAGTTATGAAACTAAAATAAATTTGTCTTTGACTTATATTGTAATTTTATTGACAGCAATTATTGTTTAAGAGAAAACTGTTTGTTATTATTTGTGTAGAGATAATTGAAAAAAGATTATATGTGAGAATATCTAAATGTTCTTATTTTTATTTCAAATAAATCCAAACAATCAATTAAATCTAATGGTGTTATTTTATGGACTCACCAGTGAGAGTTTAACCCTCACTTTAGATGCAACCATATTTTATCTATTTCAAAATGAGTTACGCATTTTTAAAAACAATAAAAGTTATCACTTTTAATTTTTTAATATTAATTATGTACTAGTAATTCATAATTTATTGTACATGCTTCACTTTCCGCTTGAAATCATGTTTTTATATTTATGATACTAATAAATACCCTAATACGTAATAAAAGTTTTATTCTTTTTCTATTATTTATGAGTCTTTTGTAATTTATGTGAAATAAATAAATATCTCACTAAAAAAAATAGAGCATATATTAATTTAATTTAGTTTGACTTATTTTTCTTGTGACAAGTTATAGGAAAAACAATATCAATTTTATGTCTTTTAATCATTTTTATTCAAAAATATTATCTTTTTTAAAGTGAAATTAAATGTAAATTGCATTTAATTTGATATCTCTCATTTTTTGATAGATCTTGTGTTGGAGGTCTGGTGTAAAATATAGACAAGAAGAAAATGAAAACGGTACAGTGAAAATTGCATAAAATAAATTCCAAAACATATGTTTACACTAAGCTTTAGGTTTGATTCTCCCCCACCAATTTAGGAAAATTAGATGCAAATGGGTTAATCGGCGAATTTCCTTCAGGATACTTCGGAAACCTTAATATGAATGACACATTCACATTAAGCATATCGACCAACGATATTTTACTGAATAAAGTTTCCTCAATTATTCTTGTGCACTAGAAAAATAAAAGAATGACTTAGATATAATTTTTTGCACATAAAATATGTTATTTTTGTGTATTTCCAATGCTTAACAACTCTCTTTATTTATAGAGAAAATTGCACCTATTGATGCGAAGAAACAAAGTTTCATTTATTTTCAAAATAGTCAATGAAGATCCGAGTTCAACTCTCGCCAACTGTGCATATTTTGGGAAATATTTTGTCATTTATTTGTTAAAATAACAAATAATATACAAACTAATAGTTGAACCCACGTGTATTTCTAATGCTTAACAAATGTCTTTATTTATAGAGAAAATTGCACCTATTGATGCGAAAAAAATAAAGTTTCATTTGTTTTCAAAATAGTCAATGAGGATCCGAGTTCAACTCTCGCTAGCTGTGCATATTTTGGGAAACATTTAATCATTTATTTGTTAAAATAACAAATAATATACAAACTAAGAGTTGAACGCACAATACTTTGAATGTTAATTCATAGTCATAACCACTACACAAAATCAACTATTTTGATTACATAAATTCACACAACGAATTTAATCATTATTATTAATCAATTAAGTATTTTGGAAATTTCTCCAACAATCCCCTACCATTTTCAAAATATATCTAAATTCATTATTCAGAAAATTTCATGGTTTCAGATAAAGGTATCTTACGATTTGAACCATTACTTAGTAAGTTAAGTTTGCACTCATCCCCGAATAGATTGGTAGACAAGCTTTGAACCAATTAATCATTAGAACAAGCGTGCATAACTCACACATGAAATCTCGGTACCATTGATCGAATTATTAATATGACACATTTAATAAGGCCTTGTGTCTCATATCCATTCATGAGAATTTAAGAGTTAAGCCCTTGAACTCTATGAGGCGGTGCCACTTCATTCTCATTTAGATAGACTATATCAGAAATGCACCCATAATTATGCATTCCAGCAAACATATGCCATATGTCTATTAAAAGAAAAACCTCATCCTTCTACATTACTCTTATGGTCCAAGTACTTTTACTCTTTGGGATGTATCTATTGTAAAGTACTTCAATCACTTTAATAGTGCACTTTCATCATTGAACTCAAGACTTAACATTAATTAAGTGTGAGTTGAGTTTCCACCATTGGTGATTAATTAGATATGGGCTTGTTCCACATCCCTAATTATGTCTTTATTTTCTTCGATTATATCCAAAGACATCATATCTTTGTCAATTCTTTCGTCCAAGAATCACATGATTTTTCAAAATTTAATAAACCTTGAATATTCAATCTTTCAGATAGTCATGTCTATGATTACTTTATGTACTCTTGATAGCATTTACCAATTATCATCAAACTATGCCATCTTTGTCATATTAGTACATTTATCATATGCAAAATATATTATATATTCTTGATAGTTTCGATAAACTATCACCATGACACTTTTGTCATTTAATTACATTTTTTCAAATACACAAATTTAATGTCATTCTTCATTTGATTACCTTTTTAGTTTGAAGTTTTTCTTCCACTTAAATATATCCAAAATATATTTAATGCATATCAATCGACAACCATGATCATACAAATTTATTACAATAAACTTTTATTTCATTAAGTGGGTTTAAACATGTAATTCATAAACCCATATAAATAAACACCATAGAATTTCTTTCTATTCTTTCAAAATAAACCATTTTCTTGCATAATAAAATATATAATTGAAACATGTCATATATATTTTTAACATTTCATTTACATCATTTTACGCCACCAATACATGTACCATAAAATTCAAATCATGATTTTATACCAAATCATTCCATCCATGAATAAACACAATACTAATTAAAATAAATTACTTGCACCATAGACTATTATTTAACATGTATTTTACATTCAAGTATACACTATAAACCAAATATATTCTTGATTAGTCAAATTCACATACTTGGATAATTTATAAATCATGCATATATAAATTTATACACATGTTAAACTTAACATAAATAAATATTATTTTCAACATATTCTACAAAAATTTAGAACATCATATAATATATATTTATTTAAAATAATTATGTATCTTTCACCATGATTAAGAATAATCAAATATGTATGTTTATCTCTTCGTCAAAGTTCCAACCACAACGTAATCATAAATAATCATAAATCAAAATTTCATAATTTTTAAAATTATATAAATTAATTGTGTACTTTTCACCATCGTTGAAAGTTAATATCATCTTCTTTAGAATTGCAACATTTATATTAATCGCAATATATATATATATATATATATATATATATATATATATATATCAAATTAAAAATTGAACCTAAAGATTGTTAAATATTGTGTACCTTTCACCATTATCGAAAGTTGGTATCATCTTCTTTAAAGTAGTATACTTTAATATTAGTTATAAATAAAGTATAAATCAAAATCGAGAATCGAACCTAAAGATTGTTAGATCTTGTGTTGGGGGTCTGCTGTAAAATATAGACAAGAAGAAGATGAAAACGGTACGATGAAAATTGCACAAAATAAATTCCAAAACGTGTGTTTACACTAAGCTTTAGGTTCGGTTCGCTCCCACCAATTTAGGAAAATTGGATGCAAATGGGTTAACTAGCGAATCCCCTTCAGGATACTTTGGATACCTTAATATGAATCGCACATTCAAATTAAGCATATCGATCAACGATATTTTATCGAATTAAGTTTCCTCAATCATTCTTGTGCACTAGAAAAATAAAAGAAGGGTTAGTACCTATTTTGCCCCCTGCTATATAGGGCGGATTTGAAAAACTCCCCTGCAAAAAAAAAAGTTGCATAGATTCCCTCAACATTTTGAAAAATGATGATGTGGCAGCGTTTTTTATTTAGTTTAATTTAAAGGATATGCCACATGTCTAATATGGCTCATGAAAAGACCAAGTTGCCCTCTTAAAAAGAATTTGAATGTTAACCTAGTTTGTCATTTCTTCTTCTTCCATTTTGGTTTGTGCGAACCACCACCAGCTCCTTTAGTGCTCTTTGTGTTCTTTCTCCTAATCCATTTCTTCCTCTAGACTCCCCCTGCAGCATTGTTTCCTTGTTGCTAGCCATGTTCTGAAGACAGAGCCACCACTCCAAGCGATTCTGCTACCGATTCAACATCCACAAATTTGGATTTTGCAACTTTATCTGGTTCTACTATCTTGTTCTGTGGCTTATTGATACCGAAATTTTGCATAACTTTGATTTCAAAGCTTTTCTCGTTCCCTTTAGCATCATAGCGACTCTCACTAGATAAGACATTAAAGAGCTCTCGACTGCACATATTGGAACTTGAGTCTTTCTTCTCCACTTTATCCATAAATTTAGGTAACGGTGACGCACGCAGCCATTGACCAAATGTCAGATCTTGTTCTTCAAGTTCTTCAAATCCTTCTTCGTTTAGGTCCTCCACCGCTTCATAATCTTTGAATTGCACCCGGATCTTCTTTTCTTTAAAAGTTACCACCATCCCTCTTTTAAGAGGTTCCTTCAGATGTACACTCTCACCAAAAGGAACTAAAATGCATACTTAACTCAGAGGGTTGTTCCTAATGGAAAACAGAAGAAGAAGACGAAATGGCAAACTAGGTTAACATTCAGATTGTTTTTCAAGAGGGCAATTTGGTCTTTCCATGAGCCATTTTACACATGTGGCATATCCTTTAAATTAAACTAAATAAAAAATGTTGTCACATCATCATTTTTAGTGATGTGGCCTGACCAAAGTTTAAAAATAAACTTTTTCAAAATGTTGAGGGAATCTATGCAAGTTTTTTTTGCAGGTTTTTTTTCAAATGCGCCCTATATGGCAGGGAAAAAATAGGTATTAACCCATAAAAGAATGACTTAGATATAATTTTTGGCACATAAAACATGTTATTTTTGTGCATTTCCAGTGCTTAATAAATATCTCTATTTATAGAGAAAATTGCACCAATTGATGAGGAGAAACAAAGTTTCATTTATTTTCAAAATAGTCATTCAGGAACAGTCATATCCTTACACGTTGACATGAAGTGATGTAATGGTTCTGTTGCAACTCGTTGGCTGCCTATTTTGTCATTTATTTGTTAAAATAACAAATAATATTTGAGAAATATTTTATCATTTATTTGTTAAAATAACAAATAATATTTAGAAAATATTGTCATTTATTTGTTAAAATAACAAATAATATAAAAACTAATAGTTGAACCTACAACACTTTGAATGTTAATTCATATTTATAACCACTACACCAAATCAACCATTTTGATTAAGTAAATTCACACAATAAATTTAATCAGTATCATTAATCAATTAAATATTTTAGAAATTTTTCCAACATTTTTTTCATAAACAACAATCAAAATTATTTTTACATCTTTTTATCAAAACATATTTAAAAAAAATATATAAGTTAAATTTTTCTTAGTAAGTGTGAAATATTAGATTTTTGTTTATAAATTTGTACGGAATAGTAAATATAAATATGACAAGTCGTTGATAATTTTATAAAGCCTTCAAACTAAAATAATACTCCCTCTATTTTTTTTTTATTAATCGTTTTGGATTTTTGACATGTGTTAAAAAAAATCATTATTGTATGAAAAATATAAATTATGAAATTTTTATAATATTATTATTTATTAATTACATAGGAAAGATAAATTTAAATCATTAAAAAAAAAATACTTAAAAGTATAATAAGAAAAACTATATTAATAATTCTATAATATTGTAAAATGACTAGTATTTTGATACACATATTTTCTCCAAAGCAATTTATATAAAGATGGAGGGAGTATTTGAATTTTAATTAAATCAAAATATACAAATTTAAGTAATTGCATTTAAGAACATCTTTAGGTTCTTTATTAGTATAAAATTTACTTGTAAACAATTTATGTTGCACTAAGACTAAGACTCACATGGTATTTGATGAATTTTCCTCCATCTGCATAAATAACGTTAGCTATTCAATTTCAAACATATAATACTACTATTTTATATTCCTATGAAAATAATTTTTATGCATTATTGTGAATTTTATATCATTTTTAATTTTATAATATTATATATGTATTATTATTTATAATATCTTTAGATAAAATTTATTAAAATACTTTTTTGTGTTGCACTAAGACTAACATAGTATTTGATGAACTAAAATTTAATTTCCAATCATCTGCAAAAGCAACGTTAGCTATCCAATTTCAAAAATAATACTATTATTCTATATTATTAAAATGATTATATATTCTTATAAAAATAACTTTTTTATGCATTATAGTGTATTTTGTATCATTTTTAATTTTATAAAATTATATATTTATCATTATTTATAGCATCTTTAGATAAAAATTATTAAAATACTTTTTCGCAAATTTAATAATTAACATTATTTTGGTAAAAAAGTAATTAATATTTTATATATATTTTAATTAAAATAATTAAATTAATATTAATTTGAAAACTAATTACAAATAAAAAATTATAAATATGGGCTCAAATTTTTTATTATGAGTCGTGAGATCGACTTGAGTTTGGAGTTTGATTGATTTACCAAAATGAGTTTAATAAAAAGTTCTGATTAAAAATTAGTAATTCTTGAGCTTGGATTTTAAAAAAAAAAAACGGATATCATTAACACTCATACATATTTGTATCGGGATCACACACATAACCTCTAATTAAGAGGAAAAATATCATTAATCATTTTATCCAAATATTCTTGAGTTCATCAGTTTGGAATGTCAAGCTCCTTAAACATATATATTTTATCAATTATATGTTAAAAATCCATCAAAATCTATGATGAATTTCTATCAATCTTGATGAACAAGATTGATATTACCACACAATAACAATGAAAAATTATAGAAGAAAGAAAGAAAGAAGAACAATGATTTTCTGCAGAGTAACTCTCTGCCCACAAACTGTGGAAAACTTCTTTATTCACTTTGTAACTGTAAAATTCTGTGAATGACTTGATTTCAAAATTACGGGTTACTCCCTCTATTTATAGATTTGGGTTAGCTAATGCAAAAACTATAAAAGCTCAAAATATCTATTTTGGAGCTAAATCAAATATATTATATTTTAGATCTAAATCAAATCTATCTAAATCTAAAACAAATATGTATGTAACAAACTTGTTTCCACACTCCAGAAACAAATCAAATCTTTTTGACACAAAAAATTATTTTCAACACACCACCTAATTCATTGTGTACTAAGCTACCTATATTCATCATAACTCTTAGTCTTCGAAATACTTCGACCTGCACACCCTTCGCCATGATATCTACATCGATTCTCGGTTCTGCAGTGTTCCAAGTTCATCTTCCCATCTTCTACCGGCTCTCGGAGATAGTGGAACCTCATTTCGATGTGCTTGCTTCGACCATGAGCTATCGAATTTTTTGCAAGGTTGATAGTTGACATTATCTCGTTCTTCATGGTAATTGCTCCATGATCTTTACCTGTAATTTCTTCGACCAGATTCACCATCCAAGTTGCTTGACATGCACAAAGAGAAGCAACTATGTATTCTGCTTTGCATGATGATAATGCCCCAACTGGTTCATTTCTCGAACTCCAAGCAACTGACGCACAACCTAACATAAACACATATCCGATTGTGGATTTTCGATCTTCAACATCACTACACCAACTCGAATATGTGAACCCCACTAACTTGCATTTTTTCCTTTATCAACTTCTGAAAATAAAATGCCATACTCAAGAGTTCCTTTCAAATACCTCAATATCCTCTTTGTCGCTGCTAGGTGTGATACCTTTGGCTTATGCATGAATCTACTTACCATACCCACATTATATGCTAAGTCAGGCCTCGTATGACAAAGGTATCTTAAGAACCCAATAAGTCTTGTATATTGGGTTGGGTCGACATCATCTTCTTATGAGTCTTTCGACAGTTGCAATCTAGGTTCTGCAGGTGTCGAAGTCGAATTGCATTCTTCCATCTCAAGTCTCTTGAGAATTTCTCCTGCATATATTCTTTGATGTATCATCAAATCTCTACTAGTCTTGTAGAATTCCATGCCAAAGAAATATGAAATATCACCCGGATCGGACATTTCAATTCCTTCGAGATCACCTTTGAAGTCTTGATCTTCTTCTTGCAACTATCTGTTATCAACAAGTCATCTACATAGAGACATAGTATAAGCAATTCACTATTGCTTCTTTCATATACTCCATGTTCAATTGTGCACTTCACAAATTCCTTCTCCTTAGAAAACTATCAATCTTCTTGTTCCAAGCTCTTGGAGCTTGTTTCAATCCATAAAGGGATTTCTTATACCCCGTTACATAAACTTCTTTGTCCATTCTGCCATGTTCACAAAACCCACAATCAACACGATTGTTTCGACCAGTGCAAAACCCTCATCGAAGTCAATTCCTTCTTTTTGGAGAAATCCTTTCGCCACTAGCCTTGCTTTGTGTCGAGTTACTTCCCCTTTGGGATTCATCTTCACTTTGTATACACATTTGACATTAATTTCCTTCTTACCTTGAGGCAATTCGACAAATGACCAAGTGTTATTGTCTTCGATGAATTTCACTTCTTCATTCATTGCTTTCATCCACTTCGAATATTTCAATGCTTCAGTTGCATTGACAGGTTCGACATTTGCATAGAAAGCATAACGTACCAGCTCACCTTCATTATCAACCACATCATCTAATGTAACCATACAATCTTGCAATCTTACAGGCATGCGTCTTATTCTCTGAGCTTTGCTGGTACTTGTACTTGGTTGATCTATAAAAGTTGGTTTCTCTTCTCGAACTTCACTTTCGACTTGAGTTTCTGGTTCTTCAAGCAAGATTCTCACTGGATCTTTCTTAACATTTTGAGTCCAATCCCATTCTTTCAATTCATCTATGATCACATCCCTACTGATCTCAATCTACTTGTTCACTAGGTCGAATAACTTGTAACCTCCTATCGAATGATATCCTACTAGAATCATTTGACTCGACTTGTCATCAAGTTTTCTTCTCAATTAATCTAGCACTTGTCTATGTGCAATAGACCCAAATAACTTCAGATGACTCAAACTAGGTTTTACAACAGACCAATATTCTTCTGGAGTAATCCCTTCGAATATTTCAATGCTTCAGCTGCATTGACAGGTTCGACATCTGCATAGAAAGCATAACGTACCAGCTCACCTTCATTATCAACCACATCATCTAATGTAACCATACAATCTTGCAATCTTACAGGCATGCATCTTGTTCTTTGAGCTTTTCTTGTACTTGTACTTGGTTGATCTATAACTGCTGGTTCCTCTTGTCGAACTTCACTTTCGACTTGACTTTCTGGTTCTTCAAGCAAGATTCTCACTGGATCTTTCTTAACATTTTGAGTCCAATCCCATTCTTTCAATTCATCTATGATCACATCCCTACTGATCTCAATCTACTTGTTCACTAGGTCGAATAACTTGTAACCTCCTATCGAATGATATCCTACTAGAATCATTTGACTCGACTTGTCATCAAATTCTCTTCTCAATTAATCTAGCACTTGTCTATGTGCAATAGATCCAAATAACTTCAGATGACTCAAACTAGGTTTTACAACAGACCAATATTCTTCTGGAGTAATCCCTTCTATTTTCTTTATTGGACATCTATTCAAAATATAAGTGGCGGTAGACACAACTTCACCTCAAAACTCTTTAGGTAAATTCTTGTCTTTCAACATACTTCGACCATATTCATGATGGTTTGATTATTCCTTTCTACAGTCACATTCTGTTGTGGAGTGTAGGGTGGCACCACCTCATGCACATTCCCGTATTTTTCACATAACTTGTCAAAATATTTTGACACATACTCTCTACCACCATCAGTTCTTAAGACTTTGAGCTTTCGACCAAAGACTTAAACTTAGAAAATACCTCGATCACTTCATTTTTCTTCTTGATCAGATAAGTCTATAGTTTTTGACTACAATGATATATGAATGTGACAAAGTATTTATTACCTCCAAACTAATCCACCTAGATTGGTCCACATACATCAGAGTATATGACTTCGAGAATAGCCTTCGACTTGCTTCTTGCATCCTTGCTGAAGCTATTCTTGTGTTACTTCGCTTGCACACATTCCTCACATGCTTCGTTTGAAATGTCAATTTCAGGAAATCCTGAAACCATATTCTTCCTCTTTAAGTTTATGATGTCTCTGAAGTTAAGATGTCCTAGTCGATAGTACCATATCCATTCGTCTCTTCTAGCTGCAGTAGAAAGACAGTGGTGCTCCATCACATTTGGTTCGATCTTGAAGGTTCTATTATGGGACATAGGAGCCTTCAAGATTAATCTTCCACTAGCGTCGACGACTCTAATCATCTTGTCTTCGACAATCACTTTGTAATTCTTTTTGACCAACTGCCTTATACTAAGCAAGTTGCTCTTCATGTCTAGAATGTATAACATATTTGAAATTACTGACCTTTTTCCATCTTTCCTCATGATGATAACATCTCCAATACCTTCAGCTGCTAGAGTATTGTCATTTGAAAATTTCACCATGTTCTTCATTGAGGGCTTTAGATTGACAAACCAATCTTTCCTTCCAGACATATGAGATGAGCATCCTGAATCCCAGTAACATTGATCCTTGAATTTTTCTTCATCTTTTTTTGTGACCATCAACAACATCTCTTCTTATTCTTCTTCTTCATACTTAGCAAACTTTGCATCATTTTCTTGATTATTTCACTTCTCTGGACAATCACTCGAATAATGACCATACTTTTGACAATTATAACATTTAATGTGACTTTTGTGAAGATTTCGACCACCACCTCTTCCTCTATTTGCAACACCACCTCTTTGGTTGCCTTGGTATGATCTTCTCTGATTCGACAAGTTTCCTTCATTCTGGTTTCCTTTACCAGTCGAATTTTTATAGCCACCTTTAGCTCTGTCTAACCACTTTCCTTTGCCTTTGGTTTCTTTTGATGAATGTGCCTGCAAAACCACATCACTCTTTGACTTGCCTGCAACTCTTTCATTCATCCTTTGTTCACGAGATTTAAGTGTTCCTTGAAGCTCTTCCTTTGTTAATTTCGATAAATCTTTCCCCCCTTCTATAGCCACCAACACGTGGTCGAACTTAGGGGCCAAAGATCTCAAAATCTTTGAAACAACAACCCTTGTTATCATTGCTTGATTCACTAGTTTTGATACCCTAGTGAAGAAATCAGATATGCTTTCACTATCTTCCATATGAAGTAATTCATACGTTCTCTTATGAGTTTGTAACCTTACCTCTTTCACCTTTTCCCAAAAGATTTCTCAAGGATCTCAAAAGCTTTTGGAGATTTTGAATCACTAACCTTTTCGAAGTTGTTTGACTCAGACATTGATGAATTATAAAGAGAGCTTTATAACTCTTCTTCTCCAATTCTGTGCGTTCTTGCTTTTCTTCTTCTGAAGCGTCTTCTTTAAGCGCTTCTACTTCATCCTTTACAAGATCCCAAAGACCTTGAAACCTGAATAAAACTTTCATCTGTTTGCACCAATTCTCATAGTTGTCTACTTTCAGAATTGATAGACTTGCGGATAATTCGCATTCCCATAAACGCCATCGTGAATTCTTCTTCTTTAATCGTTCTTGATCGTTACTTCCCTTGAATTGATTAACTGGAGCTCTTGATACCAGATGTTAGAAATCCACCAAAATCTATGATGAATTTCTATCAATCTTGATGAACAAGATTGATATCACTACACAATGACAATGAAAAATTATAGAAGGAAGAAAGAAGAACAATGATTTTCTATGAAGTAACTCTCTGCCCCCAAACTGTGAAAAACTTCTTTATTCACTTTGCAACTGCAAAATTCTGTGAACGACTTGATTTCAAATTAGGGGTTACTCCCACTATTTATAGATTTAAGTTAGCTAATGCCAAAAACTATAAAAATCCAAAATACCTATTTTGGAGCTAAATCAAATATATTCTATTTTATTTATATCCAAAATACCTATTCTAAATTTAAAATCAATATATGTGTAACAAATTGTTTTCATCCTCCTAAAACAAGTCAAATCAAATCTTTTTGACACAAAAAATTACTTTTAGCACTATATACTGTTGGCATAACTCGGGGGGTCTCCGTTTGAGCAACACACCTTTATGGGAGACACATCACTTGTCCATCTAAAATCTTAAGATGATAAGTGTGTGAGTTCTCTCACTTATATAGTGTTTAATCTTCCATTTTTTAACTAATGCGAGACTTCTTCCTCACACTTGATTCTCAACCTATACAAATCTTTCACAATTTTATTTACAATTATCAAGTAAAACTAAAATTTTAGATATTTCTAACAAGACAATACTATATAATAAAGATTAGCAAAATTTTCATCGTCCATTATTATGTAAAGATTGGTCTTGACTCATTGAATTAATGAAACTTCATATTAAACTTTGATTTCTTTATTTTCTTCATTAAATAATCGAGCTTAATAACATAAGTATTTAACAAAGATTTATTTATTTTCTTCATTAAATAATCGAGCTTAATAACATAAGTACTTAACAAATCGAGACTCATTTACTCTATAATCATTTAAGCCAGGTAAACTATATGCGTGTAGTAATCATGCTGTGTTTAAACTTGGCAAAGAAAAACCATTGTTCTCTTTCTTTGATGCTCGGCTTTTCTTTTCGTGAAAGGTAAACAAATGAAAAATTATTGTTTTTTTTCATCATCACAAACTAATGGACGGACCCAGAAATATTACGTAGTGGGGGAAACTTCCACATATAAGTTTTATAAAATTAAATTAAATAAATAAAAGTTGTAAGTTATAATTTTTTTTCATATGAAAGGTCATATTTTCATTATCTTAAAACAAAGTCACAATAAAATACAAATAGATCATTAGTTATATTTTCATATTTGTAATTTAATAACTTTTACTCCACTAAATATAGTAAATTAAAATATTTTAGAATATTTTTTTTATAATCAATTCTATAATTAATTTTTAGATATTTTAGAATATTTTTTTATAATCAATTCTATAATTAATTTTTAGAAACCACTTACATCACAAACATGATATTTCATTTTAGACCGTGAATACATACGAACTTTTCTTTATATTACCAAAACAATCAATGATCTCTTTAAAGAATATACAAATCCATGTGTAAACCAAATATATAATTAAGCACATATTGGTTGTTTCAAAACAAACTCAAAATGTTAGTGGGGGCCTTTGCCTACACAAGCTCATGTGTAGGTCCGTCCCTATCATACTAATTTTCCAAATAATTCACATATGCTGCACCTTGAATGATAGTTGTGGATCTAATTATATATGAGTGTGAGAGACAACTTAATTGTCAACCCATCATAACTTTACGTAAATGTTATTTTATAAATATAAAATAAATAAAAGTAAAGTATTTTAAAATATGACTTAAAAAATTAATAGTTAGTGTAAAATACTTTTAAAATATGATTTAAAAAATTAATAGTTAGTGTAAAATATTTATACATTTTCGGCGCATTTGAAAAAATATTTTTTGTTAAAAATAGCACACGAATAATAGACATTAACTAGGGAAAATACGAATTTTTTGACATTAAGAATAAACGGATAATACCTAATTTTCACATAATTGAGAGACCTTCGTGTCTTCTTCGAGAGTCCTTGTTAGTCTACTATGTCATACCCCAATTTTACTCTACCCTATTTTACTTTATCTGATTTTTACTATCATTAAAAAGGCCTTTGCATCATACATCATGCATAGTTTAGTTTTAAGACATTTATCCATTTCATCTGCATCATTCAGGTCAAGGTTCAGGGTGTTAGACTAGTGGGAATCTCAAGGTGTGATTTCGGTCTTAGTTGTTTAGGGATCTTTTTGTTCCGTTTAAAACGTAAAGGACTTTTGGCATTGTATTCATTGATTGCCTATGGTTTTCATTTTTACATTGATTTGCAGTGTTTATTTCATATTATCCTAATTGCTTGTGGTGCAAGTCTTACAAAAATATTGTTTGGAATTGAGAGAAAATAAAAAGTGGAATTAAAGAGACACTTGGACACAGAAAGAAAAAAGGACTTCATTAAGAATCGTGTTACTTGTTTTACAAGGTATTATTACAAGAACTACACAAATCCTCAAGACCATTACAAGGAAACTATTACAAAAGAAAACTACAAAAAATAATGTTGACTTTTGGTCAACAAGGTTGACCTATTCACCATTGACCATTTGACAAAGGCTCTGACTTGCTCTTGACTTTCCACACTTTGTGCTCCCTTAAGCTTCATGATTCAAAACTCAAGTTATTCCACATTTCAAGATGCTATGCTCCAATTTGACTTCTTTGACCAACTCATGCCAAGCATATACTGCAAACATTCCAAACTGTAACAATGAAACACCAAACCACATGCATCAGTTCAAAAGACTCATAACAGAAGCAGCTAAACAAAATTTCAACATAAATTTAATCATAATGCAAGCATAAACTAAATCATTCTCTCATTAGCATCCCAAAAATATATACATGTGAGATTTTGAATCAAACTTGTCAAAATTGTTTTAGTATTTAGTAGAAATTTAATACAACCAAATTGAAGAAAACAATAAATCTTTGATTTTTTTTTTTTAATTTCTAAATTTTATAAAAAATGTTATTCGAGTTAAGTCTTTTATAAAATATATTTTAAATATAATATGTAGTATTAAATGCATCTTCTTAAAAGTGCTTACCAATATTTGTTTCTTAGATCATGGTTCTTACAAACTCTTGAAAAATATTTTATTCTTCTTTTATAAACACTATTTTGTTGAAGTATTCTAGAATATGAAAAATTATATTAGATACAATTTTTTTAATATTTTTTTTTTCAAAACATTTGTTTTCAATTTCTTGATCATGATCACTTATGCTTTCATAACTAACAATTTTACTTTTAGTCACCTCTAAAGTTAACATATTCTTCATATCTTTAAGTGTTAAGTTTTGAAATATGCATTTATCTCCTTACGATCACCACCTATTATTCAGGTACCAAGATTGATGTATTAACATTTCTCTCTACACAAGTCGTAATGACTAGAGACTTCATCCATACGTATCGGGACATTACTACTCATCTTCTTAGCTAGGACACAAGCATAAGAGAGACCATATGTTTTCACAATAGTGCACCCACACTTTGAGGTGTCGGCACCCACATTTGAAGCTTTTTTGGCCTCATGAAAATATAATTGCGTCGCCGAGAGATGTTACCAACCAATTGAGAATATAGCATATTTTCCTTGAATCTTTGTTCCAACACCGTGATACTACGACCAAATGTCATTTGTATCTCATTATGCTGGTTTCAGTATCATATGGTTCAAAGCTTCCCAACCCGTAATCAAATCATCCTTGCTATTTCTCAACCAATTCTTGAGACAATTATGCAGATTCAACTCGGTCTGATGTTGTATTACCGAGGTGCATAACCTGATTAGTCCATGCACAAACAAATTTCTCCTTCACTTGATCAAGTATTGTGCTCTCCACATATTTCAACAGATTCAGATATTTCACACAAACAGCTCGAAGTTGTAAAACAGCATCATCATACATCTCTTTTGTAGATGCATTTACAATAAAATTCCATGCATCCATAATTTTATCCACAATAACATCGAACTTTACCAACTTTCCATCTTCACCAACTACCTGTTTCGACCCCACAACAGGTTTAACCCGGCTTCTCACTTTTTTTGTAACATGGTACCTACAAAGTAATTCGAAAGAAGTCAGGAATACGGTTGCAACGACATTCATTAATGCCGTATCTCGATCGGTAACAATTACTTTTGGCATATCCTCTTAGTCCTTCAACATTGACCTACACACCTCTAAAGCCCATTGAATGTTGTCTTCTTTTTCGCACTCGATAAATGCAAAATCAACTGAGTACGTCTTCTCGGTCGACGTAACACCAACAATTTCCAATAACGGTAGTCTGTACTTGTTGCTTTTGTACGTCAAATCTATTACGAGCATAGTAGGAAACGTGTTGAAAAATTTAATGGAATCAGAATGAGTCCAATAAATGTCTATAACAATTACTCAATCATCACCCCGTCGGTGCCTACAAACATAATTGTTCTCGTATAGAACTTTCAAAAGGTGTTTCATTTCGGTTCGATCCTCCCGAAGGGCTAACTTTGTTTGATAGTGCTTGTTGTACACTTGTTTGATATTTGAGGTGCTCTCCGGTCTTTTGCGCTTCAAAGTTGCAAGAATGCTTTTGGGAGGTACCAAATTCAAAGTCATGTCGAAAACACAAGTTTTCTCATCCGGAAGTAGCCGACATGTTATTGGATGACCAACCAACTTTGAAGTTAAATCATGATTGTGTTCACCGCTATGTCATTAAATTTTCGCTTATTGTTTTCCATGAGATAACCACGCAACCGAAACGGACACTCACATTTTCTTGTGTCGGTTTCCTCGCGTTTCAAATTTTGAATCGAGTCACATATTTTCCTCCTTCGCAAGTCAAAATAACAAAGACATTTCTTCTATGCCATTATCGGACCTTGTTATCATAGTACAAAATCCTAACCTCGTTGCCTCTAAACGAATCCACTGCAACAAATCGTCCCGTAATTCAAATTCTTGAACATTATGAAAATGTTCACGAACATCGACCAACTTAATTACGAGAGGCGGAACTACGACCGACGATAGAACTTTGATCACATCGGGTTTAGGAATGTTATCGGGGTGCACCATACCTATGTAACATAATAAAAATTAATTATACACATATCGTAGTGAAATATGTTGCATAATTTAAAACAGAGACAAAACTGGAAATAAAGTTTCGGTTTCGTTCAACCAGAAACCGGAAATATACATCCGATTTGTACGTAACTTTATTTTCAGCAAAAACAAACAGATTAATGTAGTGAATGGGGGATAAAAGGGATAAAAATTTACCTGAAATTCTTCTTTGTTGTGCAATTTCTGATATGATGAACCAAAAAAATATGGATTTGGAGTGGAAAATGAATTGACAATGGAGAGAGTTTTAGAGAGGTTTGGAGGAAGAAGTGTATAATGGTGGTGATCACCATGGTTGCTGCTTATAGCAAATAGACTCGTGACAAAATCGGAAGTAAACTTCCGAATTTTTACAAATTATTCAGGTGGTAATAGAATTTAATGTTCTCACTACTATAACCTGATGTATACTTCGGTTCCAAACCGGAAGTGCATCTTCGGTTCAGTTTCTTACAATTTCAAGAGTCACACTATATTTTGGCTGGTTGAACAAAATGGGATGCGAACCGAAAAATAAATTTCCAATTTTCAGAAGGACATTTTTTGGATTTTCATGGAGTGCGCCCCAACCCTATAGAGTGGATTATGAAATTCACTAAAGTATCTATGACCCCACTATGAGAGTGACTAGTCTTGGTTGAAAACTTTGAAGTGCACTATATAAAATAAAAAACTTCAAGGTGAATCATATTGGAGTTACATTTCCTTCATAATAAGAACGCATAATTCATAGCTAACAATGTTGTTGTAAAATCACATTCCAATTTTTAAGGAAGTGTCTTCGTGGACCAACAATATTGGGTCCCTCTTCCTTTACGAAGAATAGAATTATATCATAGGGAGAGAGAATGTCCTTTTCCACCCATCTCTATGAGTGTTTGAGGTCCCCTTTTCTTTTTTGTTTTTGAGTTCTTTATGAATCATTTAAATGCAAACTAATAAATAACATGTCACGGGCCATGGGAGTAGTAATATTCCCGGTCTAATAGTTTACTTGTCGGCATATTTTTATTCTACAATTTTTTCCCACTCTTGTGCTTGATCATAAATCTCTGATAAAAATTTAAAAATTCCTCTATAATTTGGAGTTGCATATCCGAACGCACCGTTGATTATTTTTATTAAAATTTAATTCAGATGTGCATATTTGAATTTATGTATGATATGCTTCAGAGATATATCTCCAAAAATATCTCTAATATTTCAAATGAAAAATAGAAACAAAGACAAGCACCCTTCGTCACACCATCATCAAATCATAGCCTTTTCTAGTAACTGTAGATTTCATTCATATGTGTCGAGGAATCAAGCTTTATTTATTTTTAAATGAGACAAGCACGTGGAAGACCGTAAGTCTTCCTAAGATTACATACACACTTAGAACTATCCATTAATCCACTCAGATAACTTGCCAATCAACTACTAAGAATAAAGGTGTTGTCTTTGAATATGTGTTCTAACACGGTAATGCTTCACCAAAAATTGTTTGTATTTTATTATGTTGATTTTGGAGCATTTGGTTCATGACGCCACACTATCTACAAAAATTATCTTAATATCACCTAACCATTTCTTCAATGCCATATTGTTTTGATAATGTGCATGTATACCTGCTTGGTATTGGAAATACTTTCAAGTCTTTTTCCGTTTCAAATATGCTAGTATGTTTTTAGGCGCATACTAAGACATGTATCATATATGCAATGCATGACTATGCAAACCAAAAATCACATTAAACTTCCATGTATCATACGCCTTACTATTGAGAATCAAGTGTGAGGAAGAAATCCCACATTTGTTAGAAAATGGAAGATTGAATACTATGTAAGTGAGAGAATCCATACACCTATCACTTAAGGGTGGATATTTGGTGTGCCTCTCACAAAGGTGTCCCAACTAAATGCTCCCTCCTTAAAATTCCCCCTAACACTAGTATCAGAGCCTTTGGTTTTGAGATAAGGACCAACTTAGTAGAAGAAAGAGCTTTCACGTGAGGGGAAGCATTGTGACTCACACTTGAGAGGGAGTGTTAAGAATCAAGTGTGAGTAAGAAGTCCCACATTAGTTAGAAAAGTGAAGATCGAACACTATATAAGTGAGAGAACCCACACACCTATCACCTTAAGGTTTTAGGTGGATATGTGGTGTGCCTCTTGTTGTACCCCAAAATTTACCCTCTTCATTTTAACATTTTTGGCTTATAGTTTCATTATCATAAACATACACGCGCATACATACATATCATTCGTGCATTAAACATGGGATCAAAATTTTCTAATTAAGCGAGAATGCACAATTGTGGAGAAGAGATTTGATTCTTAAGACTAGATGTCTGAAGCTTCATCATCATAAAGGTCATCTCAAGGTGCAAGATGTGCGTATCTGAAAATTTCTGATTATCTCCCAAGAATTCGAGTTTTGAAGCTCTGATCTCCCATCTTGTGGATATTGATCAATGGTTTCGAGTAAGAGCAGGTTGTGGTCGAATATTCAAGTCGAAGATGATTATATGGCCTTATGTGAGTCTTAAAGTACTGTATACGGCTTATTGATCCGTACGATTCATCAGAAAAATCAAGGACAAACGGATAATAACAGATTCGAGTGTGCATATCAAAAAGTCAGAAAGTCAAAGTTTGACCAGATGGGTTTTTGGTCGAAATTATTGTCAAAAGTCAATATTTGAGAAAATATGATCATTTGCTGAGAAAAGTCGGAAGAATCGGATAAAAATGAGATTTCTTGCATTTTAAGAAATCTTATACTTAGAAAAAATTTCTAAGTTTTAAGAGCTTTGTGTTCACGGAGCCATATTGTCGACTCTCTATCTTGTTCGCCTGTAATCAAATGTTCGCAAATTTGGGATCGTTGGAAAAAGTGTATTTCATACTTCAAATTTTCCCTTATGATGATTTCTCTGAAAATGCCTGAATTTCGAGTTATGAGGCTTCGAAGTTCTAAGTTTACAACTTTTGAAGTTTATACTTTAGTGAAATTTTGAAGACTTTTTAACATGGTTAAGTGTTCAACTTCGAAGGTATTTCACACGTGTTTCCAAGTGTCATTTTGCGTCGAGTTCAAAATCAAAGTCGTTCATTTCGCGATAATCTACAACTTAGCCGAAAAAGTCGAATCCATTCGGGACTCTAATCAAAAGTTACAAAGTTCAGAAGTTATGAATTTGTCACATTTCAACTTTTAACACTTAGTGAAATTTCACCGATTTTCACACAACGAGTTCGATTTTCTCTCATTATTGACCTTTTTAGAAAATGTTCAACCGCAGTTGTTCATCTCACATCGGTCTACAACTTTTCCGAAGAAGTCGAATCCATTCAGGATTTAGATAGAAAATTACGAGGCTCGAAAATTATGAGTTTGTCATGTTTACAATGTTTGATACAAAAATATTTTGGAGTTTTTGTCAATATGGTCAACCTGACGACTTCGGGCTCAATTTTCTCTCGGTTATCGACTCTGTATCCATAAATGTCCAAATGCAAAGTTGTTCACCTTGCGGCAAGCTGCAACTGTGCAGAAGAGTTCGAACTCATTCCAGTCGCGAATCGAGAGTTATAAGGTCGTAAAATCATGGAAAAAACATTCGGTGGATTTTTGGCGACGTTGCCAGCATTTTAACAGTTACTTTATCTTAAGTTCGAGGCAATTTTTGAGCATGCTGCTGATGTCGAATCCAAAAATTTCCAACATGAATTTTGTTCACACAAACACCTTCTATATTTTTGGTCTTGACACTTTTGCTTGAGGAAGCCCATGTCCATGCTTATCGAGGTGTAAAAGTATGAGCATGACAAGAACGAAGTGATTTATTTTATGGATGAAAAGAAAAGGGTTATAGTGTAGTAGCAGTAGATTCTTCGTTTTTTCTTTGTTTGGCCATACAGAAAGGTTTGTGCATGGATTATGGGAAAAGGGCACCGGATATAGAAATAAAATCTCACCATCCACGGATCCTCTCTCTTAATCCATACGAAAACAACAAAACTCCTCTCTTCAACTTTCAACTCTAACAAACTCTGACGAAAAATCAGTGAGAGAATCGTAATAAACTCTCCTTCACACCACTCACAAGAATCCTCTCTTCTCTCTCAACTCTTTCATCATTCACCATTCTCCTCTCTCTCTCTCTCACCTTCTTCCTCTCTCTAACAACCCTAACCACCATCTTCTTCACTGATTCTTTCTTCTTCATTCAACCACCACGCTCCTCCATAACAACCTCTCTCTCAACCATCAATCTTCCTCTCGTTTTCGTCTGCAATAACCATAGCCTATCTTTACCATCATAAAGCTCAATCTCTCTTTTGCCAAGCTCTCCTTTCTCGCCTCAATCATTCTTCATCTTTCAACCTGAATCTGCAAGCTGCATCGCCTTATTCAACAATTCGGCGAGTTCTGGGATCCTCCTTCTATCTTCGTGAAGATAAGCTATAGTGTGCGCTCATTTGCACCGGAATTCAAAGGAGTATTGTTGATTGAAGCATTAGGATTACGGTGAAGTTTTCGAAGATTTTCTTGCGTTTGGCTATCAAGTAAGTATTCTTGAATCATACTCAGCTTGTTAGCATCATGTAAATAACTCATAGATACCTTAGGTAGTAGTGATAAGCGTAATAAGCATCGATTTTGTAACATTTTAGTATCCAGATCTAGTTTTTTAATCCAAGATTTGATGATTTTGAAGAGCGTTTTAATAAAATAGAGGTCAAATTCTGAATCTATGAAGCATTCCGAACAGAATGGTGGCGTTTGTTGTTTTTCTCGATGGCGTTTTGCTTTTCGGCCGACATTCACGTCGGAGAAGATGATCAGGAAAGCATTTCAGAAAACCTCAAACCCTAACCGTGTCACAATCCTGTTGGTGCATGTATTTTCCTTCATTAGCCGCTCAGATCCCGCCACGTGTCCATTTTTAGTTAGAAAAAATATGAATCTTTTAAATGATCATGACCAATTGATATTTTAAAATGGCATGTAAAAATTCCAAACGTGACATTGTAAAACCATAACAATAAAACTCTACCAATAAAACTCTAAAAATCTATTTGTTGTTTGGAATTCGGCCTTAAGCATATTGATCCTGGGCCTAATGAAATTCCTGATCTCACCCGTAGTTCTGAGCCCAACGCTAGCAGTATAGTAGGAATTAGTTCATTTGGAAAATCAGCACTACACCCCCTGATTCTATGTAGCAATATTAACACATAGTTCAATTTTGCTTCCGATTTCGATTCCATCGACTTGTAAAAAATGTAAATAAACAAGTTTATGACCTTTTAATGTCTTAGGATATTTTTGACATTTTTTTGTGAATTTTTATTAATAAATTTTCATTGGTTTTTAGTCGATTTTCGGTAATACGTTCAGAAACGACTTTTCTATAACACTTCAAATTTCCTTTTGCATTTGATGTCCGATACTTATTCTAAATTTCAAATAACTTATTGACTAACATGTTGACATGTTTAGGCAGTTGACACCTTGATTTAGAACCCATAATTGAGTCATATGATTAGAGTACCATGATAGTTGATCCTTAGAGCAACGATAGATCGTTTTGATTTAGTTTTGTGCATAAAATTGTTTTAACCATGATTTTTCTTGTACGTTTTGTTAGAGATCAAACATTAGGTGTTAGATACCGACTTGTAAAGTTCTACATATAATTGAATTCATTACTTACTCAATTTCTCAAGTTTCGATTATTTTGCGATGTTTAAAAGCATGTTTCTCCTTTGTCATTTGAATTGATTAGTTGTAGGAGTATGATATCATGTGTTTCTTAGAAACTTTAGGACATTTTCTAAACTTAATTGTAGACAAATGTAAACCTCATCTTAGGTTTGTAAAATAGAACTTCGAAGCTAACCTTTAGTAGTTCAACTCTTAGGAATTAGGTTGATAATTGTATAGTTCTCCTTGCATGATTAATTGTCAATATTTTCCTCTACCTTAGAGAGATGTTTAGGTAAGCTCTAGCATGGGTAGTTGCTGCCCCATTAGGAAGTTATATTTCTTTCTTCGATTTATTTGTGAACAGTCGCTTTTGAGCTTCGTCCTTCCGACAAGCACTCCACCTCGTTATTTCTACACTTTATTACATGTGCAAGGTACTGTGAGCTTACTCTTTATTTGGTTTGGATATGTGGGATACATATCTCGATCTTGCACACATGTGTGTGAATTCTATTATCTGCATTGTTAGCGTTCTCCTTTCATGCAGGTGTTTTGATTTGATTTAGATACGCGAGATGCGTATCTTGTTGCTTGCACACATGTGTGTGTATTCTATTGTCTGCATTGTTGGCATTCTCCTTTTATGCAGGTGTTTTGATTTGATTTAGATATGCGGGATGCATATCTTGTTACTTGCACACATGTATGTGCATTTTATTGTCTGCATTTTTAGGATTCTCCTTTCATGCAGGTGTTTTGATTTGATTTAGATACGCGGGATGTGTATCTGTTGCCACATGTGTGTGTGCCTCTATTTGGTTGCTTGGTTTTCTTGGGGTTACGATTTATTTGGATATGTGGGATACATATCCGCTTACATGTGTGTATATTTTATTGTTGGATTTCAATTTTGTGCAGGTTTATTTGCCTCGGATATGTGGGATACATATTTCGGTATTGCCTTGATGCTCCGTGTGACTCACCAATTTCTTTTATTGCTTGGCGTAGTACTTGAAGTTTTCCTGAGTTTTCTTAGCTTGCAATTGCTTACGGATTGTTACCAGTGTGGTATTTTGTACTTTGTTATTTGTTTAAAATCCTTCCGCATGTGAGGTAGTTTGAGTCTTTGTGTTTACTTGCATAGGTCAAATGGTTAGGCGGTGCTGCTAAGCACCACCAAGCAAAGTCCCGCTTTGATAATTATGATATATAAGATGATATGATGATGAAACACTTCGAAAGGTCCCATCGACCCCCTACACGCTTCTAGTCCTTGTTAGCTCAAAGTAAAGTGCAATATTTCATGATAATATAATTATATTTTTTAATCTATGTGTAAAAATTTAAACGACACTCATTTTAAAACGGAGGAAGTATCAATGTTGTTCCCAACAAACAAAGGCAATAAAGAGGAACTAGAAGGATTTTCATATTAGTTGAGTTAGCATCTAAAGAAGTTTTGACATTCGACTAGAATTTCAATGTTTTTTCGGTCTTGTTTTGAAATCATCACTTTGCACATAGAAGTTTCTTCACACACCTAGTAGGTTTCTCCACACCATTGAAAATCCAAAAATATATTTTTAAGTGCACTTACAAATTCATTTTATTGGGTGAATCGTAAGTGCACTTATGAACGACTTTCTGGTGAATCGTAAGTGCAATTCACCTTATTTTGCACGTTTATTCATTTAAATATAGTTTAGCACATTCGATTATATTTCTGTTTTCATAAATGCAATTAAGGAGCATTCTATATCGCAAACCATGTAAATATTACTATGTGATGTGAGAAAATTGTCAAAATATCAAATTATATAAATTGTTCCAGTAAGTGCGATCAATTATTATAAAAATGTAAGGGCTACTGTATGCCTAATCCTAACCTCTCGCCCTCCTTTCTGGGTAATCCATACACTCTGCCTTCGACAATCCTCTCCATCATGGCAATGGCACAGGGGTCCGCTCGCATAATCCCCGTCAACGAATCTCATCCAAGCCATGATACTGTTGACGGATGGGCATTAGATCAATGGAATGGTCATCCTCGGCCCTGCGTTCTCCAGGAGCTCCTTATGTATTGGCCTCGTGGGCGTCCTTCACCATCGATTATCATAAAAGACACTTTAAAGAATCACGTAACCCTCTACACAATGTCACATTAGGATTCCGCATCATCTAATACTCTCCGCACGAGATGATTCTCCCAATCCTAAAGACGTCATATAGATCCCTTTGTGTCATGGTGAGCATACTTAAATGAGATCTATTTTTTTGATAAAAACACGGAAAAATAATGATTATTAAAACACAAATTTGATATGATAGTTTTGATTATTATGAAACTATGTATTATATTATTATTTTTTACTATTCTTTATTTGTTTTGAGTTTTTATTTATTTATTTTAGATTGTGTATTAATACGAATTAATCTCATTAAAAGTCAGTTTTAATGCATAACTATATTGGATTACAGGACTATTATTAAAACTATTATTATTAAAAACATGTTTATTATTAAATATTATTTTCAAGTTCAAATAATTATTATTATTATTTTATGTATTTAATAAAAAAAATTATTAATTGATTACAAAATTATTATTATTATTATTAAAATTATTATTATTATTATTATTATTATTATTATTATTATTATTAATTATTATTATTATTATTATTATTATTATTATTATTATTATTATTATTATTATTATTATTATTATTATTATTATTATTATTATTATTATTATTATTATTATTATTATTATTTATTATTATTATTATTATTATTATTATTATTATTATTATTTATTATTTATTATTATTATTACTACTACTTATGTATATTATTATTAAAAATGTTAGAGTTAAAAATTTTATCATCCTAAGATAATATAAATGATTTATATATTAAAAGAAATAATTATGTTTAAAACGTAAGTAATTCATGAAGTTAAAGGCTAAAATATAGAAAGTTGCGTAGCAATAAATAATTAGTCTTTACTTATTCTTTAAAAAAAAATTAAAAGTTAAATTTGTTATTTAAGAGAGTCGCAAAATCACATGTTTAAATTTTGAAACTTAATTGTGTTTAAATTTATTTTATATTAAATGATAAATTCATATAATATCAATAGCATCCATATATTTACAAATTATAGACATGGTCCAAGAACCAAATCTATTTTTCCGACGGACCGATAAGACATTTATTTTGAGATTCAATTTTATTCGATTGAGGCTGTTAATTTTATTCTATTAAAGGTATAAAATGTTTTAATAAATATTTAAGATAATTTATTTTTATTTGAAATCTTATAAATATCAATAAATACTTATTCAGTTTTAAAACTTAATTATATCCGAATTTTAACATCAAATACAATATTAACATTATTATCAAATTTGTAAAATATGCACTTTGTAATAGTTAACATATAAAATAAAGATTTTGATATTCCAATAGTTAATTTTCATTTGATCTTTTACATAGAAAACTAATTAAAAAGTCATTGATATCAGTCGGATTATAAACTAAATAAGCATTTGATCATCCATAAATAAATGTGACAATTATATATCCTAATACGTAATGTGACAATTATTTTCAGTGAATTTTTTAACCTACGAGGGTGAGGCGCACCACATGAAAACTCTAAAATGTCTTTTTTAAAATTGGAAGTTTATTTCGGTATGCATTCTATTTTGTTCAAACCGTTTAAAATATAGTGTGACCTCTGAAATTGTAAAAAACAGTAACTGGAAGATTAATTTCCGGTATGGAACCGGAGGTATAACTCGACCATAGAAGCGGAACATTAGATCATATGTCACCGAATATTTTGTATGGTACGAAGTTTATTTCCGTTTTGTTACAAATGTTGATTGTTATAAGCGGCAACTATGGTGATCAACATCATTTTATACTTTCTTCAAATCTCTCAAAACCCTCTCATTACCAATCCATTTTCCTCCAAATTCATACTTTTTGGTTCATCATATCGTAAAAAGCTCAACAAAGAAGAATTTCGATAAACATCATCCCTTTTATCCTCATTTCCGATTAATCTAAACTTTTGTTGAAAATAAGGTTATGTACCAACAGTTTATTTCGGTTTATAGTTGAACTAAGCGGAAGTTTATTTCCGATTTTGTCTCTATTTTGAAATTATGATCTTTCATATGTGTGTTTATGATTATATTACATAGATATTGTGCACCCGATAACATTCTTAAGCCCGATGACATCGAGTTGTAAAGTGGTCGTTGTTCCGCCCACGTAATTAAGGCGGTCGATGTTCGTCAACATATTGAAAATGTTCAAGAATTTGAATTACGGGCCTGATATGTTGTAGTGGATTCGCTTTAGATGCAACAAGGTTAGGATTTGCTCCTGTGATAACAAGGTCCGATAACGACACGATAGAAGAAATGCCTTTGTTATTGTGACTTGCAAAAGGAGCGGAAGATATGTGACACGCATTCAAAATTTGAACGAGAGGAACCGACAAGAAAATATGAGTGTCCGTTTTGTTGTGTGGTTATCTCATGGCCAAATAATTGGAAATTTAATATGATTAGCAGTACACAATCATGATTTAACTCCAAAGTTGGTCGGTCATCCAATAGCATGTCGGCTACTTCGGATGAGAAAATTTGTGTTTTCGACATGACTTTGAATCGGTACCTCCCAAAACATTCTTGCAACCTTGAAGTGCAAATGACCAGAGCACCTCTAATATCAAACAAGTGTACAATAAGCTTTATCAAACAAAGTTAGTCATTAGGAGGATCGGCGAAATGACACCTTAAAGTTCTTGATGACAATAATTATGTTTGTAGACACCGGGTGATGATGGGGAACCTGTTAGAGACAAATATTGGACTCATCCTGATTGCATTAAATTGTTCAACATGTTTCCTATCGTGCTCGTAATGGATTCGACGTACAAAACCAACAACTACAGGCTACCGTTGTTGAAAATTGTTTGTTACATCGACGAGAAGACGACGATGGGTTTTGCACTTCTCGAATGCGAAAAAGAAGAAAGCTTTCAGTGGGCTTTAGAGGTGTGTTGGTCCATGTTTAAGGACCAAGAGGATATGCTAAAGGTAATTGTCATCGATCGTGATACGACTTTCATGAATGTCATTGCAACCGTATTTTCGACTTCTTCTGCATTACTTTGTAGGTACCATATTACAAAAAATCTGAGAAGCTAGGTTAAACCTGATGTGGGGTCGAAACAGGTAGCTGGTGAAGATGGAAAGATGGTAAAGTCTGTGTTATTGTGTATAAAACTATGGCTGCATGGAATGCTATTGTTAATGCATCTACAAAAGAGATGCATACTAATGCGGTTTTACAATTACGAGCTGTTTATGAGAAATATTTGAATCTGCTAAAATATGTGGAGAGCACAATACTTGATCAGGTGAAGGAGAAATTTGTTTGTGCATGGACTGATCAGGTTATGCACCTCGACATACAACACCAAACGAGTTGAATTTGCATGCTTGTCTCAAGAATTGGTTGGCAAATAGAAAGGGCGATTTGATTACGGGTTGGGAAGCTGTGAACCATATGATCATGAACTAGCATAATGAGATACAAATGACATTTGGTCGCAGTATCACGGTGTTGGAACACAGGTTCAAGGAGAATATGCTATATTCTCAATTGGTCGGTAACATCTCTCGGGAGGCGCTTAATTATATTTTCCATGAGGCCACAAGAGCTTCAACTGTGGGTGCACTATTGTGAAAACATATGGTCTCACATGTGCTTGTGTGATAGCCAACAAGTTGAGTGGTAATGTCCTGATATGTATGGATGAGGTCTTAATCATTGGAAGAGACTTAGTTTTGAGGATGACGGGAAAATGAAAAGTGATAAATCAAATATCTCCATCCTTACCGAATGAGAAGCAATACAAGCGATATTTTTGAGAGCCTATGACGCCACCAAACTCCAAATCAAAGAAGAGTTGAGAAAAATTGTGTTCCCGGAGACTACGAATTTGAAACCACCCTCCCAACCGGTAAAAACAAAAGGTGCACGGAAAAATTTGAAACCTACATCGGCTGACATTCTACTACGACGAATCCTTCGTATTATGAACATGTTGACAAGTTATTTCTCGACTCACCTACACCGAAATCTCAAAAATATGCTTCCAAAGGTGTTCGTATTTGCAAATCATCGCCTACACCGCCTCCATAAAAAATACCATTCATCGATCACATGCTGGTTTTCATGCACAAATACGTTGAAAGGATCGTCAATGTGGCTGGTGACGGTAATTGTGGCTTTTGAGTTGTATCTTGTTTGCTAGGTAGCCGTGGAGATTATTATAACATTGTGCGAGATACTTTGATCACAGAGTTGACTGAACACAGAGAGTTGTATACACGTGTGTTCGGGAGTAAGAAAAAGGTTGAGGAAATACATCATACACTAGTACCTGTTAAGGTTGGATGTGCACCGGAGGATAAATAGATGCGGTTCCCTAAAATGGGTCATCTCATTGCAAGTGCGTATGATAGGGTGTGTATTAATCTGACAAGATATGGTTTTTCGGAGACTTTTTTCCTCTACGCACGCCTCTTACACCAAATCTCATTGATCGTATCATTTGTGTTGGATGGATTTCAAATCCACGGCATTTTGTTCAAGTCTTTGAAACCGGGATGCCTTATACCACCGACATCACCAGTGGGCTTCATTTCACAAAAGCATGGAGACATGTCGGACAATTTCATGGAAAGGATGCAAGAATACAACAAGTTGAGGAAATAGATATATAAATAAATAGGGAAAAGTCGAAAGGGGTGCCACCAGTGGATTTATCTAGCGACACTATTTTTGGCTCTTTCAAGTAGTATAGGTAGCATTGTAATGTTAACTTCATTTTGATAATGTATTATGATGTGGAAATATACTCATTTTTGTAATTTGACCATTTGCAAAAAAAATGAATATATGAGATTGTGTTATATGTTGCTATCTTCTCGTTTCTATTTCGGTTTTCAAACCCATGGCATTTACCGAAATTAAATTCGGTTTTATCTTAAGTAGGAAAGCAAATTTAACTCGGTATTATCACCGACACAAAGATAGGATTTCTATGGTCCATGTTTACATCCTTATACTATAAAAATACGCCTCCTCTTATATTTTTCATTGCAACAACACAAAAAATCAGAAATGGACATAAAGTTAGACATAACATGGGTTGCTGGAGTTGTTCATTTTCCCGGCGATGCACCGTCTCGCGAATTCAAGATCACGATATAACCCCAATTGAAGAGGTACGTGAAACTTTGCAGGAACTTGTTCCTTACGGCGACGATCGAAGGGTAGAGAAGATCGAGTACCGCTCGCCATCAATCGACAATGAAGGGAATCTGCAGTTCATGAACCGTGAACTGAAGAACGACGACGATTTACGAGCTATGTGGTCGACTTATCGAAGTTTTCAGGAGAAAGTTCCAATCGAGCTAGATGGGACTTTATCAAGAACCGTCACTGACATTATGAGGATGTTGCAACGCCCACTGTGATATTGATTTTAATGTTTAATTTAATATTTAACTAAGTTTATGTATCTTTATATTAGACAATGAAATGAAATACTCTGAATTTTTGTTATGAACGAAACCAAAAATATAGTTACGGTATAAAACTGAAAGTTAATTTCCAATTTGTGGTAAACATTATCAGATGGTGGTGCGTTCTAAAAATATATTTTCAGTTGTTAAGGGCAATTTGAGAATTTCACCGAAATAGATGGGTTAAAAAATTCACTTATTTTCATTCTATGCTAATGCAATTAACCACAACTCAAAATCTTTTATTATAAAATGTTTGATTTATCCCTTGATATTCCAACGGATTGATTTATCATATTTCAACTAATTAATTTTCACAGTAATAATCAATATTATTGTTTATCACTTTGCACGTAATATTACAATAGAAATACATCAAAATCTTTAGATTCCATTTTAAAATAATTGAGACTATTTTTAGTAATTTAATAGTTACTTCAAAGATTTATTTTCAAGTTATTATATAAAACGGAAAATTTTATGAGATTGAATGAGTTTAAATTTAATTTTATTTTGAGATTCAATTTTATTTTATTCAATTGAGGCTGTCAATTTTATTCTATTAAAGGTAAACTGTTTTAATAAATATTTAAGATAATTTATTTTTATTTCAAATCTAATAAATAACAATAAATTGTTATTTAGTTTTAAAATTTAATTATATCTAAATTTTAACATTAACTACAATATTAACATTATTATCAAATTTGTAAAATATACACTTTGTAATAGTTAACACATAAAACAAAGTTTATTAATATTAACATTATTTTCATTCTATGCTAACACAATTAACTTACAAAGAATGGACTCATTTGCATACCCTGTAATTTCACCATTCTTAATTACTTTAATTATATGATTATTTCATTTTATTTAAATTAATGCATTTTACAACTCTAAAATCTGTCAAGTTATTCTTTCAATGCAGTAATAAACATGCATATTTATTAAGTTTATTAAAAATGTTTGATTTATCCTTAAATATTTCAACGGATTGATTTATCACTTTTGATATTCTAACTAATTAATTCTCACATTAATCCATTGATATTGTAACTTATTGATTTATCACTTTGCACGTAATTACATTGGAACTGGAAATTTACAAGTTATTTTATAAACGTGAAATTTACTTACAAGTTATTTTATAGAAAGGAAAATTTATTTTATATAATGGAAAATTTTATGAGATTCAATGAGTTTCTATTTTATTTTATTTTATTTTTGAGATTCAATTTTAATTAATGAGATTCAATTTTATTTTATTTGATTGAGGCTGTTCTTAATTAATGAGATTCAATTTTATTCTTGACTTAAACTGTTTTATAAATATTTAAGATAATTTATTTTTATTTCAAATCTAATAAATAACAATAAATACTTATTTAGTTTCATAATTTAGTTATATCTGAATTTTACCATTAACTATAATATTAACACTATTATCAAATTTGTAAAATATACATTTTGTAATATACACTTTATAATATATGATTATAAAATCCTTTAAAATAAGTCAATGACATTATATTTGTTAATAGAATTGTAAAATTAAAATTATAAACAATTATAAAAATTATAAGTATGTCCTCAGGGCCGACCATGGCTTTCCATCCATATATTTGATTTAATAGCAATTATCAAATTATATCAAATATATTTGTATAATTTTTTATAAATAAAAATGATACAAATATTTATTTTTATAAAAAATATGAGACAATTATGATTAATGAATATACAATTTTGTTATTCTTTTTAAATTTTATATGCTATTTATAACAAGATTGTGTGATCCATGCGAACGTCGGATAGATGACTACTTCATTTTTCTTCTATCTTTCCTACTATAATATATATTTTCGACTGACCGAGACTACTTAATTTATATATCTTTAATATAATTTTTTTAACAATAACTATATAATATTTATTGTAGTCATCTTTAATAGGGTTTATGATTTAGGATTTTTGGTGTATAATATATTTTATGTTATAATATTTGTGAATATAATTATAAAATTAAAATTAGAAACAACTATGAAAAATTATAGGCATGGCCTACCGGTCGTCGAACCTATTTTTCCATTCATATGTTTAGTTTAATAGTAATTACCAAATTATATTAAATATATTTTTATAATTTTGAAACTAAAATAATACAAATATTTGTTTTATAAAAAACATGAGACATAATACACAATTTTGTTATTCTTTTAAATTTTTTTGAATGTTATATAATATTTATGATAATATTGTATGATTCATGTGAACGATATGTAGATGACTATTTAAATTTTTTTTCACTAAAATATATGTTTTTATTGACTGATACTACTTAATTTATTATATATATATATATATATAATATTTATATCGACTTTGTCGATGTGCGAACGCACGAGTCCTTTATAGTTTTATATAAATACACACAAAATATGCTTCAAAGTTAAAGGGCATATAAATAATTTTTCATTCAAGATGGGGTGGAGGCCCCAAGTATGTAAAATACACCAAATTGTAAATCGATGAATCATAGATTATGGGCTACAAAAGTAGCAGTATTCTGGCCCAATAATTTACCTGTCAGCAGATATCTTTTTCTAACGATTATTAACACCGCTTATTTCTCTAACACGCTCTTATTTTAAAAACTTATCATTGATAGAAAGTTTTTTTAAATTTTATTTATAAATAGATTATTTAAAATAAATAAAAACAGGAATTTTAATTGTTTGATGGATAACATATTTAAAAATCATATCGTGGGTCGAAATTTCAAATGTGATTGATTGACTTTATCTCAAATTAAATTATATTTTAAAAGAATGTAAGATGAATTTATGCGAAAAATGACAAAATTTATTACACTGATTACTTTTTATTAGTGCAAAAGTTTGTCTTAAATTTACGTGAAAATGGGATGAATTTGAGACGGTATAGATGATTTCTCGTTTTATTTATAAAAAATTTAAGATTTGTTTGTTTTAAGTGTCAAAAATCTTTCCGGAAATACAACACTTTCATATTTAATTCAAGTTTTAAAAAAATTATTCCAAAGCATATTTTAGGCTTAGAAATCTTAATTGCATATGTTTTTTTTATTCTCATGAAAATAATCAATTGCCAAACCATAGAGGTGGATCACTTATTGCTAAGATTCTGATGGAGTTGGAAAGGTGGAGGGATCATAGAACAATTCGAAAGGTGGAGGGAGCGTTGAGCGAATGAGAATTTGCATTGCTTGAGGTAAATATTACCTTTAAGTAGTGTGTTAAAAACTTGTTCCAAACGTTGAAGATGGAGTGTTAGGTTAACACTATAGATGATGATGTCATCAAAGAAGATAGTGACACAACATTGGATAAATGGTTATATGAGTTCATTCATGGTTGCTTGAAAGGTGGAGGGAGCATTGAACAATTCGAAAGGCATCACTATGTATTCATAGTGAACTTGGTATGTTGTGAGTGTCGTTTTGTGGATGTCCTCCTCATGCATTATGATTTGGTAGAAACCTTGTCTTAGATCAAGTTTAGAGAAGCAAGACATGTCATTCAATTCGTCAAGAATTTCGTCGATGGTGGGAATAGGAAGTCGATCTCTAATGGTGATGACATTAAATGCTTTATAGTCGACACAGAAACGCCAGGTGTCATCTTTCTTCTTGACTAGAAAACAAAAAAAAGGGCTTTGGCTAGGACGAATTAGATCGTGTCGTAACATTTATTTGACTTGGTGTTCGCTCATATTTTTGAGACATGTGGTATCATTAAGGGAGAATTAATATGTGAGAAAATTATGTTTGAAGGTGAATATGGTGGTAGGAGGTTCTAAAATGGATGTAGTTTTAGGGTAGGGTTGAAAAGTTTGGAATATTGGAGAAAAAGCTTATGAATTTAGGGAATTGGGCGTGGGTCACGTGAGTGTAGGTTGGACCATTTGGATATGGATAAATTATGATGGTGGGTGAGTTTAGACCCATCTATTAAGTTATTAGGCTATGATGTATATTGGGAAATGAGGTGTCTCATATATGACTATGATGGGTTTAGTGTTTAAAGTAAAGGAGATGGTGAGTTTAGAGTCCATTAGTATAGGCCCAAGAAATTTGAGCCAAGGGATCTAAGGACAACATTAGCTTCACTAATAGGGAGAGCATAAAAGTCAAAAAGGATTGATTTGAAGAGTCAGAGTCACATCAACGCACATGTGTTGGTATTCTTTCATGTGAATGTTACCCATCATTACCTTAAGTGGGTTAACTAGAATGAATGGCAGGTTCAAAAATTCTGCCATTCTACTATGAATAAAGTTGTGTGTGCTACCACCATCTATGATCATTATAATAGTGCTATTTGTGATTTGACCTAGGATGTGAATGATGGACGAAGCTGGAGATTTAGAGAGAACGTTAAAGTTGATTTAGCCATCGAGGTTAGAGGAGATATTTGAGAAAAATTGGTTTCAGTTGTTTCGTTAGTGGTAATTTTATTGAATATGAGATCAGGTTCATCTGAAATAAAGAAGAATTTGTCTTTGCATTTGTGGATACAAAAGTTTCATCATAATTGTAGTAGAGGTCCTTTTCATGTCACGAGGACATTTATTTTGGGAAAAGCTTATGAAATTGGACGTATGGAGTGGTTGTTAACAGGAATGTGGTGGAGGTGGTTGTTGTGGTTGTGATGGTGGATGGGGTAATGGTTGATTTATGTTTGAATCCCCTTTTGTGTCCTTCAATCTTGTTCTTTTGCAGTTTGGCGAGTGTCATAGCGTTGGATAAATTTGTCGACTGAAGAGCTTGTACTTCTTGCAAGATTTTTGGGGGAAAGTTGGAGATAAACAACTGAGTAGAAATTATTATGGGAGACCAACGATTTTATTGTCGGTGCGTTCGAATTCAATGAGGTAATTGTTAAAGAACCTCGTTGTGAAAGCTTGAAAGGGCTTGGTTAGGGTCGTCGTAGTAACTAGACAAAAATATATTTCTAGTGCTTGTAGTCAGCCGAATCAAATGGTAATGAGGTCATTGTGGTGCATCCATTGGCAGCTCAGGTGGGACCATCCATGTAAAGGAAGAAACAATTAGATGTTTATGTTCTAGTTTTCGGTGGTAGTAAATAAATTGAGAGATTTTGAAGATCTAGCCCATGGTGTCAGTGTCGTCAAATCGCAGAACTTTTAATTCTATGTGTGGGCAGAGTGGTGGTGGTTGAGTGATGAAAACAACAAGTTGGTTGATGATTAAATCAACATTTTCGAATAAATCGTCAAGTCGCTCAATATTGGTTGGTCTAGCTGCCATAAGTGAAGGAGGAACAATGAAAATACCAATTTGTTAGGTGTTAATTTCATTAGTATGTAGGACAACGAGACTCTTTAAAAAGTTAGGTGAGAAGAAGATTTGTTAAAATTTGGCTTGCCTCTCACTCATTTGTAAGGCTTTATATAGTCAATTTGAACAATGCAATGTAAATTCCACTACTAAATTATGTTGCAACAATTGAGAAAAAATCTAAACAAAATTCTAGCAATTGATAGATTTAGTGAGGTGCACTTCTTCTAGAATTCTAAGAATCTTATTCATGCTTTCTTTCCGTCTTCACACTTGATCTTTGAGATGGTTGATGTGATTTCTAATTATTTTGGGCCTCTTTTCGTTATTGGGTTGATCTTTCTCAATAGGCCTTGGTGTGAGGCCATCATCACTCTAGTTAATTTAAATAATCAATGGGATGCTAACAAAACCTCTCATCTAATACGATTTTTTGATTCCCCCTTACAGATTTTAATTTTTAAATACAAAAAATCTTATAAAACTCTCTCCACATAAATCTTTATATTTTCATTTCTTCCTTCTTTATTCGCCCAAAGTCCTCCCTATTTCCTTTCAAACTGTGGAAAGTAGTGTTATTATATATCCACATATAAACAGCAAAATACAAGATATCTTAAGTTTTTAAAAAAAAAGTATTGAGAGTCCTTATCTATAGTTTTTTAATATATATAGTTTATAGAGTCTTCCTTTTCTACCTAATTCATGCATTGTTCATTGAAACGCGTCAAAGAAAAGTTATCATCAAATGTATGGTTTTGAAGATATAAAGCATAGTGAAATAAGCATTAAACAACCGAAAGATAACACCTTAGACATAAATTATTATTAAACAATTATTAGATTAGTACTTAAATAAAGTAAATAATAAGTTTTTTATTGTCCAACATTAGTGGTCGGTTATTGAAACTTCTTCTCCAAAATCTCAACAATTATAAAACACTAACATGTCACATACACAAGATACATGTCACACGATACATAATACAGATATTAACACATAAATACCGATAATATATGTGGTGGTGTTCATATCAAACATTCATCGTGTTAAATAGTATATATGTGTTAAATATATACGCTTTTGTCTCAAGTCAACCATAATCTCAACAATAAATAGATTCAATTATTCATCCAAAGATATATTTATAGACTAATATTTGATCCACTTCACAAGTGCGGCTATCTGGCATTAGATATACTTAACACTTATCTATATAACTATTCCACGACGGACTGAGTTACAATTTAAATCATAATTTGTTCATTGCTTGAACTGATAGTTAAATTAGGTATTAGAGTGTTAATATTGTAGATTCGTCTTCTACTTCGCCACAAAAAAATTTCAATCCACAACTTCTGAAGTTTGATCTATCATATCTAAGTTCTATTCTATTACTAATAACATGTTTGATATCCGTGATCCCCAAAAGCATGAATATTTATGACAATGTAGATACTACATTTTATTGCTTCTCATTTTCACGGTAAGATGGCTTTGAAACACACTTTTGGTGTTTCTCTTGTCAAACAAACATACACTAAATCACTTAACTAGTTATGGGGCGATCTTTTTTTTCAAAAATATTGATGCTATTGAAGTAGATATTGGCAAACAAAATTAACAATGGAGTAATATAAGAAAGTGACTATAATCTAGTGTTGTGAATCGATACCTTGGAACAAAATATAAATTTGTTGTTTAATGATCAAGAAATAATTAGGGTAAGAAAAGGAATGAAGAACACGATGAACACAAGGATTGGTTATTATCTGCTATTCTTTTCTTCCTCTTGAAATAAGATTACAAGTATACAAGAATAACAAATAACCCTCTCACCCTTAAATTAGGATTTGCAGTATGCAATGATGAGAGACTAGTATGCTATTTATAATAAACCTAACATACTAAACTAATGGGCTTTTATCACAAATACATATTACAAGGTAACTTAGGGTACAATCTAACTTAAACAATTGGACATAACAAACAAGCCCAATTCGAAATACTAATAACCCCAGCATTTCAACACCCACATACTAGAACACACTTCAACTACAGTATGGAGGTCTTCGACACCAGCATGTGAACAGACTTCGTCGGCATGCTCAATCCTGTCGAACCAGAAACTACTCTTCGACCCAATAGAGTTCGGTCCAATCTCTTACAAATCTCCACCTTGGAACAAACTCTATCATCAAAGAACGAACTAACTTTCTTCATGCAACTTTATCAACTACATACAGTGGAAAAACTTGTAACTTGGAAATGTCTCGGTGATCATATCAGCAACATTGTGTTCTGTTGAAACCTTCAGCACTTGGGCTTCTCCACGCTCGATTACTCTTCTAACGAAATGCAACCTCACATCAATGTGTTAGGTTCACTCATGATAAGATGAATTCTTCGACAAGTGTATTGCACTTTGACTATCACATTTAACAATGATAACTTACCCTCAAACTTTCTTCTCCTTAGCAAAACCTTCAAGCCACAATGCTTCTTTCACAGCTTCAGTTAAAGCAATATATTCCTCTTTAGTTGTTGATAATGCAACAACCTTCTAAAGTTATGCTTTCCAACTAATTGATGTACCAAACATAGTGAAAACATATTCAGAAATAGATTTTCTAGAATCCATACAACCTTCATAATCGAGTCACATATCCTTCAATTACTACTTTACTATCTTCATCAAGGCTCCACTATAAGTTAAGACTGCTAGAGACTCATTTATGTACCTTATAATCCACTTCAATGCTTGCAAGTGAGCCTTTATTCTCCATGTACCTACTCGGACTTATGCATATGCTATGCGGTATAGTACAAATCATAACATACTCGAAGAACCTACTACATTAGCATATGGGATGTTATCCATATAAGCCTTTCGACCCGATATTGGGACATTGATCAATAATAGCTTGAATTGAGGGTTTGTTGAGTCACAACAGCTTCAATTCGACATACCATACTTTTCAAGAATTTTCCGAGATATGTCTCTTGAGATAAGCATAATTTCGCTTTCTATCTCTTGAATGTCAATCCAAGAATCCTAGAAGATGCTCCCAGATCCTTCATTTCGAACTCCTTATTGAGTTCAACCTTCACCCTCATTACCTCTTCGACATTGTTGCTTGCTATGAGAATATCATCAACATAGAGCAACAAAACAAAATATTAATTATGGACGAAATTGGGCAGAACACGTGGTCGAACTGACTTCTAATGAAACGTATGTGTGTCGTGAACTTGTCGAATCTCCTATTCCACTATCGAGGAGATTGTTTCAGCCCATTTAAAGATATATTCAACTTGCACACGTAATCTTCCTTTCCCTTTTCGATATACCCTTCAGGTTTCCTCATCAGGATTGTTTCATCTAAATCACCATACAAGAACGCAGTCTTCACATCCATTTGTTCCAATTCAAGATTGAATTGTGCTACCATGGAAAGCAACATTTGAATGAACCTATGCTTCACAACAAGAGAAAACACATCATTGAAGTCTACACCTTCTTTGTGAGTGAAACCCCTTGAAACCAACTTTTCCTTGTATCTTTTTGATGCCACTCCTTTGATTCCTTCCTTAACTTTGAAAATCCATTTACAACTGACTAACCCAACTCCAGTAGGTTAATTCCCAAGTGTTGTTATCATGAAGAGATTTCATCTCATCATCCATGGCTTCGACCATTCAGTCTTATTTTGACCTCATAACTTCCTTATGGTCTCTAGGTTCTTGCCAGAACCTCACTTGCCGAGAGTAAGGCATAAGCTATAAGATCTGCATAGCCAAGTCTTTGAGGTGGCTTGGTGACTCTTCGCGTCTTATCTCTTGCCAATAGGTAGTCATGGACAATTTCCTCAACTTCCTCAGCATCTTCTTCTTCTTTGACTTCATCTAAGATATGCAATTCAACATCAACATGCTCCACCTCAATAGAAATCTCTACCTGTTCCAGCTCTTCGTCAGAAATTTCTACATTTCGACCAACATCATTTGTTTTCTTAAAATCCATTTCAACTTCATTGCAAACTACATCTCGACTGGTGATAAACCTTTTGTGACCTGGCTCCAGGCACCATAGCCTATAAGCTTTGACTCCTTCAGGGTATCCCATGAACATGCATTTAAGATCTCTAGGTTCGACCTTGTCTTGCCTAATGTGAGCATAGGCTACGCAACCAAATACTCTCAATTTGTCGAGATCTGGTGGATGTCCCGACCAAACTTCTTCAGGTGTCTTCATATCTAACATTGTCGAAGGGCATCTGTTTATCAGATAATTTGCTGTCGAAAAATCCTTATCCCAAAGCACATTCTTTAACCTAGAACTAGTCAACATGCATCTAACTTTTTCCAAGATGGTTCGATTAAACCTTTTAGCCAAACCATTTTGTTGTGGAATGCTTGCAGTAGTTTTGTACCTTGCAATACCAGAGGCAACACAAAAGCTTGTCGAATGCCTATTGCAAAATTCAAGGTATTGTCTATTCTCAACCTCTTGACCTTTCTGCCAGTTTGATTTTCGACTAGAGTCTTCCAACTTTTGAAATTCTCAAAAGTTTCATCCTTAGTCTTCTGGCTGAATACTCATAATTTTCTAGAATAGTCATCTACTGTGGATAGAAAATACCTTGCTCCCGAATGTGATGGAAACCTTGCAGGGCCCTATAGACCAACTTGGATGTAATCAAGGGATCCATGTGTTCCTTGTTTGCCTTTGTTGAACTTCACTCTGCAAGATTTTCCAAGTACACATGGTTCATAAAACTTCAGCTTTTCGACTTTGTCTCCACCAAGTAGATTTTGTTTCCCTAATTCGCTAGACCCCTTTCATTGACATGGCTCAATCTCATGTGCCAAATTTCTGTCTTTGATAAAGGCTTCGTTGATGCAACATTTGTTGAACCACTTACAACTTTAGCCTCAAGGGTATACAAGCCTTGTTTCTTCACGCCTCTCAAGACTTCCTTTGATCCCTTCATGACTCTTAAAATAATTTTCTCCGTTAAAAACATATCTTTTCTTGTCGAATTTACCAGAAATCAAATTTCTCTTCAAATCAGGTACATACCTGACTTCAATCATAGCCTTATTGACTCATCATGGAGCTTGAATCTCACAGATCCAACACCTGCAATCTTGATAACTTTGTTATTTCCCAGCAATACAAATCCACCATTTTGATCACATAATTCCTCGAATAAGTCTTTGTATGAAGTCATGTGCCAAGTGCATCCAGAATCCACTCCTTTGACGGGTTGCTTCTCGAAACCATAAGAACATCGGATGAGTCAAAATTATCTTGAATCATAGTTGTGTTCCCATTATCCTTTCCTCATGATCTTTCGGTGTTCATGACACACTATTCTTGTGTGACCCTCCTTCCTACAATGATAACATTGAATACCAGATGTTTCGCCTTGTAAAATTTCTCCTGACTTTTACCTTTCCTCTTGTCGAACATACTATTCTTTCGCAAGAATTTTCTTTATGATCAAACCTTCACCAACCATCGAAGGTTTATGCTCACTTTGTTCGTTCAAGTCCTTCGAATACAAGGTCGATTGAATTTCTTCAAAGGTCAGGGAATCTCTTCCATACAAGAGGGTTTCTTTGAAGTGAGCATGTGATCCGGACAAAGCATATAACAACAATACTTGATCTTCATCATCGATCTTCACATCAATATTTTCAAGATCAAGAACTAGCTTGTTGAATAGATCCAACTGCTTAGCCAACAGTTTGTCTTCAATCATCTTGAATGAATACAAAGCTTGTTTCAGGTAGAGTCGAATCACCAACGATTTGATCATGTACAAACTTTCAAGTTTCACCCATAATCCTACGCCGTTGTGTCCTTTGATACTTGTCGAAGAACCTTATCACCAAGGCTCAATAAAATTGTGTTGTGGGCTTTCTCTATCATCTCCGTCTTCTCGCCATAACACGTTCATGGCTACTTCTCCTTCAACGCCAAACAACCTCTTGAACCAATAGGACTTTCATCTTCAAGTGCCAGATCGAAAAGCGTTCACTCCGGTGAACTTTTCAATCTTATGCTTTGTTGAAGGAATCTTCTCCACGCTCACCGCACCAATTTGTTGTGAACCGGATGCCTTGGAACAAAAATATAAACTTGTTGCTTAATGATCAAGAAATAATTAGGGTAAGAAAAGGAATGAAGAACACGATGAACACAATGATTGGTTATTAACTGTTGTTCTTTTCTTCCTCTTAAAATAAGATTACAAGTATACAAGAATAACAAATAACCCTCTCACCTTTAAATTAGGATTTGCAGTATGCAATGATGAAAGACTAGTATGCTATTTATAATAAACCTAATATACTATAAACTAATGAGCTTTTATCACAAATATCTATTACAAGGTAACTTAGGGTACAAGTTAACTTAAACAATTGGACATAACAAACAAGCCCAATTCAAATACTAACAACCTTAACATTTCGCACTCACATACTAGAACATATTTAAACTACGATGGAGGTCTTCGACACCAAGATGTAAATAGTCTTGACGATATGTTCAATCCTATCGAATCGGAAACTATTTTCAATTCAATAGAGTTCGATCAAATATTACATCTAGCATATGGTCTGGAAAAATATGTGACGGAAAGAAATCAGTTTATAGATTAATCAATATAAGTTCTTCTTATTTATTAATTCATCAGTTAGATCCACTCTAGCTCTAAGGAAAATATTCCAAAATTTTCACGGATTAAGTCCCACTAAACAAAACGTGTGAAAAAGTAACAATATTCTGCTTAATGAAAACGTGGTTAAGAAGCCAAGCCAGCACACATTCCATAAATTAACTAATAAGCACTTAATTTATTGTAAAGCCATCATATGAAATTTCTACATGCCATGCTTTCTACTAACATTTCTACAAAAGCACATATACATAAATAAATAGTAAAAAAACATAAATATTTAATTTTAAAACTATAGTATGGTACAACAGTACAGTTACAGATCATAACTTCATTTTAATTGAATTGAATAGGTTGTGCAAGCTGTTTGAAGATAACAACAGAGGTAGCTCTTCTTTCTAGCTAGCCATGCCTTACATATTGTCAGAACTTCAGTGCTTTTACTATTTAATTTATGAGTAATGTTATTAGAACACCTAATATTTGACATCGTACATGACACTGTATATAAATTGTATATTAATGTCTCTATTTTTATTCTATTTTTTCTTTTTATATATTTATGCAAATTTCAATAATACAATACAACACCCAAAATTTATATTAAACACATTTTTAACACTTAAATTTAATTTTAAAATATCATTTCTCTTTATTTTGTGTTTTGTTTGTGTCGTTAGTAAATAAATAAATAAAAGGACAATGTACTAATACCGTACTATATATAGTATATGCCTATAGCATATAAGAAAATACTTTTTAGGTTTAAGGTTAGCAGGGTACTCAGAGAAAATAAAAATGTTGGGTGAATATTTCGTGAATACATTTTAAAAGAGATTTTTTTTAAAATATTACAAATAGTTTAAATAAAATAATAGATTGAAAAAATCTGTCTCACGTTAATTATATACATTTCAAATATATTATAATTATAATATTATAAATATCTACCATATAAAAAAAATCCATAAAATAAAAAAACTATTTTAATTCTTGCCTTTCTTCCTACGCCTCACTAAAATATGAGAATTTTTTTTTGCCACTCTCTATTTTATACCTGTTTTTGACGCATACAGAAAATTCTTTTGATTTTACAAATTTTCAGTATTCATTTACCGAAATTTTCGAAATTTCCAATTGCGGTTTATAGAAAATTTAAAAATTCGGTAAATTTAACAAAATTCATTACACGAAGAAAATTCACAAATTTACGCTATACCGAATTTCCAGTATGGTGAAATAAAGTATTATATCTTAGGTCCTGAATCGACAACTTCAACTTCTTCTACGATTCATGTACGGATCTTACGCAAATTTTATCACATATACGGTATGTTTACTTGACTTCATACACAAGATAAATTGATGAAGTTTTCTAATTATATGTTATTGTAATTGTCAGATTTTTGAATCACGAGATAAGGTTCTAGAATGGGCACGACCAACTGGAAAAACTCATGGTATTGTTGTTGTTACAATCCGGTCCGATTCTGCTAATGGACTACGAAAGAGGAAGGATAAATTAATTATGGGTTATGACATAGGAGGAAATTACAAAAAGAAAAATGAATCTGCGACCCATTCTGATGGCAATTATGCTATGAAGCCTAGGTTCCCATTTAGGCTGAGATCTGTTCCAAGTGGTATCGGTTGGAAGGTGATGGTTAGATGTGGGATGCACAATCATAGATTAGATAAGGATTTGGAAGGTTAAGACATATTGGGCCATCTAAAAGAGGATGAAAGAAAGTTTGTGAATGACATGACGAAGTACAATATGGCACCAAGGTACAACGTGTCTGCTTTGAAAGACAAAGACCCAAAAAATATCACGAGTATTACCCAGGTATACCGAGCTAGATCAACATACATAATAGGCAAGAGACGTGCAATGACAAAAATACAAATGTTACTGAGCCTTATTCACCAAGAAAAATACACGTGTTGGACTAGAAATAGGGAGAATTCAAATATTGTGGCTGATATCTTCTAGACACACCCTGACTATGTGAAGTTGTTGAATATGTTTTCTCTAGTGTTGATATTTGATTGCACGTACAAAACAAATAGGGAGTAATTTTAATTTTACTTCACCCAACTTAATTTCACCACTGCTTGAGATTGTTGGTGTTACATCAACAAAATGGACGTTTTTAGTTGTTTTTGTCTATTTGGAACATGAAAGAGAGGAGAACTTCACATGGGTACTACAAAAGCTCAAAGATTTGTTTTATTCTGAGAAATTGCTACCAAATATTATGGTGACGGACCAGTAACTTGCATTAATGCCATTGATTATGTGTATCTAAATGCGTCTCTTTTATTGCGTACGTTCCATATTTCAAAAAACATGAGCATGAAATGTAAATAGTATGTGAATTCAGAAAGACAAGAACATGTCATTGATTAATGGAACAACATGATGTATTCAAATACAGAAGACAAGTTTGATGTACATCTCAACCACTTCGAGAGCGTATGTGGTGATATTCCATAATTTGTCAAGTATGTGAAAGAAACATGGTTAACACCATATAAAGAAAGATTTGTTGTTGCATGGACTAATAGAGTCACTCATTTAGGGAACACGACAAGAAACAGGTACATTGATCTAATCGAAAATATGTTTATGTTTAGAAATTAATTTATGAGTTATTTAGATAATGTGTTCATAATTTTTAGGGTGGAGTCTGCACATTGGCGATTGAAGAACATGTTAAGTACAAGTCGTGCTGATTTATGTCAAAGTTGTGATGTTGTGAACACAATGTTGAAGTTGAATCTAGGTTCCATAAGAGTGTCATGTCCAAAAAGTATCATCAATATTAAGCATCGGTATAGCACCCTATTCTATTCTAAATTGCACAATTTAGTCTCAAGATAATGTATATAACTCATTGAAAAGGAACTAGAAAGAGTAAAATCTGTTGGTTTAAGCAAGGAGAGGCGTGGTTGTTACATAAGAACAACACATGGGTTACCGTGTGCATGTCATCTTCCCGATTTCCAAATTCTAGGAACACCTATACCTTTGGAAATAATTCATGTGTTCCAGACGAAATTGCACATTTCAGAACATGATGTGAGTCCTGATGAGAGCAAGTGGGATTTAGAAGAGAAGTGTGAAAAGTTGAAGAGATATTTCAGTACTTTTGATATTATGGATCAAAGGATGTTGAAGAAAACGTTTGTGATCTAACCTATCCATCTACAACTTCAATGTGTCCACCGCCTGTAAAATACAAGCCAAAGAGAGGAGTTAAGAAGAGTAGAAAAGTTGAGGAAAGTGATGTGCATTATGATCCAGGTCAGTGGGAATATGATGATGCTTCGCATGTGAGTCAGACTACGAAGAGATCATACATACAACCAAGTGCGATTCAATCGTCAACCATGTCGATTGGTAAGCAACCTTCTACCGAATTTGCAAAAGACGAGTACTTGTCATAGTTTCCTTCATTTTTTCATCCATACATTGATGACATTACTGATCTTAAGGATGATGGAAACTGTGGTTTCTGTTGTACTTCATCTGCATTAGGATGGGGGTAATATACATGTTATGATGTTCGGAGGAAGTTGGATATTCAAATCCATCAACACGGAGACTTGTTTTCCAAGTTGTTCTATGACAGTGTCTCTTATGTTAGAGTTTGTTAATCAGAAACACTTGGTGTTCAGTGGTAAAGAGAAATGGATGTCGATTTCAGATATGGGTTACCCTATTGCTTAGTTGTATTTGTTTCCTTCCATGAAACTTAACATAATATTTTTTGACTTCTCATAACTCCACCCTTGTATTGCTTTACAATTGTTGTTGGTTTTGTATTTATAATCATTAGATTTAGATAAAATTGAAACTTGATTGGCCACTTCCTCCGCCACCGAGTGTTGAGAGAACTGTCTAATGTTGCAAAAAGATGAGAATCAACATATGCGGTTGTTTCGTACATTGGGAAGAATTGTCTAGAAAGTTGTTGTTTTTTTTTGTAATGCATCTATGTATGACATTTTATCTATTTATATATTGTCGGTTCGCTATTTCACCGTGTATTTTATTCAAGTAAAAGTTTTAAAAATTAAGTCCTTATTATAGAAATTTGAAATTTCATATATACCAAAAAATTTCAAATTTCCGTATTTTTGAACTCGATGAACACAATTTTAAATTTGAAATATCTTGAATTTTTCATACACCGGATATTTCAAATTTCGTATTTATTTTAATCGATGACACGAAATTTAATATTCACCGTAAATTTTAAATTTAGTGCATTGTGTGTAACATCGATATTTAATTATTTATTTAATTAAATATTTTCGAATTAATTGTCGGGTTATGTAGATGCTGGTTTAAGTTGTTTGTTAGTTGAATTATTGAGTTGATTAAGTGGTGGAAATAGTATTGGAATAATACTATTATTTCTTATGGACTTAATTTAAGTGTTGTTAGTAGTAAAAGATGGGGTGTGAATGTTAGGTTCAATAAGAGAAATAGAATATTATGTTGATTAATTGGAATAAGAGAAATGATTATTAGAAGTTGCAGTAAAAAGAGATTTAAGTTTTATCAGAGAGAGACAAGGATTTGGAGAAAGAAGGACGTGGAGAAAGTGGCATAAGAAGAAAAGAGTTTTCAAGAAAATTGATCGTGGAAAATTATGGAGAAGAAAAAGACAAAGGTTTCGATCGGAAAATTAGAGTGACCTCAACCCAAGGTAAATGGAGTTCGACTCTATAATGGGGTATATGATGAATAGTATGTGATATTGGGTTGTTAAATCTCTATTGTGATTGTGTGTTGATTGTTGTGGTTGTTTTCGAAAATTAATAAAATTAATTATTGTCAATAAATTGTTGTTGAGAAAATTGTTTATGTTGATCTGGTGGTTGTATTACTAGGTTGTAAATTAGCGATCGAGGAGAATTATTAAAATTTTGGGTTGGCCAGACAGACTAGTGACACCAAAGTTGTGTCGAGGGGCACTTTATGGCCTAGTGATGTCATCATGTCTTTACATTCCTTTATATAAATAGTAATCCAATAAAGTATAAAATAATAATTATAATAATAATTATGACAATAATAATAGTTGGTATATATATATATATAGGTACATTTGGTAAGAGTTGCAATAATAGAATTATTTGAAAGATAAAGAGACATTTTAGTAGCTAAATAAAATAATAGAGTTAGTAAAAAACAGCAGTAAGTAATTGACTAGTAGTATTTTAGCAGATAATACTATTTATTAAATAGCCTAATGTGTAGAATATTTAGCGGTTATTAATAGTAGAAGTAACAATAGCAGATAATTTAGCAGTGTTGGTAATTTTAGTAGACGATTAATTTAACAGTTAATAAGTACTTTGGTACAAAGTAGAAATAATAGAATTTTAGTCGATAATTAATTAACTTGAAATAGTCGAAATAGACCCAATAATGCTACCTGTCAGTTTATTTTGGTTGATTCGTATTGTATGTCTTGTTGTAATTGGCTAATTTGCGGTGATAATGTGTTGTGTTGTTTCCGTTGAATTGTGATTATTGTTGCGTGCTTATGTCAACGTTGTAGTATTTGTTGTTATTAAGTTGTTGATAAGTTGTAGGCCTTGTGCCAACATTGAATGAGATTGTTGAATCGTTATTACGTGGAAGGCTTTTGGCCAGTGTTGAATTATGATTACGTTGTTGTTGATTTGATGTTGCGTTGTTATTGTTGTTGTGTTGTTGCGTCATGTTGTCGACATTGTATAAACACGTTGGATTGATTGACAAACACACGCCAGCTTTATTACATTTATGATGGCTTGGATTGGTAACCACGTTGATGTCGAAGGCTTATGCCTTGTTGATGCCTCAAATATTGGCGCTTATTATGTTGGGAGTTGTTCGCTTTTTACGCTGAGAGTTCTGCTCCATTGGTACCACATTAATGTGCATTGTTGTTGAGTTGCATTTTATATTGCATCCTTGTGTTGTGGTGATGATGTATTATTTGTTGCTTTATATGTTGACTTGTTGTGACCGTATTATCTAAAAGTTGTGAATTAGTTGTTATATAGTGTGGAGAATTACATTGTGATAAATGTTGTTTGTAGTTTGTGAAGTGGTGATTTTATTGATATAATTCTAGTATACTGCTTTATCATATCAATTATATTGTTTATCTCACCCTCTTTTTGTGATGTTGCCTCATGTGGATAACGCAGGTAATCCAGATGAATGTTGTTTACCTTCATTAGTTCGAGTCGGTCGTTGCTCGATACGTAACACTCGTGGGGTGAACAAATGTTGTTTATTGTTGTTATTACTCCGTTGTTGAATTTTATGTTGTCAAGTTGTTTTAGTTGAACAAAAGATGTTATGACATTAAGTTGAATATTATGATTCCACTGCAGTAGTTAAAAAGTTGTTTTGTTTTCAAAGACTAAATAATATGGCTATCTGCTCATCCGATGTTCTAAGTGTTATGTATCTCATGTATTTGTAATAATATGATGTTGTTTTAAGTTGAATTAGCATTCCAATGGTTTTGAAGAAATTTTATTACTCCGATTTTTATAATAATTATCGGGTAGAATTAGGGTGTTACACGCATCGTACGCAGTAAAACTTGAAAATTGAATAAAATTTCCAGATTTATATGAAATTCTGTATGGAACTAAAACTTTCAAAAAATCTGGTATATTGCAGAGATGATTTGGTAAAAGAGCCATACATGGGGTGGCATGTATAAAATTGGGGGTGATAAGATAATTTCTCCTAAAATAAGGGAATTATGTGTCATAAAAATACTTTTCTAACTAATGATGTCATATAGTTCTATTCGAATTACATGATTGTTGTTTATTTATCTTTGATCATTAGGTTGGAATGAGTTGATAATGTCACTTGGTCCAAATTAAATTTTTTCTTCGTATTTTCTCTTATTTAAATGTTTACTTTGGGCTGAACCTGAACTTCAACTTCCAACTCTTTGTCTTGGTTATGGAATATCCCGACAGTTATGCAATCCTTTGGGCTAAACTCCGAACTTCAACTCCAACACAAGTGTGATGCTGAAAATTACCAATCTTTATTTTGCGGATGACCTTCTACTGTTTGTAAGGGGAGACGTAGTGTATGTTAGACTTATGAGGAAAAAGGTTGATATGTTCACAACTGCTACTGGTTTAAAAATCAGTATTCCTAAGAGTAAAATCTTTTGGGTAGGATTGATGAGATTACTCAAACCTATCCAGTTCGAGAATGGCTCTTTTGGAGCTCCACCATTTAAGTACCTTGGTGTCCCCCTTGCGATAAATAAGGCTACAATCAACATGTGTCAGCCTCTTATAGAAAGAATGCTTCTGAGGTTGAATCATTGGTGCAATAGGTTGTTGTCGTCAGCAGGGAAAGTCTAGTTGTGCGGTGTTCGCTTGTAATTACATTATTGGATGCAATTCTCCCTGCTTCCTAAAATGGAATTCTCCATATTGAAGCATTGTAGAACCTTTATTTAGACTAGTAGGGACATCTCCAAGAAAGCTGCCTGGAGAGCTTATGTGACCCTATTTTTGTTGGGGTCGAGCTTGATCTTTTGACCAATTGGAACAAAGCTAATGATTGAAAGTTGTTATGGAACTGATTGTGAAAGAGGACAAACTATGGATTAAATGGATCCACCTATACTTCATCAAGAACAAATATGTTAGTACCTTTAAGCTCCCTTAACATTGTTCATGGATTGTTAGAGCCATCTTTAAGCATAGTGAGGAATGCAAACAATGCTGGAGGAAATTCAAAACCGGTGGGAGGTACTACAAAGAAAATGTACAAAATGTTGCAAGGTAATAAACCCAAGGTACCTTGGAGGAAGTTGTTCTTTGATAATGTAAGAGACCTCGTCCTGTTTATCACGTGGTCAGTGTAGAGCGTTATGACAAAAGATAGGGTGAGTAAACCGAATTCAAATCGATGGTATGTGCGCTTTGATTTACCCCGAAAAAGCTGCATGCATCTTTTCTTTGATTGTTCGTGAGACTAGTAAAGTGTGAAACGACTCGATAAAGCGTGGAAACGAAAGTGTTTTGAATGGGTTTTGAAATAATTTACGCTATTTAAAATATTTGAGAATATGGGCTTTTTTTTTCAAGAGAAGAATACCATGGAGATTAACAATTGGGACATTATTCAAACTTTGAGATGTAGAGTTGGATATGCAGGAAGTTGATTAATTTTGTGCTCAATTAGATGCTTGATTAGTGTAGTTGGGCTTTTTATTCTATTTGAGTCTAATGGATGATATATATATATATATATATATATATATATATATATATATATATATATATATATATATATATATATATATATATATATATATATATATATATATTTCTCATTTTTTCTCTTCATATCTTTGTTTTCTCTATTTCTACACCTTCCATATCCATTGCTCTTCTTCTTTTTCTCCTTCTTTGGGTATTTATTTTGTTATTTTGGTATCACAAACTAAGATGAATGGTGCGAATCGGTTTTACGGTGGTGCATCGTTGGTTATAGATTGATCACAAAATTTTTAGGTATGATCTATATGATAGTATATTTCAATTCAATGGTCTTTTTAAAAATATTTATCCGATGTGAAGTTATTGTGCTGTGTAATTCATGGTGAATACTTCTGTAATTTTCCATTCCTATATATATATATATATATATATATATATATATATATATATATATATATATATATATATATATATCGTTCTTTTTCTCTTCTCTCTCTATATCTGTTGTTTCTCTATTTCTGCACCTTTCATATACATTGCTCTTCTTCTTTTTTCGTATTTATTTTGTTATTTTGGTATCACAACGAAAGAAGAATGGTGTGGGAATCGGTTTTACGGTGGTACATCGGTTGGTTTTGATATATCGGCTCTTTTCAGACCTCCATTGAAGTTTTTAAATCAAGGATATGATACAGTATCTCGTTTAATACACATATATGTATCTATTATGTGATATTCTCTTTTATCTAGACCCAATCAATTTCTTGCATGTATGTAAATATTATTGAGTCAACAAATCTTTAACTCTCATTTTTCATAATTTAAAAATATATTTTTTTTTATTCCTTGTCATTTCAAACTTTATACTAAGATTATTCGGCATTAGATACTAATTAATAGATATTTTTAAAGGCGTTGAGAGAATTAATAGACTAAACACTTGTAATTCATTAGAGATATTAACATTATATCACAATCTAAAAATGTTAAGTCAATGAAAATATGATCACCCCTTTTTATATTCTGACATTTTATTTGTTTTTAGTCGATAGAGACTAATCACTTATACCTAAATTCTAATAAAGGTCTTTGGCATAACATCATATGCAAAAGGTATGAAATAATGATTAGGGTTGCAATATCCGAAAAGAAGAAAAGAGGAAAAAAAAGAAAAAGAAAAAAAAAGAAAGTGCATATACAAAGCCATTTTCTGCCTTCCATCCACTTTTTTTTTTTTCATTTATTTATCTTCTTTTTTTTCATTTCATTTTTGTTCTTGAAAATGTAAGTTATAAATATTTGTATGTCTACATCACTAAATCAACGTGCTCTCACATGTCAATTGTAAGGGAAATTCTTGAAAGATAGTAGTGACAAAGCAAAACTAATTTGCACATGATGACCAACTTGTTGATCATTGTCTCTAATCTTTTTCTTATTTTTTCCTTGTCAATATTTGTCATAAGGCACAGACAACATCTGACAAGCATATTGCAATGCACCATGGTATGCTCCAATTTTAATTTTAACTTTTAACTTAATGGCAGGTTCTGGTGCTTAGATTAAAGGTTTTGGAATCAATTGCAACATGCCCTTTAATGTAGAAATTACCAAATTGACTTAATGATACTCATTGGTAGTGATAACCAAATAAGGAAAAGAAAAAGTTAATGATAATGCAAGTGGGAATTAGAGGAATAAATGTTGTTGTTAGGTGCTAAAGAGAAGTCATCATGGTTTTGTTGGAATTACTTGGCCAAATGACCTGTTAATCTTATCCTACAAATGCATTAAGGAATTTGGAGCTTTTAGTCACTAACTAATTGAGCCACTATAATGGAATTTGAAAATAAATATTAATTATAAGTAATATAAATATTTCACCACATAAATAATGTATTTTCAAATTTTATTTTATTAGTGAATAGATATTATAAGACTCTATCTTATTATAGTTTAATTGTAAATCAAATAAAAATATATTTTATTATAATTTAATAATAATAAATATTTTATAAGGTTTTTATAGTCTTGTAAATTTTAGATTTCATTATCAAATCTATTTCCAAAAGATAAAGGTGTCTAAAGGCACATCAGATCAAATAAATTATATGTTAAAGATATCATTTCAAAAGAGATGATAATGTAATAAAATTTTAATTTTATATGATAAAACTGAACAATTAATTGAGTTAAGATTTTATTTTAGTTTGATTGAAGTTAGGGACTTCATTCAAGTATGATAGATAGACAAGGAATGAGACAAAGGGAATATAAGGTTGATGGGTGGGGTGTAATTGTGAATGGAGCCTAAATAGACATTTGTAAGAAGTGGACCAAAAAAATAATAATTTAGTGAAAAATTGAAAAACCAGAAAAGTGGACCAATAGTTGTCTTGGACTCATTGAGACATTTTGTCAGAGAAGATGTGATGGTGCCTGGTGGCCTAAAGCAATGCATCTGTTTGTTTACAGAACCACCTCTTCATCCAGTTTGGCCACACCTCACACCCTCCCTTTTTTGTCTTGGTTCATTTTGTTTTTGATTGGCCCATGAAGGATTGCCCACTTGCCCATAAAATTGATCATGTCTATGGTGGTCTCTACCATGTTCTTGTGAAATCAATAGGATTGTTGGAATGATAAGAAGTGGATTAGTCATCACACAATTTTAAACATTCTGTTTAAAGAAATGTGATTCGTTCTTGATTTTATGAAAATAATAGTAATAATTTGTTGGGTTTATTTTTTATGTTACTTTGAATTAAAATTAAAATATTTAAGTATGTGAGTCAACGTGTGAATATGTCAATTCAATTCAAATTAAATTAATTTATTAATTATTTGAATTTATTTATTTATGAATGTATTAGGCTCAACTTGCAACAACTATCATAGCATTGAGTTAAGTTATTGATCCAATACATTTAAACAAAATTTAAATTAAATATTTTATATATATATATATATATATATATATATATATATATATATATATATATATATATATATATATATATATATATATATATATATATATATATTAATTTTAGGTTACTTAGAAAATCAATACATCTAAAACTTGTTCATCATTTAAAAGAATCACAATTAAAAAATTATTTACAAAAACTTAAATTTCAAGTACTTTTCAGGTAAGAGGATTTAAAAGATTATTATTTATGATTTTTTAATCGGGTCTTTAAAACGTGGAAGACAGATTATCATTATCGCATAGGGATCCAAAAAGTTAACGGATAAATTGTAGCTAAAAAAAGATTATTAATTATGTTTAAACGATAATAAATAGAATTCCTATTTATTTCTGTTAAACCAATGTAAACCTATAAAAGACTTCAAAAAATTTAAGATGATATAAATTTTTAAAAACTTATTTCTGTTAATCCTAGTTATTATAATAATTCCTAATAAATTCTATTATTTTATAGGAAATGTTAACCATGACAATGGTTAAGATATAAAAAAAGGTAAGTTAGACATTATTTAAGAGATTGAAAAGATAATTTTTTTTTTTTTTTAAAATATGTGTATTAATTGCATTGAAAATATAAATATTTAACTTTTTTAAAAAATATTGTATGTATCCAATGCATTAAATATATGCTTAGATATACAACATCCCCTGCAATATTATTAGCGATTCATTTAGCCCTCGTAAAATATTTTTTTTGGATTCCCCTATCTTATTTTCCAGACTCCGTCTATAAGGCACATGAGCGCAATATTTGAACTCAAATTGTTTATATTGTTCAACATGACTAAAATTTTTTATTTTTATTAATATTTAAAATCCACATGGATTACTTATTTATTTATTATTATTATTATTATTATTATTTTTTATTTATTTTTTAAGAATATAATATATACACATATATCAATAGGATAGAGTCTGCACAATTTGTAGATTTTCACCGAGTGCTTTTAGTAAAAAAACGCCTCAATGATCAAGTCTCGCTTAAAAACCTCGTGCACACAACAACTTATCCTTCCGCATAACCCAAATGGCTTTTGGGATAACTATCCACTCGATAAAGAGAATATGAAACCCTCTAACCTTGCTCCAAAGCCAACGCCATGATGTCACTTGAATATTGAAGATGCTGTTTTCCATGCCTATCTTTATTTCGAAAATTATGTCATTCTCGCCCGCCACATCGACCACACACACACGCTGTATCAAATTACGAGAAGTTTTTCCCGAAAGTTCCCGCCACCATTACATAACCTCAAGGAAGAGAAAATTTCACATTACCGTAATTATGAAAAGCACCGAAATATTCAACCATCTCGATATTTCACCCCACGATGTCGCCGCTATTGACATTCAAAGAATATATGCGTGACACCTCCGTTGTTCCTCACCCAAATGGACATAACCTTGAGATCTCGCCATAATACCTCTCTTGATTAGATTATCTCTCGGTATTTTATTTTGCCAAACCCTCCATACAAACATCGTCACTTTTAGAGGGGAGAATTTCTCCTAATCGTTGCCGATCCCCCAACACTATTCTCGCATTTGGAACCCTTTCATAATTTCGTGATATGCTTCCTTTGCCGTGAATGTATTTTTAGACCAAGTCCACTTATCCGCCACGCTTTTCCTTCGACTTAGCCTCGGATCTTGCCTTCAATTTCCTTTTAACTGGCAGCATCTTCATTTAAAAATGCCTCCTCCACCTATCCATCCAAACCAACTCCTCTCCTACCTCCTAAATGAATCTTTAATAATACTTCTTTATCTAGTGGTAGCCTATACATACCCGGATATAGATTCTTCAAACTTCTCCTTCAACCCAAGGGTCACCCCAAAGCCTTGAATGCACTTCTCTCCATTTCTCTAGCGATATTATCCTCAAACCACCGACTTTTGAAACCTCCTCCCCATATCAATGGATTGAATATCTCTCCACCATACGACCAAAATCAATCTCTCTACCCGCTTCTAGGCCACTCCATTCTTAGACTCTAAGATTCTAACCCACAACAAACCTTTTTCGTTTAAAAATCTCCATCTTCACTTTCCTAATAATGCTAAGTTGAAAGCCTTCAAATTTTAATCCCTCAACCCTTCGCCTTTTTCTCCCAAGAAATCTTATCCAGCTTAACTTCACCACTTTCTCTTTCTCCTCCCCAAACCAAAGGTGTTCTTAAACATAATTCAATTTGATAAATGATACCGTTGGAGCCTCAGAGAAGGAGAAAAAGTAGATAGGAATTGCAAGATGACACGTCCACCGATAAAAGATGACTATTGTTCCACCAATTCAGCTCTGCCTCATGCTCAAGATTCACCACTACCTACCTAACTCACTCTCAATGGTTAACTTCTATCTAAGTTCCGAGATATTTAAAGGGGTTGATCCAACTCTACGCTTTAGGACCTTATCAGCCTCTTCCAACCACATACTATGAATGTTAAATCCAATTAGTAAGCTCTTG
>CM038795.1:20633729-20671636 GCA_021764765.1 Vicia sativa | reverse complement strand
TACTATATAGCATAAAACCAGCATCAAAATTGACAGGTTAGTGAGGAGGAGAAATTAAACACGCTACTAATACATTTTGTAATTGTATTAGAATTTGACGGACCTAACTCATTTTACAAAACCGATTATACAATTTGTAAGTAGTCTTAGAATTTGATGGGACATAACTCATCTCTACAAAACCAGCTTATAATGTGAGAATTACTCCCACTTATAAATACAAGACAGGTTTTATCTCTAAGCAGTGTGATGCTAAATTCATCCTTCAAACCCAACACAACAAAAGTGTTGAGGCTGCAATGAATGCCAGCTAATGATTTAATTTAGGCGCACTAGGGCAGACCTCAACGCATATGAAACTTTATACTCAACCTTACAAAACCAGCTTGTAAGGTGATGATTGCCCCTACTATAAAACGCATGTTCAAGCCAGTTATTGTTTGATGTGGGAATGTTAACACGCCCCTTCACGCCCAAGTCTGAACATATGGACATATGGAACCTAGAAATAAATGGTGGTGACCCGATAGTAGGCGTATACCAACTTAGAATTGAACAATATTTCTCCTACAGGCATTTCAAAATGTTATTGTTGCATATGGTTCTCTATATTTGGGTTGATGGTTGGGGAGACATTGATCTTCAACCTTTTAAATTGAAAGATGTACTTCATGTTCCCGGTCTATCGAACAACTTTATCTCTATTAGTAAACTTACAAAGAATAATAATTGAGCAGTTATATTTTATTTTTCTCATTGTACTTTTCTAGGAGTTACAACGGAGAATACAATTGAAATTGCTAAGGAACATGGTATCTCTAATGCAAAAAACTGATCAAAAGGTGTTGTCTTTTGCACTTCATTTCAGTCAGAGTCTACTTCTGCCTCCAAATATGACTCCAGCACAAGCATCTTTGTCATCATTCTTTTTATTAATGAAGTGTATGTTTTATCCCTATTTTTAAAACAATTTATTGAGTCTTTAAATGTGACACTTTTCAGTTTGCTAAACATAACCAAACTACTTTTCCTTTGAGTCATACTAAAAGCAAGGAACTGAGCTAGGTTGATACCTTTGTGAGCTAGTGCCCTAACTAGCTTTTATATAAATATTATTTATATGGATTATGAATGCTACATATTCATTCAAAGCAAGTTTGTAGATTTTATATATTCTTGGTAACAATGTAAGTCTTAGTTGCATCATTCTAAACATCTTCCTTAATAAACAATTGTTTTCCAGCTTTACCAATAAACATGGCATTATCCATGAATTCACATGGGTTGCACCTACAACAAAATGGTGTCGCTGGAGAGAAAAAAACGTTACTTACTTGAAGTGGCTCGTGGTTTCCAAATGTCTCTTCAAAATTAATATTGATGTAATGTAGATTTGACAATTGCTTATCTAATTAATCATGTGTCATCTTGTATTATAGGTAACATTAATCCTGTTGAGTTTTATAATCTCACTTTTCCTTCTGCTTCTATAATGTTTGGGCTCAAATCTCAAGTATTTAAGCTTTAGTCCATGTCCATAAACAACACCGAACTAAGTTGGATTCTCGCACTTAGATGTGTCTTTATGGGTTATCCTCGCAACATAAAAGAGAACAAATGCAATCATCCTCCCAGTCGTACTTTTGTTTCTCCAATATCTCAAAGTTATTCCAAGGAGAGGACTCGTGTTTTTAAAGAGATAGAAAGTCTAACTATGAAGGCTTGATTATCCAAGTCCAGTGATTAGTAGAATATCTACTTCACACTATTGTACCTCCTTGTGTAGAAACCTTATTGCTTGAAGGAGTAAGAAGCAAAAGGCATAGTTGTTCAATCAAGCTCTGAAGCATAGTTCAAGGCGCATTAGAAATTCGTAGTATTATGGATGAAACAAGGCTAGAAGATTTGAAGATACAGTGTGAAAAACCCTATGAAGTTGTTTTGTGACACTAAATTAGTCATTAGTATTGCACATAATCCTATTCAGTCTAATCCATAGATCATTACAACAAAATAAAACCTTAACCAAAACGGAAAAACAACAATTCTTCAAAACAGGACTTTCTTATATAATTATGATAAATAGTTGAATTGCAAGAATATGTAGGATAAACTAACTTAATGTTAAGGGTATATAAAAAGTTATTGCTCAGTAAAAAAAGCGGTAATAGTAATAGAACCATCCCAAATATAACTCACCACTGAAAAATCCTATTAGATAATAAGAAAACCTCAAAAGTTAAAATTTTCTATCAAATCTCAACCGCATAAATTGGCTGAGCATTGCCAGAACTTGAATGTAACAGGGTTTGATACTGGCATCAGTTCATAATAATCAAATGGGATACAGGGAATCAAAAGCTAATACTTCAACACACACAACATTGTTCCGCTTTTTCAGAAATCAACAACATGACCTATCAGAAATTCATTCTTAGATTTTATATTAGCTGACCTGGAATAGAAGCATAAAAGCTTATAGGGACTGCAGATAAATTCTTTGAAAGAAAAGCAGCCTGCCCCATGTACTGAAGAATTAGACATGGGTAAATGATACAAGAAAATGCAGCCTGCATGGTAACAAGGATACAATACTAAAAGTTAAAACGATAATTTTAAAAATAAAATAAACACTAGGCATTCTGTTTGAACTGAGGAATCACGATTATATGCCTAGATCATGGATGAAGGTGGATTATATCTTTAATGGTTTCATACCACAATTTAATTCTTTCACATATAAAGACACATCTAACATGTCCAGATCTGAAAAGTATATTATAACTAGGTATACAAACTGAGTGAGTGACAAATGAAACCTTACTCACCCTAAAAGAAACCGCAGCCAAATAATGCTAATCAATCTTGGGTATCTATTTGTAGGGTACACATTGATAAACGAAACTTCACCATTAAACTCTAAATTGAAATCCTACTTAATACTTATTAACTGCACCTACCCTTACAGATGCTTGTTTGTAGTACCCAAGGTCTGTAAACATAGCTTCACTTCCTGAAGTTATGCAAAAAACATTAAGTATTTGTAAAATGACACCCAAGTAGGAGATGGAATTTAAAAGATACAGACCTGACACACAAAAATACCCTCCAAGATTAGTCCAACCACCTTTTCCTGTAACCCAAAGAATTTATATATATAATATGGAGAAAGAGCCCGATATATGCTTGGATTCCACTTGATGACATTGTAAATGCCAATCACAAAATAGATAGTAACCATAGGATGATTATGGGGAAACATGAAAGCAATCGCTGGGAGCCATGTTGCAAAATAAAGAGACCAACCAATAGAACACAGGAAATAAGAGGCATCATACCTGCATAGATTAGCGTAAGTTGTAAGAAAAATCACCTATGCTGCATTTTACATATATTTGAAACATTGAAAACTGTGGGGTAACTTTAGTGGGAAATTTCAGAATAAATATCCTAGAGTGATTTTGTTTATACTGAAGAATGGCCATAGCAAGCTTTTACTGAACTCTTGTAAACAATTCTCCATGTCACATAGCAGAACCTACCAATACACCATGATTTTTTCTTTGAAACAATCCATGAAACAGACAGGAGTTTGGAGTATAACAGGAGAGATAGTGTAGGTAAGGACATGACAAAAGTCATAGATAGTGAACATCATATTTTATGGAATTACCTCCCAATATTCTTTTCTAAAAACTAAGGTATCCATATCTTCTTTTTTATTGTCTTAGTTGATATATTAACTCATTCATTTATTGTGTTTAGCTTATGTAAGTTTTGCGCATTGAAAACTGTCCCGGTGGAAGAATAGCATTGTTTGACTTACTATTATTATTAATCTTCGCTTTGATTTTCAACCCTTCAACAGATGAAAGAACTGCAAGAGAAAAATCTGTCAATAGAGATACTAATAGAGCTAATATGGTAAACAAAAGTACAAGGTAAAACTGACATGTTTGTGAGGAGAAAAAGATGTTGCCTTACCTGAAACGGCAGGCATGAGGGCACCAACACAAATGACCATGCAAGCACCAAGCAAAACAAAAACAAGCAAAACAATTTTTGTGCTCTTATGTTTTTCAATGAATTTTTTCAAATATGAAGGTGGTATATTTCTATTTGAGTAACCAGGCTTGCGATATGTAGATAGCTCCTCATCAGATGTTTGATGATTAGGAAGCAAACAAAATTTTGCATTTTTGCAAAGGTGAGAATACAAAGCAACAATCCCTCCTGCACAAGTTGAATGCATCAGTACTACTACACTTAATACATATTATAAAGGGATTTTTTTGAGGAGGGGCAGGGGATCGAGACTCAAAATAATAATGAATAACTTACCTTCGCTTACCATTATCATCTGCACTCAACATGAAAATAGCATACTTCAACAGAGAAATAAGAGAGAGAGTCCAAAAAATCAAAGAAAATGCGCCAAATATTGCATCCTCATTTTGAACATGTTTCAGTCTCCCAGAAAATATACTTTGATAGACATAAAGAGGAGAGAGGCTGATATCACCAAACAGAAAGCCCAAACTCTGGTATGCCAAAAATAAAAGTGCTTTACATTGAGGTTTGGATTCCACCTGTCAACAGAAATAAATCATACATTAAAATCTTACATAAATGAATCAAGTGTCTGGTTTTGTGGTGACAAAAATCTGATTTTGAATGAATTCATTCCGAAAGTGATTATGGCTAAAAATTAGTTAAATGTAAAGTGATTCATGTTTAGATACATCTATGTAACAGTGGAATAAAAAAATTTAGCATAAAAATCAATTATAGAATCAATAGCTACAATTAATAGCTTCAAGTAGAACAATGGAAAACAATTCTACTTCGAAGAATCAAACATGTCAAAATCAATAATACACCTACAAAATCACTTTTGACTACTCCAAAAGTGTAACCAAACATAAATTTAATAATTTAAATAAAACAAACTTCAGGTGATAGAGGAAAGGCATATATGTTTGACTCCATTTCTGTTAGAGGCAATATTTATTTTAAAGTTGTAGAATTAATTTTGACATATGTTTAGCGTGTGTTTGGTTCTGCGGCGAGGAAAATTGATTTTAGATGAATTTATTATGTAAAATGGATTTGGCAAAATGAGTTTAAGATAAAGTGATTTATGTATGAAAAATTCTTACAAAAGTGAGTTTAAAAGTAAACTTCAATGTAAAAATCATTTTTAAACTCAAAAAGCTATAAATCCTAACTTCAAGTAGAATTTATTTTAGAAAACATAATCAATTCTTCTTAAGAACAACCAAACATATCAAAATCAATTCTACACATCCAGAATTCATTCTGAGTGCTCCAAACATATGTGTTTGGATTGGCGGTGGACAGAATTGAGTTTGGTAGAATTGATTTTAACATAATTGAGTTTAGCAGAATTGATTTATATTTGGATACATTTATGTAAAAGCGGGTTAAACAATAAATCTCAGTGTAAAACTCACCTAGAATCAATTCTGAAGGCAGAAGCTACAAATTTTAACTTCAAGTAGAATAATTTTTGAAGGCATAATGAATTCTACTTTTGAAAAACCAAACAACTCAAAATCACCCGGAATTAATTCTACGTGGTCTTCCAAAAGTGGAACCATCAAATTTGAACCTTAAGGTAGAATTTGAAACTTTAGCCTCTACAATTGATTTTTAGCCTAAAATTTATTATATAATTTTAATCCACGTTCAAATGAAGTAATACAAAGATAAATCATTTTACATTCCCCTCACTTTCAATCTTAATCAATTTTCCAAATCAATTCACTCAAAAAGAATTTATATCACATCAAAACTCTCTCATGTTTCCATGCCAATGATCCATGTTTAGAAACAAACACCGGATCTTAATTCCGTTTCACTGATTATCCTTTTCTGGAAAATTTAATCAAAACGGAACTAATCGATTATTACTGAATTAAACATCCATTCATTCATTCATTCATAAGGCTTTGAATCAAATTTACGGAAATCGAAATCGAAACGCGAAAACAATTGGAATCAACTCTGCGATTATGTTAGGGTTTGGATTGTTGAGAGAGAGAGAAAGAAACGTACCGTTGAAGATGAAGTTCGTTGTCTATTCGATTCGCTTGAGCTCATAGCGAAGAACAGAGCAAGAGAGAGAGAGAGAGAGTTGAAATGAATGAGTTTAACGTCGTCGTGCTCGTTTCATTTCAAATGGAATAATCCACTGTTTCTTCTCGCATTGCTTGAAAAGAAAAATTGGTATTAAATATTTTGACAAATTATTTTTTATTACAGTGGAAATTTTGTTAAATGAAAGATTGCATTATTTTGATCCGAAACTTATGGGTCTTAACTCTTAACAATTGTTTGCATTTTTTTTTATATTTGTAAATATATGATAGTATTTTATTTTGTTGTTATATACTTTGGATAATTTTATAGAAATAGAAACATTTCGTTTTCTTAGGACTAGCGTATTTGATCCAATCTCTATCTTTTATCATGATGGTGCATAAGCATGTATGGAATTTATTTATGTTGGTACAGGAATTTAACATTGCTTTCAGCATGGGGCACCTTTCTCCCCGTCAGTGTCATTGAAAATGCTCACACGTGTTGGGTATGCTTTTAGCACGTGCTTATGTGTAGTGGAAATTGACCATTATTCATGGAATATTACTCCCTCCATTCTAAGTGTCATTTTTTTTATAAAAAAAAATATTTCTTTTTAAGTTCATTATTTATTGTTAAAGAAATCTTCATAAACAACGTAAAAATAAGTAAATTTTCATCCCGATCTTGTTATATGAGACACATTCTAAAAGTTTAAAACGCTCGAATATATTTAAAAATGCATTTCAATATAATAAATATTATTTTTAATAAAATTTAGTTTTGAAATATCTCTCCAAATACCTCTAAGGTAAATTAAGATGCATATTAAATTCATCTTTATATAATTAATTTTTATCACTCGTTGATATTTTTGGAGATGTGTTTCAAAATGTCAAAAACTTGAATATATGACACTTCGCATGATTTTTCTTACTTTTCAAACATCTCCATAATAATAAAACTCTTGAAAAAAATCTCTTTAATAATCAATTTTCGATTCAAAATCGATTTTGTGTATTCTAACACAATCAAGGGAGCATCATAAAATGCAATTTAAGGTAAATCTCTCATTTCATCTTTGTATGTATTGATCTTTAGTTAGAGTAAAATGTTCGTTTGTTTTAGATGTATATCCGAATCGACCTACCTACGTTATTTTGGGTTTGAGATGCATATAAAATGACCTACCTACATTATTTTAGCGATTTATGGATTTAACTACTATTGGTTTTAGAATTTTTGTTGTTTTATTTTATTAGATATGGGTTACCTTGATATGTTTACAAAGTAGTTGTGATTACGTAAAATATGATGTAGCAAAGGATACTCTTAAACTAGTCAAGTTAAGCAAGATATTAAATTGGAAAAAGTGAAAGATGGTGTTAAAGTGATACAGATAGACGTTGTTAAATGATATTGTATACTACTCGCGAACATATGCTTTAATGGGCCTGCATGGTATCCAGTGGATTTGGGGTTTGGTATTTTAAATTGGAAGGTCCGAGAATTGTTCTAATAAAAGACAAGCATTTGTAACCATGACATGTGAGAAAAGGGATATATGTTTCCTAATCGGCCATTGAAACATGATGACAACGAACGAGAAAATGTGGTTGTTTGTTTAAACTACATGAGTATTGTAGCATCGATGAAATGTGAAAATTTAATGTGCTTTCTGAAATACATAACCATGAATTGCAAACAAACCCAGAGTAAAAAGTATTAGGGCTTTGAGGAAGAAGAATGAATTCACCATTTTAATAAGCTTTTGTTGAAAAAAAGGTAAAGGTGGAATAACTTTTATAATAAGGGGTTATTACTACAATAAATAATATTTTCATGATGAAACTTTCCGTCATTTAGAAAAGTCGACGTTTTATTCCAAAGTGCATCATATTTTATTTTATTTTGTTAAAAGATAACTTGTTCCTCGGTTATTTTAAAAATCGTGGTGTGATACCATTTCGGACATGCTGAATCCCAATATTGCACTTTATATTTTTATTTGTTTACAAGTGTAAGATAAATGATCTAATCCTTCGTGTTTTTGATAACCCGATTCATAAATTAATCAAATTTCATCGTAAAACAACCGTTAAGTAGATTTAACCATAATGTTATATTGTTTGTAGCCGCTCCACCGTCAAATGAAACATTTTTTAAGATGTATTACAAACTGGAAAAAAATTCTACCTTTAACAAAATATTTTTTCAACTTTTGCAATCCATCTCATCAATGGTGTTGACAATGTTGTTGTTGTTTTTATTGTTCCTAAAAGTGTTTGTTGTTGTTATTCCTAAAAGCTTTATTGATGGATTGTGTGCGTAAAATATTTTTCAAATTTTGGGAGAAACACCTTATTAGAAATTGGATGCATTCAACGCATTGTATCATAAATAAATGCGGTGATAATGATATCATCAATAATCAATCTTGGATGTAAAGTTTTAACATCCAAGCATCAACACCTATATGATGGATTGCAAGCGCAGAAAAATCATTGAAGAGATTTTTTTAAAATAATTTATTTTAATATTATGTGTAAACAATATAATATTAAAATAATAATAATAATAATAATAATAATGATAATAATAACTATCACCTTGATTTTAAAATTAACCGAGGTGATAATTTAAAAATAATAAATAATAATAACTACTATGTGTGTGTTAAATATTAAATCGAGGTATAATAGTTAAATTTTATTATAAAAGCATTCGTTAGATTTTACCCTAATCAATTCATATAATGCATTAACTCGCATCATTATTCGATAAATTGCAAGATAGAAAAAATTTAAATGTTCTATCTAGAACGAAACATTTTTCTACCATATACTCACAAAATAGTATTGTATTTTTTGGAGAAATATTGTGGTTGTATTTTTACTCATTTGATAGATTACAAGTGTAGAAAATTATTCTTTCTTCAATTTACACAAAGAAGGGAGCTCAATATTTAAAAGTTTAAACAATAAAGGGACCTTAACTTTTCGGAAGATGGATATTAGCAAACGTATCTCTAGCATCCTGGACTGGATTTTGCATTTTAATATTCTAAAGATTTTGTGCATACAATGAATTTGTAATATTTTGGATAAATAATATATCATTTTGTATAAAAAATTAATTTAACACTTCGTTTTTCTAAAATCGAGAGAATAATTAAGTTTTATTTATTATATACTAATACTATTAACTCATAAGTAACTCACCATTATTATTCCGTGGATGCATCTCCGGACGCTAGGGACATTTGTGACTTTTACTGTTAAAGAAGCATTCTCTAAGAGTGGGAAAAATAATTTCTAAATTTTATATGGGTTCTATCAAATTTAAATCATTGTTTTAAAAACCGATCAAATATCATATTAGTGAAATTTTCTATTTAAGGTTCAATTGTTCAATCAATTAAAGATATGATCGACATTTATTAAATAACTTAATAATATGAAGCTAAATTTCATAAGTATAATCCTACATCCACAATTTAATAAAATAAATATTTCAAAAATTCATTACAAACTTAATGCAATAAGATCAATGATTCATATAATAATACAACATAATTATATGCTTTAATTTCAACTTCATTTAAAACAATTTCAACAAATTAAAAATTACAAAAAAGAAAGAATTTAAAATAAGTGAAACCAATTTGATCGAAACTCTTGTTATTACAAAATGGTCCAAAGTGAAGAAAGGGGTACCGCAAGAACTGATGCAAAGTGCAGAAAGCGAAAGTAAAGAACGATAAATTCAAGTAGGTATTTATAAATAAGATTATTCCAAGCCTAAGATTACTAGAAAAGTGGAGGAATAAATCCGGGTTCAATTCTTGGGAAATAATTAAAATCAATGGTCCGATAATATCAAATGGCATCAAGACAAGATATTGGTCGGCAAATGATATTTAAGTACTATCCAAGGACAATTGCTCAGATCATTCCAACTACGTGACATTCCCAATTCCCAATAATATCTTTTCACGTACATTCCTATTCCCAAGGTAATATTGGATATAGGGAGCCACAACACAATTTATACAAAAATTAAAATAATAGAATAACTAAAATAAAATTTAAATTATTGAATAAATAATTTCAATAATACAAATGATCAACCATATAATAAAACAATAATATATTTAATTGAACAACAATAAACAAGCAAATTGAACAACGACAACCAAAACATAATGAACAATAAAATAATATTAAGTTGAACGACAACTAATATTGAGTGATGATATCTTTGAAAGGAATGATCATGAGATGATGAAACATAGTTGAAAAACTATTAAAGTGATGGAACTTAGAATTTTGAATGGTTGTGTAGAAAAAAAAATTTGTGAATGTTTAGTATTGACATATTAAACTTTTCAAAAATAATTTAAAAAAATGGTGAATTTAATGATTTTTTTAATCAGTTTTACAAAATCGGCTCAAATTCTTTGATTTGAATAGTTTTAGATTGGTCAATCCGGCTTTTCCAATTTTAGTCTGATTTTTACCCACTAACAATTTTATAAGGTTGATTGGACCGAATTCATCTTCGATTTCTGATACTAGTTGAATTGGCGGATCCCTTCTAATTTTTCTAGTTTTTAAAACATTGATTTAAATTAGACTCACATAAGTTAATAGGTTGTAAAATTCAATCAACTAAAAAGAATGTGTTAAAAATATGTATTTAAGAATGTGTTGTTAAATTTTTTTTTATCTTCATAAAAATACTTATCACTTCTGGACATTGTATGTTCACGTCAATGATGTTGACCTGTTTTTCTTCTTCCAGAATCTGTACATATTCGTGTCTACTCAAAAGCAGTAGAAATAACAGACAAAACACTAAACAGAAAAACTTTGTTACACAAAAGTGCTCCCTTGAAACAAGGTGCGGCGTGTAAATCTCCGATAAACGCAATCGAGTCCATTTAACCGAAACAGCTTCTTATGTCGAGCTTATTTGCGACGTCTTTGGGTTATTATATCTGGGTTGCCTTTCCTCATCATGGCTACAAACTCATCATAGTTAATTCTCGCATCCTGCATATACGATAACAAAAATATAAATATGCCGCTTGATTCGTGTACTGGTGGTTTAGACAATGAAGTAACAAGGAAGTAACATACATTGTCTGTATCGACCTCGGCGATGATCTCCTTTATTGTATTCTCATCACCCATATTATATTTCTTAAGCGCAGATTCCAATTCTTCCTTTGTGATGTACCTTGAAACAAGAAGGAACAAAGAAGAAAACCAGTTAAGTCAACATCTATGGCGATTATGTTGTTAAACTAAAAGTTATGAACGGAAAATACCGCTTTTATCTTGGTCAAAATATTCAAAGGCTTTATATAAGTGATCCTGTCTTTCCATTCTATTCATATGCATTGTTGCGGTTATAAATTGATATAATCAATGGTTCCGTTGCCCCACATCGGCCTGAAAACCAGATAATTGTGATCTTAAAATCAAGAGAAGTGGTAAGTTAGTTATGGAGTATTATGCAGCTCTGAAGATACTATCTATAACCTCGGCATTGTTACATAAGTAGAGATATACATTCTTACCGCTTCCATCAACTGCCTTACTTCAGACTCGGACATTTTACTACCGAGTTTAGGGAGGCCGGCTTTCAACTCTTCAAAAGTGATTGTTCCGCTGTTGTCTGTATCCATGGATTTGAACATTTCCTTCAAGCCAATAATTTCTTCTTCAGAAAGATTCTCAGCGATAACCTGTAATAAATAAAATATATATGAGATGTTATTTTATTAGAAGATTGATTACGATGTTATTGTCAGCAACGCGATTATATAGGATAAGGATAGTTAACCTTCAGAGCTACTTTCTTTAGCTTGTTCATTGCCCGGAATTGTTTCATTCGGCTTAAAACGGCAATATCAAGAGGCTTGTCCGATGCATCTCCATCTACTCTCATCCAAGGATGATCTAGAATATGTAAAACATATTGTTATGACTAATTGATTTTGAATATTTATACCCTATTTCCACTTCGATATCTCAGCCTCACTGAATCACAATAACACCCTATATGACCAAATTCCTCTCTGAGCAAATAATGCGAATTTCTTTCAGTTTCAATGTGATCAAAGTAAAATATAATATAACCCACTTTTGGTATAAAACGAGTCACTTTTGTTATACTAGAAGAATTTGACTTACTGAGTACTTCAACTGCTGAAAGTCGCTCTTTGACGTCATCTCGTAGCATCTTCTTGACCAGATCTTTGGCACTACTTGATATAGAAGGCCAAGGATCCGACGCATAAAATCAATATGTCCACGAAGAATAGCATCAAAGATACCCTGTTCATTTTCTTCACACCATAGATAAGAACAAGGTGTGAAAAACATTGGGGATGTTACAAAAGCATGTGATTCAAGAAAAAAAAACTTGTATACGACAGCACAAAAATGGATTTGATGCAAACATCAGTCACTTCTGTCAATAATCTCGACAGGATGATTGAGGTTTCGAGTTCCCCATAGAAAGGAAAAGGAAGGAGATTTCACCTGCCCAGAAGGGGGGGACACCAGAAAGCAGAATGTATAATATGATTCCGGCACTCCAAATATCAGCTTCAGGCCCATAACTTCTACGCAGCACTTCAGGGGCGACGTAATAGGCACTCCCAACAAGATCTTTGAACACATCTCCTGTTTTTATATATATTAAAAATTAGATTTCTCATATCATATCTCATCTTATTCGTCTTTTATGTGACCCAACCCATGATCTTAAATCAAATCTTATACCATCTTAGATTCTTATTTTGAGTTTAACACATTCCGACAAAATTGGACTTAAGGAAATCCACTAATCACACTTTTAAGTAATAACCACAAGGCAATGACACGGACCCAAAACACTGTTGATACTAACATTCAGATACTGGTAGTAACTTAAGTAAAATAAAACGATTGAATATAACCACATGTGCCAATGGCATGTCGAGTTGGACATTCTCACGCAGACACATTCTTTAATACATATGGGCATTGTCACGTGCCGGACACTAAACACCTTTAATACACATGGCATTGTCACGTGCGAACTCCGATATTCCTTTAATACACATAGACATTATCACGCGTTCCCACACCGTATATTCCTTTAATACATGGATAATGTCACGTGCGGACACCAGACATTACTCCTTTAATACACATGGATATTGTCATGTGCTAGACACGAGACATTCCTTTAATACACATGGATATTGTCACGTGGTTGACACCAAACATTCCTTTAATACACATGGACACTCACGCCAAACACTAGACATTCCTTTAATATACAGTATTGATGCTACATAGGTAATAGCTAACAAACTCTTCCATTAATCGCATTATATAAGTCTATGAATGCAACAAACACTAATTGAAGCAAATGCATTTACCTGGTTTGAAAAACACCGAGAGCCCAAAATCAGTGGCCTTAAGAGGCGAGTTCTCATCCTTACCAAGGAACAAGAAATTCTCCGGCTTCAAGTCTCTATGCATGACTCCCATACTATGACAATTATGAACCACCGTAACAACCTGTCTACAAATATTCGCCGCGGCGCGTTCGGAGTAATGTCCCTTGATAATTATCCTATCAAAAAGCTCCCCGCCGGCACAAACCTCCATCACAAGGTTAACAGAGTGTCGATCCTCATAAGCACCTTTGAGCTCAACAACGTTACGGTGACCAGTAAGATGATGCATGATCTGAACCTCACGGCGAACATCATCGATATCGTCACGGTTGATGAGTTTGCGTGTAGCGATAGATTTGCAAGCGAATTGTTCCTTGGTGACTTTGTGGGTTACCAAATAAGTAACGCCGACTGGCTACGGCCGAGCTCACGGCCGAAGGTGAAGATGGACCGGACGTCTTCATGGGGCGGCCGAGGATGCGGCCGAGGGAGGAGGATAAGGGAGGTTGAGGTGGTGAGGGAGTGGCGTTTTGAGGGAGGATTGTGGGGATTTTGGTTGAGAGGATCGGAGTGGGTGGTGGTGGAGGTGTTGATTCCGGCGCCGGCGCCGGTGCTGCAGTTGCCACCCATTGAGTTGAAGTCAATGAAGTTGAGTTGTCGGAGAAAAGGAGAAGAAAAAGTGTGTCGTGTTTTGCGACTGAGGTTGCGGCACAACAAGGACTAAATTGGTCTTTTCATGTCTTAATATTAATTAATTGAATTAATGGGAAATGCAACTAAATAAATAACGGAACAAATTTTAGTGTTATCTTGCCTTAAAAAAATGGTGTTACCTTTTGTGTAATATAGATAACTTCAAAGAAACAACTACTATTATGATTATTATTATTTTTTTTAAATTTTTGGTATTTTAAATGAATGAGTGGAGCTTGACATATTTGAAGTGGTCGATCTACGATCGAATGTTAGAATGTTAACAAGTGTTAGAATGTTAACAAGTGTGACTCACAAATTAATTAGTATAAGTTAATAAATTGAAGAGGTTAAAATGAATTGATTAACACCGGACTCCTATTTATGATAGATTCTCTAGATTCATATAAATTTAGATAGACTTGCAAGTTTGACATAGACAAATTTTAAAGTTCAATGTGATTTTGGAGAAAAAAAAGCCAAAACACATCAAATTTATGTTTCATCAAAAAATTAAACCTAGAAGTCAGTTAAATTATTTCCTCATTACTTTTTTTCGCTTTAGAGGTTAAAATCTCATAAGAATAACAAACTTTTCCTTTTCTCACGCTCACATTACACAACTTTTGTTATATCTAGTTATTGCTACAATTCCTTGTCATCATTAGTTCTTATTCATAGTCTTCCATTGTCTTTTTTGCATTTTAAAGGTTAGAAATCTCTCAGGGTGGCAAAATTTTCTCATTATCTTGCGTTGACACTTCTCATTTGTTGTTGTCTCTAGTTCTTGTTGCATTTTCGCGTCCCCTTGCATTATAATCTTGCATTTCTTGTAATCTCACGTTCACCTCTCTAGTTTGTTTTCAATATTATTTCACACTTTACTCTTTGTGTTGTATTGTGTTTCATGAATTGTTCAAGACAATCAAAACACAAATTTAAAACGTAAATTTCAAAAGAAATGAGTAGGTGGTGAAAATCTCAATTGATCCAATGTCTTAAATGCAAATAATTTGAACATATTCCAACTAAATGTTCAAGCTTCCAAGAAAACAAAGAAGAATCGCAATGTCATCAATGACGGGAAGATGAATCTAATGAAAACAATGTTGTGACCTTCAAAGACATGAAAATTATATACATATTGGTGAATCGTCAATTCAAAGAAAATGTGTATTACTCTTATTCCTAAAATAGATTATAAAATATTGGGTAATAAGTCTCAATATATCTGTTAAACATGTTTACCGGAAAATAGAATGTGGAATGTCGTATCATGTCTCAACATCATACATGATTACAAGTGCACTAATTTTGTCTACTTCATGCCACTATACTAGTCTAAATATATGATAGACAACCACATCACCAACATATGTATCCTAGTGGAATGAGAAGTCCGAAGGCATCATCGACAATTTTGCACGGAAGCCTAATATTCTTATTCATATTTTAGTTGCCCCACAAGATATTTTCGTGAAGATAATTGTTTTGATTGTAGCTATAATGGACACTTGATAGGAGAAAAAATTATGTTATATTTTGTGATAGCAATAAGAGAGAAAAATTTTAAACATGAAGATGGTTGTTACTACTGTTGAGCAAAATGTTGAAGATTATGTTTCAGACATTATGGATGACATGTTAGAAACATAAACTAAATGTGGAAGTATAAAGAACTTTGTTGTAGAGAAATTTGTCAAATGTATGTCTGACCTCAAAACTGTAGAAGGTGGAATTTATGAGGAGTGTCAAGTTGGGAAGCAAAATAAGATGTCATACGAGATGTTTCAACATCTTACTCAAGCTTTTGAATTACCACTTATGGACTTTATGATACTCATTCAAGGAGTTGTCATTAAAGGGATGTTTGATGGTCAAGCTAGATGTCCTCTCAACATTCAACAACAACAAAAACGATTCGGAAGAAGAAGCTAAAGAAGATTATTTATTATGGCATAATTCTTGTTATTGGGGTTCCTTTTCATCTTTAAGAGAATGATGACGTGAAACACGAGAATAATTCTTGAGTGATGATGATCATGTCCATGAAGATGTTGAGGTTGATATTGTTATAACCCATTTTGGTGTTGTTAATAACCATATTGATAAAATAAAAATTTCATCAAATGGAAAGAAGAATCATGGAGTAGAAAATGTGGAGAAAGATGTTGAAACATTGTGAAGATGTGTTAAGTAGTGATTAAAGTATATTTGTGAGGTGTTCAATTAATAAAGTGTATATTATGTTTAACAAGCACACAAAATCTATGATGAGCTTCATAAAATCCTTGTTAATGATTTTCAAATTAAAGTGGAAGATGTGAAGGACATTTTGCATGACGTGTGGTACCTAAACTCAAGAAAACAAGAAATAGTTGGTGGTAAAAAGATTCCCACATACGGAGTTTGGAGTTGTTGAAAGCAATTGGGTTAATGATAATTGTAATTGATATTGGTCTTTTATGTGAAAAGTTGGTCAAGGAATTCATTATTAATGTTACTACTGAGTGTAATATTGAAGGCAACAATGAGTATAGAAAGTTCTATGATAGAGGAAAGTATATGAAGCTTTCACCTTCAATTATCAATTACTTATGTAAGCAAGGTTCTCTCTATTGATAAGACTATAACCAAGGAAATTGAAGCTAAGGAAGAAGAAGATGATGACAGTAAGAAAGAAGATGAATCTATAAGTGAAGATGAAGAATAACATTATGTTGAAGCACTAAAGTATAATAAAATTATGGAGCTTCTTAGTGATGCTCAGTGGTTAAAGATAATCGGAAAAATGAGCTTGTATCCTAAGTTGATAAAGGAGATTGATGTTAAGAATGATGGTATTTCTTATGGATTTTTGAGTCTTAGTTATAAGTTGTTTATTGGGAAAGATGTCTCAAATACTGTGTTCAACATTTATGCACCTATTGATGAAATTGATATGGGTTTTTGTTGGAGATGTTTCACCTCAACCTGTTGTTGTTACTCTTATTTTGATGTTCCTTTGTTCGTGGTTATGTGTCTTGTTCTATGGTACTTTTCCTTTTAAGGTCTTTTGGATGAAGATGTGTGTTAGTCGATTGATTATTGTTCATGTTAAGCTTGTGTTATGGATCATGAAGTTTGTTGTCAGCTTTGTGGTTCTATACCTTTGCCAAATTATATAAAAAGGAGAGTAATAATCATGTGGGACACGATGTTTCAGCATGATGATTGTGTATGTGTTGATATTATCTCTTGATGTGTAACAACCACCTTGAACAATTTCTAATATTTATACTCTCAACCTATTACGTATATTCAATATGTGTTACTGCTACTTCTTGAAGATCATATCTTGGAACTTGTTTTAGCCAAATTATTTCAAAGGATGAGATTGTTGTTCCTTTTGATTATCTGCTTTAGGTAAAACAGTATAAATACACGATGAATTTTATGTAAAGGCTACATGTGGGACAAGATGTCCTAGCATGTGTGTGCAACATTTGACCTCAATCTGCAGACCAAGACTTGTGAGTGAATCTGTGCATTTTAAAGTTTGACTTTTGGAAGATATATTGTTGTATCTTTTAACAAATATTATTTAGTAAGATTTGCTAAAAAGATTTTATTAATCCATAAAAAGATTTGATTGAATTTTCATTGAAGAAAAGATTTAATTGATATGTTTTAAAGATAGATTTGGTTCGATTTTATTCAAGATTGTGCTGAAGATTTAATTAAACAAATATTTTATGAAGAGATTTAATGGGATTTGTTTTAATTACAATATATAGATTTTCACTTAATGAGAAGATTTTCAATTCAAGATTTAGAAGTGTGGTTAGATTTTAGCAAGAGATTTATTCTGAATCCTTTATTTGAAAAATTAGAATTGTGATTGATATCAAGTAAAAGGTTTCGTGTGATTTGTTCAAGATTCTAAAATTTGTAACAATGTCGATGTTAAACTAAACATTCCAACGTGTGCAACATCCGACCATGAAATCAACCATGATTATTGTTATTTAGAGTGTAAGGTCCAAATATATGCAATGATATTTATTGTTATCTTTTAGAAATGTGTTATTTGATTTGTTTGATAAGTGTTGAATGAGATCAAATCATATTAATTGAGATTTAAATATTTGAATCAAAATAAATCATATCTTTGGATGTTTTTGGAACAAATCAAAACACATTCTTCTATATTTTGACGAGATCAAAGGTGCTTATGCCCATTGGAAAAATCTCATAAGAAACATTGTTATTTAAGGAGACTCAAACCTAACGAGAGGTGTGCAAGTATTTAAAATTCCTTGTGTTAGGGTTTGTCTTTTGAGTTTTTGTCTGCACCACTCTAGCTACCGCATTGATATCTAAAAGCATAAAGTTTGATTTTTTAGTTGAGTTTCAATTCAATATTTATCATTCTGATTATTATTGTTAATCACTAGGGTTAGTGACTGAGAAAAAGTGATAAGGGTTCTCATATTTTGAGAAAGTATTAAATAGAAATACACTAGGGTAGAATTAAGAAGAGGGGAATTAAACTAGGAGATGTTCATCTAAGACACTTTATACTAATTCTATTGAAGAGTGGATTTCCTTTCTTGGGTTGGAAACCCCTGAGGAGTATGCGAGATTTCACTAAACTGTATTACCAATTCTCTTGTGTTATTTATTGCTTTATGTATTAAATTATAGTTTATGGTTTTTAGGTATACGTTGTTCCAGACATTATGTCTAACATCTGTCCCAAAAATATGTCATCTATCTTAAACAAATTGTACACGTTGTCTAAAACATTTAATCCAACATTTGTGCTCTTGAGAACACTATTTCACTTTACATCTCAAACTGATTTCTGACAAGATCATCTTTAAACTAGTTGCTTGGAAATGATCCACCGTTTATATGGAAGGCATGGTGAAATTGGTAATAAGTCATTTATGTTAGATTTTGTTCATACACCTTATAATTTCTATCAATATAGAAATCAAGAACAAAACCCTAAATAAAACCCTTAAACCCATATCTGAATACAATTATGAGAATGAAAGCAAAAGTGTACCTGGATTTGTCATTGAGAATCACCAAGGTTTAAAGTATGTGATCTTCCAATTTGTAGAGTTCCTTATGGCTCTTTAATTCTTCATGGGATGAAGAGAGAATTCCTAATAAGTCGCTTTTTGTTGTATACAAATGGAGATCAGAATCCTATAAATAACCTTAGGGTTATTTCTTAATTTTCAATATTCTAATTTGCCCTTATCAAATTAGATATTGACTTATGATATCAACACAATAATATTGCATTTCATGATATTTATATTTTTAGCCACAGACTTATTACTAATTAGACCACTATAGCTTTGGCTAATTATATAATGACCCTAACACATGAAACATTACAATTGTGACCCAAATATTCTAACAATTTAAAGTAGGATCACTAATATAGTCACTTGTTATTCTTTTCTATTACTCTATTGTATGATGTTGATAAATTTTCTATAAATTTCATTTGGAGTGAGACAATTAACAAGAAGAATCTTGTTTTGGTTGTTCAAAATAAAATGTGCAGGCCTACAATCAATGGAGGTTTATCTTTAAGATCTCTAATTTTTGTGTGAACTATTGATATGTGCAAATATACACAGTGAAATATTAGCAAGTGATGTAAAAGTAAGATTATTGATCCCATGGAGATTGTAGTAACTTAAATTAACTCACGTTAAAATCTTGTTGTAATACCCCCAAAATTTTCCACCCTTCATATATTTTCTAGTATCATTTTATTTAGAATAAATGAAATGACACAACTAGTAAGAGATCATTTGTAAGACTTGCAAGCACAATGTTTCGGGTTCGAATCCTACTTTTCCCACTTTTGTCTTTTTCCCCCTTTTATTTGTTTCTAACTTTACTTTCATTTTTATTTTATTCAAAAAATTGTATTATATTTTAATTTTAATTTTTTCTTATTTAGCATGATTTCGGGGTATGTAAAAAGTTGATGTTTGATTAGATTTATCTATGATTTAGGTGTTTGTGTGTGAAATATTCAATGCATGATTAAATGTATAAATAATTAGGTGTTTGTTTCTGAAATAGTTTATGTTTGATATGTTGTTAAACTTACTACCAACACTCTCAAATTGATGGCAAATTGAACTTTTAGATATTTAAAAATTCTTGCAATTTTGAGTGATATTATTTATGTTTCTGTTTATGTTTTTCATGTTTACGTTGTTGTGGTTTTAGGCTACTACAAATCTTGCAAAGTTGTCAAAGTGTTAGGATTTTGTAAGGGTGATAAGTGATACATAGCTTCTTGTTCCTATGCTTTATTAAAAAAAAATTGATTCATTCTTTTTTGCTTGGAATTGTTCTTGTTATCAAATAAGTACTCAATTATTTTTTCTAAGCTTGTTTTCTTTTCATCTTTTGTAGAAAAAATGATATCTTATATGCCTGATGAAATTATGCGAGTTATGCGAATTTTTTAATCCACCCATAGTAGTGGGGCATTTTATTGAAATTAAAATGTCCTTGTCAAAACTGGAAGTTTATTTTCGCTCGCACCCCATTTTAAACAAATCACCAAAATGTGTGTGACCCTAAAATTGTAAGAAATTGAATCGAGATGCACTTCGGTTTCGAACCCAAGTATACATCCGAGTTATAGTAGTGGGAACATTGAATTGTATTGTTACCTGGATATTTTGTATGAAATCGGAAGTATACTTTTGGTTTTGTCTCGAGACGGATTGCTTAAATCAGCAACCATGGTGATCACCACCATAACACACTTTCTCCTACAAACTCTCAAAACCATCTCCATTGTTAATCCATTTTCCACTTCAATCCTCATTTTTGTGGTTCATCATCATAAATAACTTAAGAAAGTAGAAATTCGGTAAACTTTATCCTTTTATCCCTCATTCACTACATTAATGTTAGTTTTTGCTTAAAATAAGGTTACGATAAACCAAATGCATACTTCCTGGTTGAACTAAATGAAGTCTATTTCCTTTTCCTCTATTAAATTTTCCAAAGATAATTCACTATGATATGTGTATACTTATGTTTTATGTAACATAGGTATGATGCACCTAACATTTCCAAACCCGATGTGACCGAACTTATTTTATCGGTTGTAGTTCGCCTGTAATTAAGTAGATGTTCGAACATTTTAAATATTGAAGAATTTGAATTATGGGACCATATGTTGCAGGATTCTTTAGAGCAACAAGAATAGGATTTGGTATTGTGATAACATGGTTCGATAACGTATCGATTGAAGAAATGCGCTTGTAATTTGATATGAAGGAGCAGAAATATGTGGCTCGCATTCAAAATTTTAAACGAGACAATCGTATAAAATGCGAGTGTATGTTTCAAATATGCGTTGTTATCTCATAGCCAACAAGGAGTGAAATTTAATGATTAAAGGTGAACATAATCATGATTTAATTCCAAAGTTGGTCGGTCATCCAATAGCATGTAGCTACTTGGATAAGAAGACATGTGTTTCACATGACTTTGAATTTGCACCTCCCAAAAAATTCTTGCAACTTTGAAGCGCAAAAGACCGGAGCACATCCAATATCAAACAAGTGTACAATAAGCTTATCAAACCAAGTTAGTCTTCGGGAGGATCGAACCAAATGCAACACCTTTGAAAGTTCTAGATGAGAACAATTATGTTTGACGCAATGATGATGAGTAATCATAGAGGTTATTGGACTCATCCTGATTGTTAAATTATTCAACATGTTTCTAATGTGCATAATTGGTTCACGACAAAACCAACAAGTACCGTACCATTGTTGGAAATTGTTGGTGTTACATCGATGAGAAGATACTCTGGTTTTGTATTTCAGAGTGCAAAAGAAGACAACTTTCAATGGGATTTAGAGTGTGTAGGTCAATGTTGAAGGACCAAGAGGATATGCCAAAAGTAATTGTTACCGAGAGATATGACATTAATGAATGTCACAGATCCATATTTCCGACTTCACCGCATTACTTGTAGGTACCATATTCAAAAAATGTGAGAAGTCAGTTAAACCCGTCAAACAAGCCGTGAAGATGGAAAGTTGGTTAAGTCGGTGTTATTGTGGATAAAATCATGGTGCATGGAATGTTATTATAAATGCATCCACAAAAAGATGTAATGATGTTGTTTTAATTCGAGTGTTTGGTGAAATTTTGAATCTATTGAAATATGTTGAGAGCACAATACTTGATCGTGTGAAGGAGAAGGTTGTTTATGCATGGAATGATCAGTTATGCACCTCTAATACAACATCAAACCGAGTTGAGTGCATGCTTGTCTCGTGAATTGGTTGGAAATAGGGTGATTTGATTACGGGTTAAGGATCCGTGAACCATATGATACTAAACCAACATAACGAGATATAAACGAAATTTGGTCGTAGTATCACTGTTGGAACACAGTTCAAAGACAACATGTTATATTCTCTCGTTGGTTTAACATCTCTGGAAGACACTTAATTATATTTTTCATGAGGCCAAAAGTTTCAAATGTGGATGATGACACCTAAAAGTGGGTACTATTGTGAAACATATGGTCTCCTTGTGTGGTCTTATTCAGAAGATGAGTGGTAATATCCCAATACGTATGGACGAGGTCTCTAGTCATTGGAAGAGACTTAGTTTTGACGATGACGGAAGATGAAAAGCGATAAGTCAAATATCTCCATCTTTACCGAATGGGAAACGATACAAGCAAGATTTTGAAAGTTGATGACTCCACCAAACTCCACATCAAAGAAGAGTTGAGGAAGATCATGTTTGAGACCACGATTTGAAACCACCCTCCAAACCGGTAAAAACTAAAGGTGCACCAAATAAGTTGAAATCGACCCCGCAATAATTCTACTATGATGAGTCCTTTGTATTTTGAACATGTTGACAAAGTATTTCCGATTCACCTACACCGAAATCTCAAAAGTGCTTCCAAAGGTGCCCGTATTAGCAAACCACCGCCACACCGACTCCATCAAAAATACCATTCATCGATCCATTATGTCGATTTTCATGCACAAGTACATTCAAAGGATCGTCAATGTGGTGGTGATAGTAATTGTGGTTTTCGAGATGTTTTTGTTTGCTTGGTAGCCGTGAAGAGTATTACAATCCGGCGAGATACCTTGATCACAGATTTGACAAAACATAGAGATTTGACACACGTGTGCTAGGGAGTAAAGTGAAGGTTGAGGAAATATATCACGCACTAGTACCTGCTAATGTTGAATTTTCAAGGAGGATAAATGGATGCACTTCCTTGAAATGGGTCATCTTATAGCAAGTGCGTATGACAGGGTGTGTATTAATCTCACAAGATACAATTTTTCGGAGACTTATTTCTCTCTGTGACTTCCCACACCAAATCCCAATGATCTTGTCATATGTGTTGGGTGGATTTCAATCCACGATATTTTGTTCAGTTCACTTGAAACCAGGATGTCCTATACCAACGATATCACCTAGCGCTATTTCACAGAACTTGAGACATGGCAATTCATGGAAATGATGCAAGAATACAAACAAGTTGAACCAAATAGAAATAGAAAAATAGGAAAAGTCAAGGGTGCCACCATTGATTAAGACATTTTTTCCTGCTTTTCAAGTAGCTAGATAGCATTTTAATGTTAATTTCATTTTGTTAATGTATTATGGTGGAAAATATACTCATTTTTGTAATCGGAACAAATCAAAAATATTTGAATATATGAGCTTTTTTGGTATATTTGTTGTTTCTGCTTTTGGTTTTTAACCCCATGTCATTTAATAAAGTTTACTTTGGTTATGGGAAGTTAAAACCGTAATTTAACTACCAGTTTTATCACTGACACAAAGATAGAATTCTATGGTCCATGTTTACATCCAACTACTATAAAAATATCTCTCCTCTTATATTTTTCCCTACCACCACAAAAAAAAAAAACAGATATGGACATGAAACTAGACATCATAATGGGTTGTTGAAGTTGTTCATTTTCCGCGACATCTTGTCTCGCGATTCAAAATCACGGTACAACCCCAATTGAAGAGATGCATGAAATATTGCAGAATGTCTCGACTATTACACGAAAAGGTGGAGAAGATCGAATCTGCTCGCCATCGATTGGCAATGAGGGAATATTTAGTTCATGAACCGTGAACTAAAGAACTACCGATTTATTAAGTGTGGTCGACTTATCGGAGTTTTGGGAGAAAGTTCCAATCGAGCTAGATGCGACTTTATCAAGAACCGATTGATGACATTATGAGGATGTTGCAACGTCCACGGATATTGATTTGTAATGTTTGATTTATGTTTAACTACTAAATGTATTTGCTAAGTTTATGTTATGAATTATATGTATCTCTATGTTAAACAATGCAATGAAGTTTTCGATTGCTATGATTAGAATCGAAAATAGAGTTACTGACGAAACCAAAGTAAAATTTTGATTTAGTGTATATTTTATTCGATGGTGGCGACCAAATATACTTCAATTTTCGAGACATTTTAAAAATTTGTGCGGTGGATAAGAAAGTTATAGGATGAAATAAGAAATTCACTAAATTATTTATGAGAATTAGTTTTACTTTAAATTTTACTTAATTTTATATTTTAGTTATTTATTGAATTTTGTATTTAGCTTATTTAGTATCCCACTTATAGATTTAATATCTAAAAATATTTCTTGATTTAGTATTTGGAATGTAAATCATTAGAGTCTAAATAATCCAAGTTTTAAATAAAATAATCCAATATGATTATTTTTAAAATGTAAAATTTATTTCGATTTTATATGGACTAGAATTCTAACCAATAAAAATAAAAGAATAATAAAAGTTATAGAGAATTTCTTAATATATTCTCGGGGTTTTAAAAGTTTTAGAGAATTTTTTAATACTTTTAAGTCGGATATGCATATTTGAACTCATTACATTTTAATTTTTATCGAATAGATTTGGAGATATATATTTGAAGCCATCAAATAATAAGTTTTAGACATATATTTGAAATAACTCTCCTTTTTTAATGAAGTTTTTAAGATAACATCTCAATTATGTAGAACCAATAACAAATTCTATAATACCATAATCAGTATAAAAACATGAAAAAGACTAAATAGGTATAAGTAAACAACAGTAAATATTGAATAAATATATGTCGATTGAGAATGGTTACAGCTTTTGTGATAGATTTTGATTATGATGGAAATGAAGAGAATGAAATAGTAATAGAGATTATCATACAAGAAGCTAAAATAACAATATTTTCAAATATGCATATCCAAAAATATTATTGAATGTTTAAATAATAACGTGTAAACATGAAATTTTACCTTAAAAATTGATTTAAGGTGTGTTCTAATATACATGTCTGAATGACATTTTGAAATTTTCAGAGGTTTACTTTATAAGGTGTATTAAGAAATCCTCTTTTAAAAATATTATAAATTCATATTAATTACAAATAAATTTGTAATATTGTACAACTTTACCAAATAATTTTTTTATTTTTACTCCTTTTAATTAATTTTTTTTAAAAAAATTAATCTTTTCTTTAGAACTTTTTTTTAATTAATTTGAAAAAATAAAAAACTAAAACTCATTCAAACTGATCATAGTACTTGATGAAATGATGGATTCAGTGCCGAATTCGGGAGGGTTTCGGATGGGCATCCACGGTTACTAGTTATGTTGTCATACATACTGTTTTCTCATCTGTGATGGAATTGAAAGGGCAGCTTAAAACTCACTTTTCTCGTGTGCAATTGTTATTAATTTATATACAAAAGTATATATTGTGAATCAAATATAGTTCACACATAATGGTACTTCTTATCATGTTCATCAAAATTACCAATTAAACTTATTTTCCTAATAGGGCTATTTCCATGCACACCTCACATAAATAAAAAATCTTGGACATCAAAGAAACTAAAATCAATTTATCATCTTTGATGAAATTAAAAAAATAAAACGCTGAATATACAAATAAACACCACAGTTTTGTGAGGACCTATGAAAAAAAGAGTATAAATAACCAAAATGACAGCAACCTCGGTTACATGTATGCCTGTCAAATGGTTGTCAAGCTCAAGCACAAACATTACTATAATAGCAAAATACGATTCAGCATGGTTTTATTATTAAATTATTGTTGAATAGAATACATGGCACACTAGTATCCTTACAGGTAGCAAACATGTATTCACAACCTGCTAGACATTTCATCAGATGTAATAATATTTACACAGCAACTAGGAATGGGAAAAGAACATCACCAAACTACCTAAAAGTACAATGTCTTACCTTATTGTCCCTACGTTAGATTGTCGAAACAACTAATTGTTCATAATCTAACGTCAAAGGATAAAGAGAGTAAAATACTAATACAGTATGTTAAATAAAGAAACCATAACACAGCATAGTCGATAACTTGTAACTAGTCTTAAATCCAATTCTGGGGCATGATATTGTAGTTGTAACCTTTGATTGGCATGGATGGATCCATGCTAGCTAGACTTTGCCACTGCTTGTACCGCTGCCAGAACTCGCCCAGCATTGCCATCAGACTTCCGCCATGTACCCTGCCTTCAGGAACAGCAACTGACATAGGATAGTGACCACCTTCCTCAGCTGAGGCACGGGCATTTGCAGTTTCAAGTTGGTTTATGTCCAAATAAGTTCTCAGAGCGGTACCAAAGCTACTCCCTGTTTTCATCATAGCCAGTTCCATGTCTTTGTTAAGGAGTACCTGCCGTAGTTGATCGGGTTTGCTAGAGCGAGGATCCTGACCAGATCCCAAAGAGAGACCTCCATGAACCCTCCTATCGTGCACTAGTCCACTATGAAGTGCACATAGACCTGTTTTCCCCTTGCAAATGAAGTACAAGGACCATCTGGTTGGATGGCATATTCTGACCCAGGATGCCCCACGAGCATCTCTTGCCTCCCCATGTGCCTTGCAGAAGTCAGTGCTTCCTTGTGCACTTTTTCCACACCCATCAAACTTGCATCTCTTGCCTCCCTGTGGCGGACACAGTGATCAGTCCTTCCTCTGGCTTTTTGTGCAGCCTGCTACAGCACACCTCTTTCCACCCCATGTGCCACACAGAAATTGGTACCTCCATGGACACTTTTAGAGCAAATTCCACCACCCTGGTATGTACATCGTTTCCCCACCATGGCTCCTTACAAAGGGGTGCCCCTCAGCACCCTTAGTGCATCCTGGTGCTGTACACCGCTTTCCCCCACCATGTGCTTTGCAAAACATGGTGCTCCCCTGTGCCCCTTTAGTACATCCAGAAACTTGGCATCGACGTCCTCCACCATGCGAGATGCAAAGCCCCGACAGGCCTTCGGCACTCTTGGTGCAATTTTCTCTCTGGCACCTCTTGCCACCACCATGGCGGATACACAGTCCAGATTTCCCTCTGGCAGCCCTAGAACAGCCATCATGGCTGCATCTCCGGCCACCACCATGGGCAATACAGAAATCTGTCCGTCCTTCTGCACTCTTTGTGCAACCAAGGTATTCACATCGCCTGCCGCCTCCATGGGCCTTGCAGTACACTGTCCGACCCTCAGCTCCTTTGTGGCAGCCAGGTTTCTGACACCTCCTACCACCACCATGAGATATGCATCGTCCAGATGCACCTCTGGCTCCCTTTCCACATCCCTCAACCTGACATATCTTGGAACTGCCGTGACGATGAGGTGGCTGTTGCTGATGTGTTAGACCAGAAACACAGGTGACTGAACTTTTTGGTCCGGATGAAGAGTGGTCCAGAACAATAGAACTATGATCAAACTGCTTTGGAGCCTGATTAAAAACGAAACTTGTCTCCGTATTTGATGATGCCTTCAGAGATGGCAAAACAACCCCCTGCTTCCAACTGCATGACGTAGATCCCTCATCTGGAAGTTGTACCCCACTGAATACAGATGCTGTCTCCATATTGAATTGAAGAGGGGGTGGGTTTAGATGAACGCTTGTAACATCTGACTCGCAGGGTCTGGTGGAAAGGCTCAGCTCCAAATCAAACTGTGGTTGCAACTCCAATGTCTTCATATTGGAATCAACTGGTTTCTTAAGACTATGTAACTTCTCACAGCCGAGATTAAGAGTAAAGTCCAGTTCAATATCCATAGATGATTCCTCCTCAATATCTTTTCCTGAAGACATAGCAGTGCAAGCAACAGCTGAACTTCCCTTGCTGTCTGATGAGCTGGTTGAACGCCCAAGCCCAAGTGACAAGGAAGAGCCAACAGTCTGACCTATATCAATTAAATCCCACTTCCTTTTTGTTCCCCTAAAGGAAGGCTTGTGGGAGGGAACCGAAGAACCAGGTGAATCAAGTCGCAACACAGTATCTGTACCATAATAACCACCTCCATTTCCTTCAACTTGCATAGAATTGCCCAAAATCTTGAATGCATTTGCAGAATTATTACCACGAAATCCCAAGTGCGAGAACCTTGATTCCATAAAACAACTGCAAAGATAAATATCTAATCCTATTTATGAATTTCAACAGAACACCTTGCCTAAATTCTTACAATAAAAAAGGGATTTATATCTACAAAGTTAGGGTTAGATGTGTCCACAAGAGAACCATGCACCCCCGCTAACAAATCCCGATGTATCACGTCGATCCATCTAATATATAGAAGAATTAAACCGAGATCAAGTTTATCAGTTGCCCAAAACGAAAATCAGCCCAATGACATCTGACACCTTCCAAAATCCACAGAGGAAGCAAGCAAGCATCCTGTAAAAAAAAAAAAATTGATAAAAGTGAAAGATTGCGGAGAATTAGAAAACACTGTTCACAGTTGAGAATCTGAAACCTCAACCATGAAAAAGAGAATATCAGAAATAAAAGCATAAGCACGGAAATTGAAATATCTAGTACTACTAAGCTACTCGTAACAAGCATCCGAATATGCTGAATTTGATACCATATAGGTGAAATTGAAGTAAAAACAATTTTTGTTCATGAATTACATGAAAAAGAGGAAGAGGAACGAAATTTCCGATTCAATTTTCACTAATTAAAAATTTCAGCAACTTCAAAATCTCATAATTTTCAATAAAACAAAAAAAAAAAAAATCATGTTAGAATTACCTATGAAGAAGATGAAATGAAAAGAAAAATTGAAAGGTAATTGAAATGATAATAATTGAGTATGAAATTGAAAGAAAAACGAAAATTGAGATCAGAGGAGAATTACCGAACTAGTTTTTCGAATTGATTTGATTTGTAGGGTTTGAGGAATTGGAGAAAAAGGCAAAGATGGCGAGAGAAGAGAGAAAGAGTGAGGTTGGGTAGCAGGCAGCAATAAGGATGAAGAGGCGCGTGTTTACTGTTAGGACTTTGGGTGTACGCTATATCGACACATTTAATACTACCTCATTTCTAGGGTTACATTTTTTTCTTTTTTCTTTTAACTTTTTTTTTAAAAATATTTGATTTAATTTGAAAATATTATATCATGATGTATAGTATTATTTAGTTTCACATTTTTCATATTACCCTCCTCTCTGATTCATGTAGTAAAAAGTCCAATATTCAATATTTTTAGAGATTTTTTACTATGCATATTTGTGTGAGAAAATTACTTAGGCCATATCAAATGGGAGAATTCCGGTGGGTGCTCCTATATATGGACATTAATATCACTTGAATGATAAATTATTTATAATAGCATTTTCCTAAAACAAGTTTAAAAAATCTAAAAAAATTTAGTTTTACACGTGATTTGTAATCTGTATCTTAGTAAAAACATCCAATTCTTTTTTGTTATTGATTCTTAATTTTTAGAGAAATATGTTATGTTTTATATTAGACATGACAACAAAATCTGATTCGGATTGAATCTAAACAAACATATCTCAAATTTAACTAGGAAAATATGGTTTAACAATGGATGGAGGAAAGTCCAGAAAGAGGCCATTTATATTCGTTATTAGATTTTGTGGAAGTTCAATTTGTTTTGTTGTCGAACTAGAGAGTGAATCATATTTAGGCAAGACATGGAATTCTAATACATTTTATGTTGTAGTTAGTCCGCTTAGTATACCTCTTCTCCTCTTTAGAGTTTGTTGTTCCAACCATTATCAAACTTATGTATTATGTTTAATGTTTTAGACACTTCAATTATGTATAATGTAAATCCCCAATGGTTCAATTCCAACAAATCTTTCAAACAACTATTTTGTAATCGACTTAATAGCTTCTTCAATAAATGGGTATTTTTAAACTTATTTTCTTCACTAAAACATCCAAAAATTCTCATTGTGGAATGACATCATTAGTGAGTACGTATATTTTGACAAGTGGAGTTTCAACGATACATGAAGTAGAAATATATGAGCGAATTAAGATTCTCGAGAACCATCTTACTCAATATTGCCCATTATAATAACTCGTGAGATCATAGAGGATGGTTTCGAGTACTTCAAGTAAGCCCTAAACATATATAACTATCACTATTTGCAATGCAACACACATTTTATTTAGATTCATTGAGTATTTAAGCCAACAATTGAAGAAATTAAATAAAAATATATTACCAATTATTATAAGTATTAATAGAACTTACCAATACAAATACTAACAATATATCTTAATATATTTCTAATACAATATAAAGTATGGTAAAATAAGTTCTATGTAATGGAATAACATAATCACTTTTAGAAAACTTCATTTGACATGTGGTACCAACACTAACTTTAGAAAACTTGGTGAAGACACAATAGTATGCCATTATTTATGGGTAGGGGAGAGACATATTTATTATATTATGTTCTTATATATAATTTGTTTCAACTCGAGACACGCCTAAGTGACCGCCCAGTTAAATAAGGATTGCATGTATGAAGTAGATGTTCATCATCTATCTTAGGTTAGTTTTAATGAAGATCAAGACTTATCATAGAAGAAAGATCAAAGAAGAAAAAATTAAAATAAAGTATCAAGATTGTATAAGCTTTGTAAATAAATGAATTTATCAAGCTCTAATATTTTTTGGAAATAGATTCATTCTAAGATACAATATGCAATTCAGTTATTATAAGTCGAGGTGCTCAAGAAAGAACTTAACATTGATGCATGCATTGTTTCAAGTTTCACTTTTTAACTTATTTTCAAGCTCTTAAGGTGATCAATTGATTGACCCATTTGCATTCAATCAATTGACATGATTTTTGTAAAACAAAAATTTGAAAACCCAAGACATCACTCGATTGACATCCTTACTTCAATAGATTAAAGATTCCAATTTTATCATAAGTCAATCGATTGATAGTCCTATTCAATTGATTGAGCCAATTCATTTTATCTTGATTTATTTATGTTACAATTGATTTAATCGATTGGCATCATAGATCAATCGATTGACACCTAAAACATTTTGAAAAATATGAAATAATGCCTCTTCATTACATATGATCACAATAAATTTTCCAAATCATTGCAATTAATCATGACCATTTTACAAGAATTACTACTCATTGAAGAGTCATCTTGTGATGTATTTAAAACAAGAATTTTCGATTTCAAATAACTTTTCAATTATATTTTAAACTAATTTCTTCGTTTTTCAAGTGTTCATATATAATGTCATAAAACTTTTGTTGCATAAATTTTATTCATTTGAGAAAAAGGTTAATAAACCATTGAGCACTTAATTTTTATATATTATTGAATCTATTAAAACAAAATATTAAATTTTCAAGATATTGAAAACATATAAACTATTTGTATTCAATTTAATTGTTTATGAAATTATTTACCATGTGTGTGGTAATATTCTATGTAAAGAAAGTGGTTGTATTTTCTACCCGTGTTTACAAATTGAAATGATGTTATTTATGTATATTGAAAAAGGTCATTTGAATCGGGAGATTCAAAGTCCACCATAAATTTGGTGAGTTATGACGTAAGATTGTAAGATAGTTTTGGTATGAGAATGTTGTACAAAGATCTAACATAGTGAAACTTTATGAGTCCAAGAGACTGACTATCCTTGTTTGGAAAGGAGACTAAGATATATCTTTGTGCTCTTTATTGTTTATGCATTTTCATTCATTCGCTCATCAAAGTCATTATGTCAAAATAAAGAGACATATCATCTACAAAATAACTAGAAATATTCATCAAACCTAATTCACCTCCACTCTTAATTGCACTTTATACTTACATCATGGTGATTCCCAATATTAATAAATTACTCTTAATCTACCTCCTTCATTTTCATATGGACCCTTTCTAAATTCGAACTTCACAAACACTGATGTTTTTTTTTACCGCAAAAAAATTAGTTTTTAAATATTAAAGAATCAATACATCCAAATATATCAAAATAAACATGAGAATTAGTATTATCTTTGTGCCAAGACTATACGCAACCATATTAGTCTTTCACCTAGAAAACTATAAATAATATTTATTACAAATATCGAGTTATTAAACCTCGAAATTTCTAATGTTACGATATATAACATTGACTCATTAGACCATCACATAAATATTGAATTATTAAACCTTACATGTACCTTCCAATTTTCATGTCAAAATCACATTGACATGCATAAGATCATTATTCATTTGTCTTTTAAAATATCAACTTTAAATCTCTAATATGGGTATACAAATATAAATTAGCATCTCATGAGCAATTCAATTTTGAGAAGAAGATGGAAATGCTAAAACAAAATTAATAAAGAGAGTAGGAAGGGAGTAAGTGAAATTGATGTATTGTATATTTTAGATATAGCTTTTCGAGTTATATTTGCATGTTTAATTCTCTTGAATCCTCTCATTAATACATGTGAGATTTTTAAACTTTACCTTATGCAAAGTCTAACAATATTGGAGGACACTAGATGTGATAAAGTGGAACACATCATGAAAATACCGTCATTTAGAATTTAGGTTGTGTATTTAAGTTATGTTAGGGGAGGAAATTGGGCTTAAGAAATACTTTCTCTATTGGAAAAACCAAATCTCACATATCGATACTTCATGTCACCCGCATTTCTATCCATGCACCAAGCCTAATAGTGATGGTGTGAGGAATGTAATGGGAAAAACCCAATTCATAAATTGGTTAAAGAGATAGCTCCAAAATGGTTTAAATATAGTGACATTTTTCACATGCTGCATTTTTGTAAGGATGAGTTAGGTAAATTTCTAATTTTAATAATGATCAAAGTCTCATCAATTGACCATGAGCCACCCATCGTTAATTTACATGCATCAAGCCCGGTAAAGTGGTAGGGATTAGGGTGTATTAGGAAGATGACCCATCACGCACATCATGGAACTATCACACGATGGCGCCTTAATGCTATGTAATTATTCTAATAACTTTTGCTCTTTTGTTCTTTTTCCATCAAATTTTCACTAAGTCCCTATTTCTTCATACTTAGTAATTCTTGCATCTTTCTTTGACCTTTATGCTTCATATTTGCTCATTTTTATTTGTTTGGCTCGATTTCTTGATGAAATATATGTAATGATGTAAATCTTTATTAAACAATGAAGGAAATTAAGAGAAACTTTGTGTTGCATTTGAGACTTTTAAGTTATTTGATTTCATTGACTGAAAAAATGGTTTGTATAGTTTTATTGATTAGGGCATTGAATCAAATGTGAATACTTTTTATTTTCCTTGTTTACGAGGTCCGTGAATTAGTAAAAATTTAGTTTAATTTTACTATTGGAAAGGATACTAGAATCTATGTTATTAGCTATTGAGTATGTTAGTTTGTAAAAGTTGTAACTAAGTTTGTGGTTTTTTATGCACACGATCTTTTTGTTATATAGGTTCTATATCTGTGTTCCATTTAAAGAACAATTGCTACAATATTTTCGGTAACTAATTTACAATTTGAAAAATTCTTGAGGTTTCTTGTATGAGACCTATTCATATTTGATAATTGATTGACTAAATTGTTATATATCGTTATAGATAATAGAATTTAATATATAACATAGTGTTCTCAGCTCACCAAATTAATAACTTATTAACCACACTATGACCAAATGATTTTTATCCCAATTATCATGTTAAAAATCAAAGAATGCCCAAAAGCTTATCAAGTAGCCATGGACCATCCAAAAGAAATTGACCTTAATGTTTTTGCTTTGATTTTATGGGTAGTGCTTATGATGTTGTTTTGGTTTGTTGAAGTGAAATATGGTTATGGATTATTAGATTTAGTGATACCGATTGATGTTGGTTCGTGTACTTTTAGCTGGGATTAGTGAAATCTTTAGAGATAGAAAGAACCATGTTGATATTAGGTTCCAAGAGCCATCCTAAAGTACGAGCTAAGTGTGAAAATTAAAGCTTCTCTTGCCAAAAATATGAATGTCAGGTATGCTAGGATCACTAACTTAAAATATATAGAAAAACCTTGTTTTTTATATCATGCATGTTCTTCATGTAACTATAGACTTGTTTGAATGGTACATTGCTATACGTTTTTTTTTTTCTTTTCTCGCATGTTTTGATTATCATATTAAACTTGTCTTGATTATTTGATTTGAATGAGTAGAATTGTTTATTGTTTATCTTGAAAATGTATATGAGGGAACATTCTAACTGGGATATCAAATTTGATTTTTCCATGTTTCAATGTGAATTGAATAATAACTTGAGTTTCTTTTGGTTTTAGTTTCACTTTGGAATTGAATTTCTTGAATGATCGATTACTTGGTTCTTGAATTGTTATGTATCATATAAGTTTCATTTGATTGTATAACTTCTGATTACTAACTTGTTTATGGTTTAAGCAAGCTTAGTTCGAGATAATTTCATTGAGCATGATCGATTTAGGTAGTTATGTCCTGATTTTGGTTTGGGGTTTAGAACTTACTTTGAATTATTTTTCCATGTTTCAATGTGAATTGAATAATAACTTGGGTTTCTTTGGTTTTAATTTCATTTCAGAATTGAATTTTCTAATGATCAATTATGGTTCTTGAATTGTTTCATGCCATCATATAAGTTTCATTTTGATTGTATACCTTGTGATTACTAACTTGTTTATGGTTTGAGAAAGCTTAGTTCGAGATAATTTCTTGAACATGATTGATTTAGGTAGTTATGGTTCAATTTTGGTTTAGGGGTTTAGAACTTACTTTGAATTCAATTTTCCATGTTTCAAATGTGAATGAATAATAACTTGGGCTTTTGGTTTTAATTTCATTCAGAATCAATTTTGAATGATCGATTACTTGGTTCTTGAATTGTTCATGTGCATCATATAAGTTTCATTTTGATTGTATACCTTGTGATTACTAACTTGTTTATGGTTTGAGTTTTAGTCTAGAGATAATTTTTATTGAGCATGATGGATTTAGGTAGTTGCTTTCGAATTTGGTTTAGGGTTTAGAACTTACTTTGAATTCGATTTTCCATGTTTCAAATGTGAATTGAATAATAACTTGAGTTTTTTGGTTTTAGTTTCATTTGTGAATTGAATTTTGAATGATCGATTGGTTGTTCTTGAATTGTTCATATGCATCATATAGGTTTCATTTTGATTGTATACCTTGTGATTACTAACTTGTTTATGGTTCGAGAGCTTTAGTTCAGATAATTTCATTGAAATGTGATTGGATTTAGGTAGTTGCTTTCGGATTTTGGTTTAGGGTTTAGAACTTACTTTGAATTTGATTTTCCATGTTTCAATGGAATTGAATAATAACTTGAGTTTCTTTGGTTTTAGTTTCATTTGTGAATTGAATTTGAATGATCGATTACTTGGTTCTTGAATTGTTCATGTGCATCATATAAGTTTCATTTGATTGTATACCTTGTGATTACTAACTTGTTTATGGTCGAAAAGCTTAGTTCGAGATAATTTCATCGAGCATGATTAATTTAGGTCAATTTTATTAGTGGGTTTAGAATTTACTTTGAATTTGATTTTCCATTTTTCGAATGTGAATTGAATAATAACTTGAGTTTCTTTGTTTTTTAGTTTATCAGAATTAAATTTCTTGAATGATCAATTACTTGGTTCTTGAATTGTTCATGTGCATCATATAAGTTTCATTTTGATTGTATACCTTGTGATTACTAACTTGTTTATGGTTCGAGCAAGCTTTAGTTCAAGATAATTTAATTGAGCTGATTGGATTTAGGTAGTTGTCATTGTGGATTTGGTTTAGGGTTTAGAACTTTGAATTCGATTTTCATTTTAATGTGAATTGAATAATAATTGAGTTTCTTTGGTTTTAGATTCATTTGTGAACTGAATTTCTGAATGATCAATTACTTGGTTCTTGAATGTTCATGCATCTTATAAGTTTCTTTGAATTGTTTTATGTTATGACTTATCCTCGATGTTGTTTTACATGTACAATGTCATTCCCTGTTTCCGTGAGTTTGAATTTTTCTCAAGCTAAAATTTTGTTGTTTGGTAAATCCGTAAATTTCTTCCTCAAATTACCGTACTATGATGAATTTCTTCGAAATTACGGAATATGTTGTGGTTTTCTCGCCTCCAGATACATTCGTATACTTTACGTTTTGACAGTAAACACATTATACTATTTTTGCGCCCTAATTAGTTATTTTTTTAGCTTAATTAGTAAACCATGGATAAGACATGGATGTATTCCAATTGATTATTGAGTGCACGATTGGGGTATCTAATTAAAATTTGTTGTTCGCATGCCAAAAACCCTTTAATGAATCCGGACACGTTTTGCTTGGTTGTTATTAAGGAGTCAGTCGACGCGGTTCAACTGCATCACATTTAATACTAGATGGAATTGATGAAGCTATACATGTTGAATTTGTATGGTGTTAGGCGGTAATGGAATGTCTAATCGTGGTATAATATTTATTATACAAGCCTAAACGCAAATCGAGATGTAGACATACCGATTATGATCGAGTCAAGAGATTGCGTGCAAGAAGATCTTAACGATTGTCCCAAACGCTTCGGGAGGTCAAAAGCGACGAGAAACTCACAGATAATAGTTAGTACAAAATTCACAAGATTGTCTCGCAATATTAAAGTTGTAATAAACTTAAAGGCGATAAATGGATGGCCTGGATAAAAGTTTCACAAGATTAGCCCTTAAGGAAAGATATGCGCTACCGTAGGATAAGGCTCTTCCTAACCTAAACATGTTACGAGGCCAAAGATGTCATGGTTATATTGCAAGAATGGCTATGATAAGATACATGTCTCATTCAAAAGGTCAAGGTTTTGTTTCGAAGCCAGCATGCATCACAGTTGCTAGTTGTCCAAATGTGGTGCCCCTCGATATAAGAAAAGTTGTCTCGCAAAAGTCTTATGGGTATTTTCCTATAATTTAGATTTAGACGCATGTATCATAGTGAAACCATTCAAGACATTTCGACTTAATGCAGATGAAACAATTATTATGGAAAGTTTCGACATCCCAGATTCACCATAAGTGGATGAAATTGATAATGATTATCCCGAATTTGAAAAGAAGCAAGAAACCTTCGTCTGGCATGGTTTATCAATGGAATGAACCCACACCAGATTAAAGTATCTTGCTTAGCACATGGGTCAAGTATTCTTATGATTTATAACCTACCTCCGTGGCTTTTGCCGTGTATACATGATATTATCTATGTT
>CM038795.1:20579277-20633629 GCA_021764765.1 Vicia sativa | reverse complement strand
CTTGAGCCCGGTATGATTACGCCTGCAAGAACTCAAGCCTCGCTCGCATACGCCTAACTGCATGCTATCATCTGTTTCTTCCCGATCCATAACTAACGAAATTATTAAATTAATTTAATTAATTTATTTAATATTATAACTATTTTTGGATTTTGAGCAAGAGTTTTAAAACTCAAATTACCCTACTTAATGGACTGTCCGACCGAGAACCTATATCGTGCGGTCCGACAAGGGATAAGATCGGAACATTTAAACCTGATGAATCAGAATCCGGCTGTTCACTAAGGAACCACGATTTTTGGATCAACCATGGTTTGACTATTTTTTTTCTTAATTAGTTTTAAAATATTGTTATAGATCAAATATTTGAATGAGGATGAAGATGAGATAATGATAATGCATAAGATACTATTGTTGATATCGTTAATCAAGAAAAGTAACAATAGGAAGATAAAGTCAGGAGAAGACAATGAAGTCAATGAATATGAATATCAAGATTACATAATTTGACTTACGGACATTATCTGATCATTGAAAGTGGATTTTTGTGACTTATTATAATACTATGAATTGTTAAGTTTCTATCACTTATTTGAATTTATAATTTGCTACATTAAGTTTCTATCACTTATTTTGATTCACATTAATACTTTGTTTATTCTAAATTATTCGAATTTATAATTTTCTATATTATTATAGTTAAATTTCATAATGAAATATATATTTTTATAAACCGGTCAGCTACGCTATCCGGACAAATGACCCACTGGTCTCCACCAAGAACCCAAATGACCCAATAACTTACTCGAATGATCATCGGTCCTATTTTAAATATCGATTTTGAGTAAATTTATAGAAAAATTTTCTAATTTATATTTATATATATAATAGGATTAGGAATAGGATGGAAGGAGGAGTTACATTACACCTAGACAGTAACGAAACTAATATGGCGTCGTGTTCATCTTCATCGGAGGCGATGGAGGAAGAGATAACACTGAAAATAAATTGACCGGAAAGGATTACACCGTGCGAGTGTGCGCCAAGACACCATGTCGGAGAACTCAAGCGTCGTATCTGAAGTGACCAACGTTTTACCCATACGTCAAAAGCTTCTGTACCCTAAACTCGCTTCTAAACTCAACGACGATTCTCTTACTTCAACTCACCATCGATCTCAACAAATCGCCTCTCAAATTCACTTCAATGATCGGGTTCGAATTCTTTCGTTTCTTAGGGTTTGTTTGTTTGTTTGTTTGTTTATCAATTTATTAATTTTATTACAACAGTACTGCTGAAGAGGATTTGATAGTTGATCCAGTGGATTTCCTGAGATTCTCGATGATTTGAACCTTCTCAAGAAGAAGCTATTGATAACAAATATGCAAGTTAACCAACAGAAATTAACCACAGTCTTTGACTTCAGTATTACTACTGTATTCAATTTCACTTTTTTATTAACTCATGATATTAAAAAATGTGTAGAAATTAAACCTTAATGTATTATTATATGATTATGATAATGCAGGTTCAGATTCAAAACCCTTTGTCGACAAGGAAAGAAACTCCTTGTTCTCGATATTGATTACACCATTTATGATCATGTATCTAAAGCTGAAAATCCTCTTCAACTCATGAGACCTTGTATTGCATTCTCCTCTTTTTCATTGTTTTTAGTCATTTATTTGTTTCATTTCGGAATGCAATGTTTATTTTCTTCTTTGCATTGCAGACCTTCATGAGTTTCTAACAGCAGTTTATGCTGAGTATGACATTATGATATGGTCTGCGACAAGGTACATTCTTTTATTTCCCCTGTATCAAAATTCTTGTTCTTTTTGGAGAATATATAACTCTTGTTGTGTGTGATTCACATGTATTATGTTGTCTGTAATGGAATGAATGTATGCACGTTTCATCCGATGCTTCATTCTTTTACTTGCAGTATGAAACGTAGTATCCTCTTAATGACCCAACTTGGAGTTCTTGACAATCCTAACTACAAAATCACAGCATGTCTCGACCGCTTGGCAATGATCCCTCTTAAGAGATCTTCTCGTGGGGTCCTTAAATGCAAGCCACTTGATTTGATCTGGGGTCAGTTCCCTGAGGTATGTACAATGCCATATATCTTTGTTATGCAAATTAAATAATAGAATTGGTTTAGTATGTTTGTTCTATCATAGTCATAGTCATACTTTCCCATATACGGTCGACCGCAAAGTTTACATTTTATCCGGGAGAAATAGGACAACTGGAATAACTTAAAAGATGTTTAATGTTAGTTGGATTATACAGTATATAACCCTAGGTGGACTATGGAGCATGTTGATGTAAGTTAAATAGTTGCAATAATCAATATCTGGTTTTGAGCTTGGTTTTATTTTACATTTTTTTTTTGTAATAATCAGCCATGATCTTGTTTATCATGACGGTGGTTTCTTTCTTATTTTGTTTCAGTTCTACAGTGCTTCAAATACTATTATGTTTGACTACCTTCAGAAAATTTTGTGTTGAACCCAGAATGGTTTGATAATTAAACCTGCCTCAGAAAGGCTCATGCAAACCGGCAGTGATCAGGAGCTTGTGAAACTTACCCAGTACTTACTAGCCATTGCAGAGCTCGAAGGATTTGAGTCACCTTTGATCATAATAAATGGGAGTCATTCTCGGAGGACACTAGATGAGTGATAAATAGAAACAATAACAGGAATCACTAATCATTAGTTTTTCTTACTTTTTGTGAGAAGTTTTGCTATTTCACTCGTGGTTATTACATTTGACATACAAATCTCACCACTATCTTTTTTTTTTCATGAAGTGTTTGTCCATTTAACATGTTTCATTCTGTCGGGTAGGATCGGATTATGGACAGAATAAATAGTTGTCTTGTTAATACGACTATGATTGGTTTTGGGAAAGAGATCTTCAATTCATTCATAATTTTTTTCATCCAAAATATGTCACAAAAATCATGGGGCACATAACAGAAATCAACATATGCACTACTGCTACAATATTTTGTTTTTTTTTTTCTTCCTGTAATTAAGTTTGCCCCTACAAAGTTACGATACCATGAAGGAGACCTCATGTCTTTTATATTATTTGTATAATCAACATTGGTGTAAGCTTCAACCTTGACGCGCCCTTTGCTTTTATTTCAAAGTTTCTTTCAAATATCTCAATATTCTGAAAATGGTCTTGGTGCATGCATGAACTGATTTACGCCGGGATTCATTGTTGTTTCTATTTCCTTACACCATGCTTCTAATATCTCAATATTTTGAAATCTTGGTGCATGCAGGAATTGATTTACGTTGGGATTCATTGTTGTTTCTATTTCCTTACACAATGGGATCCTAATTTATGTGATAGACCCCGTGAGTTCTATTATGAGAAAATATATTAGTCTTTCAAGATCCTTGATATCGAATTCAGCATTAATTCTTTTGGTAATCTATACCATGAGTTTGAGTACAATGTTTTGCTACTAACATTTCTTTGTACCTTTCCACGCTTCTATCAATATTTCTTTTCATCGTAGATTCCCTTAAATCCTACTGCCTATAATATTTTGATGTAGATAAATGGTATTCTAAGTATTTTTTTCTAAGAGTATTTATCTCTTTTTCATTCCTATTTTCTTATTCGGATCACGTAATGCTTCCTGAATAGTTCAGACACAAATAAATTCGAAATTGACTTAATACTCTTTTTCCGCCCCGTATCTCGCGTTTAAGATTCATTTTGGTCTTTTAACTTGAAAAAGACCATTTAAAGCATTTAACTATGCAAACCGAATCATGTTAGTCTTTTCCGTTCATTTTGATAATCGAAATCAATCAATAAGGCTATGAGACACTTATGTTGAATGTCGCGTGACTTATACCAAACTTTGTGACTGATTTGACGGAAAAAATTAGCTACTAAAAGTTTTTTTATTTTGATATTGTTTTTCATCTATTACTCTAACCAAGAAAGTTTAAAAATATTCAAAATGCAAATTAACCTCATTCATGAAGAAAGCTCTGACCTTTTGTATTCTTCCCTACAAACCCAAAATTTTAATGGTTGGTTAACAAATATGTTCATAGATTGTTCCATGAATCACTTTATTGTAAATGGGACAATTTATTAAAAAAAATTGTTGAACATGTGACTCCATACTCAAAAGAGAGTGAGTTGTGGAGGTTTGAAAAATGATAGTTTAAAACAAAATTATTTTCTAAATCAGAGTTTGAAAATATTTTAATAAAAATATTTGGATATACAACAAAAAGTAAGAAAATAAGCGGAAAGTAAAAAAGTTAAAGGAAAAAAGATAACACCATATATTTATAGAGGTTTGGTCTTAAAGAAATGACATACTCCTTTCCCCAAGAATTAATCTTGAGAGTATCCAATAATGCTTGAGAATTTTTAAAAAGTTAAACACATGAACCCCTTACACAAGAGAAATGAAGTTTTAGGTTAACTCACATCCAAACAACGAATAAAGGAATAAAGCGGTTACTCTTCACGTCAAACACCAAACAGAGCTTCGAACGGTTAGTCTCTAAGTCAAACTGAGATTTTGTATAGACTGATGTTGAACCCAGTTAGATTTTTAAGTTGGCTATCCTTTTAGTTAATGAAACGACCGGACGAAAAATCAAAGAATATAACTATATATCAATGAAGCGCCATCAACGCTTTTTATCCCATCGGTGCGGAAAGGTAAACATCGAGTAAACCCGAACGGAGAAATCACGGTCTTGCAACCAGAGATCGGTAAGAAAGTCATACGCGAGGGAAGAGATTAACATCCCACGTACCTAAGACTTATCGATCCGCTTTTACTTTATCTAATGGTGTAAATGTCTAACTATATCCAGATACGAGGTATAATGCATGCAAGAAATAAAGATCAAAGAAATAAAAAAAATGAAAGAAAGAAACACAGTGGAAAAGAAGAAAATATTTACAAAGGCTCGATCAAGCCCCCGCGATAACGCTCAATATTCACTCGTGCAATGGGAAAGTCGAGTCAGAGTTCGGATCACTTATTTTGTTGGTTTGTTAGAAAACCAAATGAGAAGAGGTAAGAAGCAAACAAATGTTTTGGTAAAGCACACAAACCAACACTACAAATGCAAAGAAAGAAGAGAAGAAGATGAAGTGGAAACAAGTGAACGAATAATCATACAAGGTGTCATGTAAGGAGGTCAGTAGACAACATACATACAAGGTTTATACAAACAATAAACATCAAACATCACTATGAAGACATTTATAAAGTTAGTACACAAACTAGATCAAAACTACTTCTAAGAGCATACGGAAAAAATCGTGAGATTTTAAGCATAAATGAGATGAAGGATAATTAAAAGATAAATGACATAAAAAGTCAGTAGCCAATAATATTTCATTTACATCATGCAAACAAAGACAAAAATTCATGAACAAAATCTACAAGAGTGCGAAACATGCAACAATCGATGTGTGGCTATATATGACATATAACATGAAAAGGTGTCAAGATGAAATGATTACATTAGAAACATCATATAGAATAATTCACAATCAATTCACAAAGAAAATATCAAAAAGATACACTTACAACACTAGTATAAAAACTAGTTGAAATTTTGACCTAGAAAGCGCGATGTCGTTAAGCCAAGAAAAGGAAAGATGGTTAAATGAACCATGCAATCTCAAGATACATACAATACAATAACAAACACATCAATACATCTATCAAAGCATACAAACATGCATAATAAAGATTCACAATAAAACACTTAAGGAAAACACATCTAATCATACAAGTGGCAAAGGTATGCCATGTGTGCTCGAGCATACTTGTTAAATGTCACATAAGAGGGATAAGAAGCAACACATGATGGGAAAGACTCAGAAACACAAACAAGTTAGCTAACTCAAAAGAGTACATACGCAACGCTAGTACAAAATTAGTCAAGAACTTGGCACTAAATGCATCTAAGAATCAAATGAAGCATAGTAGTACATGAAGAGAAATGAGTTTTAGAATATATCAAGACATTAAAGTCAGTGGTTAACATGGTAAGAACACATTCAGATCATATACACAATCATCATAAAAATTCACACAAGCAACTTATCATAAGAAATATAAATATGCATCCCAAAAGTGTGTGATTATGTGTGTGTGTGTGTGTGTGTGTAGCAAAGTGGCGCAGGTGTGTTTTATACCCCAAAATTTTCCTCCTACTTTTCAAGATACTCCATCTCTATACTCAAGAAATTCAAGCAATGACTCAGATGAACACTTCCTAAGCAATCAACCCACAACTAGGATTTTGATTCCTCAAGTCAAAGATGAGTTCTAATGCCTCAAGTGGTCATCATAATTCTTATATGTCTCAAGGTATCACCATGTCTAGTTTCAAGCCCTCACAAACTCAAGTTTGCTCAAAATTACCTGGATAACGAAAATCATTGTAAGGGACAAAAAGTCAACTGTGGTCAACATATGTTTCAAATCATCATTTTGGTTAACATCAATATTTTGAGTCAAATTCATCATTGATCAAGGGTTGGTCATGATTCATCAAGAAACTCAAGATTCGATCAAAAGTCAAAGTTTCCAAATTAAGGATTTCTCGACAAAAGTCAATGTAACTTTTGACCAAAGCATAACTTTTCACATAATTTATCATTAATTTTGCACCAAACCTCATTTTAAAGAGAATTCAATTATACAACTTCATGTCTCACAAGCTTTGACCAAAATGCTTCATTTGAGAGTTATGGATCAAGACATTATGTGATCCTTCTAAAAGTTAACAAAAAGTCTTTTTTTAAAAAGAAGTGTACATGAACATGAAAACTTCAATGAATATGAAACCACAAGAGTGTTTATAGGACATATTGATATTTCTAAAAAGTCCAAGAACACTTAAAAATGTTGAAAATTGAGAAATATACAACTTGTGCAAGTTTGGAAAATTTGAAGAAGTGCATGAAGAGAAATACTTAGCACATTCAAATTTTTCCTAAATGGGCCTAAGTTTTGGTGATCCAAACTTATTCTTGAGATTATCCATGATCTCTACACTCATTGTCACACTCTCCCTTTATTTATTTTATTTATTTTTGAATTAAATGGTTAAAATTCAAATTTAATTGAATAAAATATAAAGATAAAATATAAGGTGAGTTGGGCTTAGTATTTGTATGACTTGTGGTCTAAGATAGGTCATCACAAGCTGTCAAATTCGTACAAGAGGCAATAAGGCAAGATTGAGCAAATTTTGGAAAGTTTTGGTGAAATTTTCAATCAAATATTCTTCATTGAAAGACAATATATTTTCACTTAATGCTTGACCTAGTACACTCATCACTATATATATATATTATAAGATCATAATCCAAGACACGGATTCAAGCAGCCAAAAAAGTTAGGGTTTTGTCTTAAAATTTTCAAGCAAACTTGCACTTTCGAAACCCTAGTTTCAGCCTCTTTCAAAAGCTTCCAAGCATTCCATCGTGCTTCCGGTATAGTAGGGTAAGAATGGATCATTATCCATGGCTAGAACGCCTGAATCGCTCCATGCATGAACTTAGTTTTCATCTTTTTATGTCAATCGATTCTGTTTTTTATCGTGTTTTGATTGAAACTAACCATACTAATGTGTTCTTGGGGTTCAATATTGCAGATTAGAACCATCGTTTGCAAGCTTTGATGGCTAATATACAAAACGCCATTGTTAGGGTATGAGTTTGATGAAGTTTCAGATTCAACGATATAGGCAGCTTTAGACAAACTAACCTCACCATCGTGATCGCAGAGTCCAAATATAATCGATCAACTTTTATTTTTTAATTGATGCATTTTATAGGTTTTAGGTCCTGAGCTAATGGAAGACGATCGAGCCCTAGTTCATGCAGGGACTCCAACGTTGAATCTTTGGCTTAGGCGTGGCATACTGACCGGCCATTTGAATCCAAGGGTCCCAACTTCATGCTGCTTTTTGATCTAAGTTTGATTTTATGGTTTCTATTTCAAATATATATTTTTGGAATTGGTTTTATTAATGGATGTATCACCACCCCAGCGGTAAGACATGCGCGCGTGGTCCCTTACCCCTATCAGGTCGTTGGTTCGAACATGCCTTTTGCCATTTTTTTCATTGTTTTTCTGATTTGCACAGGAAACACACATATATTTATGGAGGTGCGCATATATCACCATGGCCAAGTGGTGTAGTGGCAGAATTTTGAACTTACAACCCCAAGGGCGTGGGTTCAAACCTCAGCAGGACCAAATCTTATTTTTGCCACTTGTTTTCTCTAACTTTTCTATTTTCATTTTTTTTCTAAACTAACTTAATTTTCTTTCAAAATTAATTCAAACATTTTCAAAAATCACAAAAATATTCTAATTTTAGATTTAGGTTAATTAAACATTAATTAATTTTTGACATAAAAGTAATTTATTTTTCTCATAATTTAAATTATTTTTCATAATTAATTGTTAATTAACTTAGAAATTAGGTTTTATTAACTAAAATCAATCCAAAAAATATCAAAAAATATTTTTCTTTTACAATTAGGGTTTAGATGTTCTTTACTATCATTAAAACATTTTAGTAACATTTTATTTCTATTATTTACTTATTATTTCGCATTTACAATTCTAGAAATCAATGTATAGGTCGCAAGGTTATTTTTGTAATAGCGTAGATTTACTTTTCTTACAATTTACGTTCTGCACGTATATTATTTAACCTCCCTGCCAATAGCGAGGACATTTACTTTCCGCACTTTACATTCTTTGCACTTTACTTTTACGCGGCATATTAACTACTTAATCAGATAGTAACTAGGTTTGTACGGCAAGATAAAATCAATCTTAGATCACCCTAATTCAAGACTAGTACATCCGAAATCAACACACTCTTTCACACTTGCACCCCTAGGGTATACTCTTGTTGCCTTACAAATAAATAATGGTCATGTCCTCAAACGTAGGGATACCATTAGCAAAGACGCCACTGAATAACATCATCATAGTCCCTTCCGATACAAAGATCATATCCCTCGATGACTCTCGATGTTGCTACGAATATATGATCTCGCCAATTTTGTTGCCTACGAAAAGTCATGATCATCCCTATGAAATTGCTAAGGTATTCTTGCTGCCTTCTAACCATACGATGATCCTACAATTATCCCTTTACATCCAGAACTAACAGTTACCTATCAACTAATGGTATGGATAACCTTATTCTAAATGAGAAGAAAAAATAATAAGAAACCACCAATGTAGTAGGTAATAAGACTCATTTCTTGATCCAATCAAATACTTTCACACCTCACACTTTTCAAACACTTTGTATACCTTTAGCGTGAATCATTAGAAGTTAAACATTTTCCAAACAAACATTTCAACACTTTGATACATTCCAACGAATCATTAATGGTCAAAGCGAATGTCTTTCAAAATACTTTTCAAACTACACAAAACACATAAAGCAAATTTTCAAAGTGAGTTACAACTAAGAGCCTGTATATAACTACGGATGGAAAGAGTGCTAATACCTTCCCTTTCATAATCGTTTCCCTGACTGTAATCTAACGAAGGTCTTTTCTCGTCTTTTCACCTTCCCTTTATTGGATAAAAGAAAGTCGCGGTGACTCTTCTATCCGTAATATTCGCGATAAAACACAAAACAAACAAGTCAGTTCTCCCACGTGTTATAGTGTGCATGTACGTACCAAGCATGCTCGTGTCAAGTGTCACATAAGAGTGAGGTCAGTGATGAACACATAGAGATTATATTCATAAAAATCACAAAAGCAATTAGCATGCATAAATACCACAAATAGCACAAAAGTTAGCAAAGGAAAAGATTCATATTCAACCCTAGAGTTAACTTAAGCAAACATACAAACCAATAAGTCAAATATGGTCAAGAGACAAGGTGAGTATGTGATGTAACACATAAGGTCAGTAGCTTGGGAAAGATAAGCAAAACATGTAAACAAAATTCATTCAAATCTCATACACAAAGCACTTAACAAGCTAGAGCAAAACTAGCACAAGCATACACAAACAAACCTTTTGAAGGCAAAACAAAAAAAAACCAAGTACCTATGAATAAAGGTTAAGGCTAAATGATGTTACACATATAAGGTAAGTAGCTTAAGAGCTAAACAAATCACAAACAAAAGTATCTCAATCAAATAATAAGGCTTGTACTCAAAGTCACACAAATGTAGGGTTTGAAAACACCAAAGCTTATGCAATTTCAAAGCAATTGATACAAATTAAACAAAATGGTCTTAATTAGATAATTAAGACATGTGTGACTCCGTGGTAATAAGATAACTTAAGATGAGGCTCATGAGCAACAAATGTAGAAGACAAAACTTCAATACACAAAACAAGTCACCTAATTGATTATCAACATCACAAGAGATGGAAAACACTTGTCTAAATCAATGATGGATGATATAAATCAAGTGTGAAAATAAAAATTGATACTTATAAGTCCTCGAAGTGGTATGTCCCTCATTATAAGTATCTACTATGATCTTACAAATAACTTCAAGTAATGTTATCAAATTAACAAGTTAAAGTGTCATGACAATATAAAAATGTAGTCTCTAATGCATAAAGGCAAAAGTGATCATGAAGGATCAAAATTAGGGTTCTCAAAACGTTATGTACTATAGACAATACTAAGTAAACATTGAGTAACCATAAATGACATAGCACAAAAAGCTATGAGAAAACATTAAAGAACTAAACTAAAAAAAATAACAATAAAGAGACCAATTTAGCTTCACATGATACCAAAAATAGATGACAATGAAATGTATCTCATGGTTAAAGAAGCATAAGAAATAGGATGGATAATAGGTATGAAATCAAGATTCAAACATCCAAGAAGTGACATGAAAGTCCTCAGCAATCATACACATACAATTAAGTCAAACTAAAAGATATGACTCCTAACTTGTCACCATGATGGGTGGACAATGAAATGTAAAACAAGCATCATTGGAGAATGAGAAATAAAATTAAAGAGAGGTTTGAAAAAATATTCAAATATAACAATAAAGGGACATGAAAGTCCTCAAGTAATCATACACATACAATTAGGTCAAAACTAAATGATATGACTCCTAACTTGTCACCATGATGGATGGACAATGAAATGTCAAACAAGTATTATTGGAGAATTGTATGATAGTCATCCAATCATAAAGGATCAGAACTAAGATAGGTTATGTTTGAAAGAGCTTCATATGGAGTTTTCAAAGTGGTGCTCAAGAGCTACCCCCTAAACCTTGATCATGAGCATCTATCTCATAAAGGGGACAATATATGAGCAAATTGTAAGAAATTGAATGGTTCAATGATGAAATTAAGTCTACAAAAGCAAATGAGTGTTAATAAAAGAAGAACATATCCCTCATGGATTGCACAAGTGCATTCCTTATATTTAGAATCTAAACAAAACATTGATGCATGCACAAAAAGTAATTAGACAAAGGAATAGAATCATGAGTTATAAAATTGGAACAAAATTTTTACAAGTCCTACAAGATGTCAACAAGTCAGCAACAAAATCTTGGAACAAATATTAACACAACTCATGTTAAAAACAAAATCAAACAAGTTAGTATAACCTAGAAGGATCACTAATTGGAAACCCTAATTTAACTTAATGGGGAAAAATAGTAAAACTAATCCTAAAAATTTAATAAAATCATTTCTAATACCCCAGGGTACTAAATTATCATATTCTAATCATAAATGGTCTCAAAATTTAAGAGAGGTTAGTCAAACAATTGTAACTTCTACCCTAAGTAACCAAAGTTGACTAGATTTAGATAAATCAATCAAAAATAGGAAAATGACCTATAAAAACTAAAAAAAATTGTTTTAGAATACTTGATACTCATAAAAGTCAGAATCAATCAACTTGGATCCTTGAATAATTGAAGAAGATTGAAAATAAAATCCATCTTTCAAAACTAGTTGAGATAAAGCTCAAACTAGACAAGTTTTGTAAAGTATTTTGGCAAGAATAGAAATTCAATTGATAAAATCAAACAAAATTGATTTTAATGAGCTTAGGACACTCAAGAATTCAAATAAAAATTTAAATGACATTTACAAGTTTCAAATGATCAACAATTAAATCAATACTTGTGATCCAAGCAACAAAAACCCTAACAAAAACATTTACAAACCCAATATTCAAAATTAAACAAAATCAGTGATATAAATCACCAAAAAAAATTCTAAAATCAGTATAAGACTACGAGGACCCTAAAACGTAATTTTTGAGATTTTTTATATTCAAGGAAAATGGTGAAAGTAATAAAAATATAAGATATGAGATGCAAATTAAATATTTAATGCAAAAAATTAATTAATCATTCAAAAATTCAAAACTCATGAAATAAAATTCATAAATACATTATAAATTAATAAAATGATTTAAAATATTTTTTATACAATTTTTATATGAGGGAAAATGATTTTAATGGCAATTAAAATGCATAAAATACAATATAATGCTCAAAATTATTTAATTGTGAAAAAATGCAAATAATATGAAATAAAATTCAGAAATGCAACATAAATGAATAAAATGATGCAAAATATTTTTTATGAAATTTTGGTATGAAGAAAAACATTTTTAATAATGATAAATATGCATGGAATGCAATATAATGCATGAATTTATTTAATTATACAAAAATTAGAAAATAATCAAATAAAAATCAGGGACTTATCAAAAACCAGTCAAAGGGCTAAGAATAATTTTTGTAGAATTGTTTATCATGGAAAAACATTTTTTCAAGAATTTACAAGAAAAACTAAATAAAAGTTAATTAAGTCAAAATTAATTAATCTCAGAATTTATTTTACCAATCAAAACATTTTTAAAAATTCCAGAAAAATTCCACAAAATATTAGAGTTTGATAAGAGCCCATGGTATTTTCTTTATAATATTTGAAAATATTTTGAGCATAAAATAAAATCAAATGAAAGAAATAAATAAAAAATGCATGAAAATTCAAATGGACAAATCAGGAAGCGACACCTCACTTCATCCCAAACCTCTAGCATCCCTAAAATGCATATTTCGTTCAGTTCAGACCCCCAACTTCCAGATCTTATATCTTGCTCAATTCTCAACCAAAATTCGTGATTCAAAGCTCATTTTAAAGATCTCATGGTAAGGAACATCATGCAATTCGTGAATCTCAAAATAAGTAATTGTACATCAAGAAATCACACCACGAAAAGTGGAAAAAAAAACATCCATATTCAAATTTTCAGAAACTTCATATCTCATCAAATTGGAAGTTGTAAAGCTCCAGAATCATTCAAACAACATCAATGAACATGAATCTAAGCTCAAGCAAACAAATGAACGACACATTTCAAGAATCAAAGTTCAAGTTTCTACCTCAAAGGCAAATCGAATTCATGTCTCCCACTCCGGATAAGTTCCAATGCTTTCTTTCCTTGAGTCTTGAGGATGAAGAATAAAGAAGAAAATCTCCATATGCGGTTGAAACTCGAGATTTGAAGAAAATGCGTTATGGAGTTTTGTGTTCATATATGAAATTTAGGGTTTGTGAGTGGTGGTGAAATGAGGATTGCCTCATCTTATATAGAGTATACAGAATAACTTAGAAAAAGAAATGGGCCTTGAGAAAGAGTCATAAGTCCAATCCGAAAATTTGCTCTTATGAGGGTGTCACTTGCAAGAATGGAAATGGCTCGTGCTTCTCTCGTGGTTCCACTTGCTTTTGAAGCCTCTTATTCTCATATTTTGATCCTTTGAATCTCAACCCTTGATTCCTTTTAAATAAAAAGTGTTGGTGTTTTGGCCAAAATGAGCAAGTTTTAGAATTCTGTGTACAACCAAGTACAAGAGCACATGGGACCGAATTGGTTGGCATTGTGGGCTTTAGGACACTTCAAATGAATAATAGAATTGACTTGGGGTGAAAGGAATGGATGGAAACTTAGTTTTGCGAAATTGCATTTTGACAATTATAGCCCAACGACCTTACTTCAGACCCAAATTTCTCCAATTGCTCGTGCATTTCTTGGCCTTTTGGAGCCTATCAAAAGATCTCTAAATGAAGTTCACATGGCTTTGGTTCATGCAAAATGGTGGAATATTGAATGAGATATGACCAATACAAGTTGCGAAAAACAAGTCATGACACCGCAAAGTCCGGCTGCTGGCTGCATGGCATGCATGGAAATCGCCATAGACAACAATTTTGAGGATCCATAACTGATAGATACTTGACAAAATGGATGATTCCAAGCTTGATGAAGAGCTCTCTGGCATCTACAGGATGCACACTTTAATTTTCCAAATTGATGCTTGAGGAGGAAGAAATAAGCTTGAACATTTGGCACACCACATGTTTGTTGAAATGTCACTCGTGCACAAGGAAGGCGACGACAACAATTTTGCATACCTTGTGCATAAAGCTTCAAACTCAAATATCTTTCAAATGGTGCATTTTGAAAATATTCTTTATAAAAGTCAATTATTCCAATTTTCAATGCATTGATTATTCACATTCTCAAAAAATATTATTACTTTAAGCACTTAAAGAATGCTCCAAAAGCACTTGTTAGCATTTCCCTATAGAAAATAACCAAACACTTAACAAGTACCACCACCATTAGTATGAGAATAGAAATAATTAGACAAATAAGTTATAAATAAATTATATAAATGATTTTTAGATTAACTATAAAATTGTAAAATATAGAAATTTGCGTGGAGTAGTAACGTCAAACTTATCATATAAAAATATAGAATTTTTTTTTTATTTAATATGCTTAAACAGTGTCTTTAGGGCATTGGTTAACATGACCATTCTATATCATATATTGATACTTTTAAGCTCTTATCTATATTTTTTATTTTGAAAATGATTTATTTAAAGTGATTCTTGCATGATGTATATAATCTTCGCAAATTTTCTGATTCAAGAAAAATTTATGGATAACAAAGTTACGAACGAGATAGATTTAGTTCAATAGATAGATTTAGTTCAATAGAGTGAAGTAAAAGTTACATAATTGTGGGAGCATATACATAACGAGCAATAGCTAATAAAATGAATTGTATTATAGGTTGATTTATCTTATGCCATTACCTTGATAGGTTCATGCAACTCCAACAAATAAATTCAATGAAGTTAAATTTGAAGCAAAACCAAATGAACTGAACCATTTGTAATCTATATGGGGTTGGCTTGGAGGACTACTTCCCACAGGCTGCAAGTCAGTTTCATTGCTGTAAATTGGACAGATTTCCTTTTAAATTTCTTGGGATAGTTGTTGGGGGAAATCCAAGAAGGGTTAGTTTTTGGAATCCAATCATGGACAATATGAGGGCAAAATTATCATCTTGGAGTGGGAGATTACTATCAATAGGTGGAAGGGTGGCTCTTATAAATTCTGTATTGACAAATCTGCCGGTATACTATTTATTTATCGTTCTTTAAAATTCTAAGTAAGGTGAAGAAAATACTTGTAAAATTACAGCGGAATTTTCTATGGCACAATGTTGTGGAGAAGAAGGGTGTGGACCGGATAAGCTGGAAGACAATATGTAAAAAACAAGATGAGGGAGGCTTAGGTGTAAAAGATTTGGGGCATTCAAAATAAAGGCTTGGCAAATTTAATTTGTTTGTCAGTTTTATAAAGAATAACCGGATTTATTTAGTAAAGGCACTAAACTGAAAAACACGTTTGGAGACCTCTTTCTCAAGGCACTACTAGAAAAACTGTATAGTACTCTAACATCAAAAAATATAAGGAAGAATATATTGTATCAACATGAAGTTTCATTTTGGTGTCATGATATCAAACACCTTCAGTCATGGTGATGATCAGTATCACATAACAAAGACTTCTAAAATCTAACTTGTAAAATAGAGATTCAAAAAAATCACATAAAATCCAAACATCACAGCAACACTCTGAAGTCATAAACTGCTATACACGTTCAAATTGACAATATTACAAATATTTGCCCTTTGACATGCTAAATTCATAGGCAGAATCGTGAGCTGATTATTGTAGTGTTGCTAATAGCTTTCCCTTACGCCATGCAGCCAGATGATCACTAAAGGGGTGGTTCTTCCTGAACTTCCCCATCTACAACAACAACAAAATTTAAGATCTATTAAACTGTATGTCCTAAATAACCAAATCTATAGAAAACTGACAAGTTTTGAGGTCTAACCTTGTAGAGAAATTGCACTCATTGCTTCAGAATCAACATTATTGCTTAATTCCTTTAAACATTAAAAAAAAAAAAATGCTATTTGTTAACTGTGTGAAGCAAAAATAAGGAGATGCAGTAAATGGATGGAGTATACCTCATCAATGATAGCGATGGAAAATGACTCAAACCTCCGACTCAACACCAATGCCTCATCACACAGCCTCCTTAGTTCTGGGTCGATGATGATTCCCCAAGTACCTTGAAACTAGTGTAGAAAATAAAAATGAATAAAGTGAAAAGTAGAAACTCTGGTGATGTCCTGGTACTGCTGTATCAAACATACTAGAACAAACCTGTTCGACAACAAGTGCAGAGTTTCCTTGCACAGCGACCTTCCTATATCCTTTGCTTAATGCTTGAGTCAATCCTAAGATCAATGCGCGATAGTCAGCAACATTGATCGCTTGATCTCCAGCCCTTGGCGAAATCGATGAATCTATGCATAAACAAAAACATAGTTAGAATATTATATAATATAAATATACATCGAAAAGAATTTGATACCTCAACTGCATCTTCATCTCTTTCTTCGATGTCTTTTTGAAGAATAATCGAGGCAGCGCCCGCTGGTCCAAAGAAATCGTAGGCCTCATCATCGTCATCATCCTCATCATCGACATCATCCACTCCAGCAAACTCATGTCCATTTGGCGCCAATGCACCATCATGTAAGGCACCTTCCTCTCCAGTTGATGTCAAAGCAACATCCTCCAACAGACAGTTCGGTTGATGATTCAGTAGGATCACGCGTTCCACCACCGAATTGAACAATGTAAATATGCTGCAACAACAAATAACTACAGTGAAGCAAAACCAGATGAACTGAACCATTTGTAATCTATTGGTTGTTGTATAGTACTCTAACATCAAAGCAGAGATTCAAAAAAATGCACATAAAATCCAAACATCAAAGCAACACTTTGTGAAGCAAAACCAAATGAACTGAACCATTTGTAATCTATTGTTTGTTGTATAGTACTCTAACATCCAAATATAAGAAACTTGAAGTTACATTCTGGTGTAACGACATCAAACACCTTCGATCATGGTGATGATCAGTATCAGATAACAAAGACTTCTAAATACGAACTTGCAAAACAGAGATTCAAAAAAATGCACATAAAATCCAAAAATCAGAGCAACACTCTCTGAAATCATAAACTGCGACGAATGCAATTCACTCTGTTCTGCTAAAAAAAATCTAATGAACATGCATTCTACTATTCAGTAGAAAATAACCAATATGAAGATCACATGAACATTGCATTTTCAAATAATGGCAAAAAGAAGAGAAAAAGAGAACCTCAATGGGACGACGCCTTTTTCGGGAAGGACGGCACATGGTTTCTCTCTGGTTTTCAACTCCAGTTCTTGCGGAGGAGGATGATGAAAAGTGTTTGCTATCCCCCACTATAACAGAATATCAAGGATACCAAGTTTGTTATGCCAGCGCTGCATAACAAACTTTACTACACGGTATTAAAAATTAATTACAATACACATACGATTAAATTTAATATGATCTATTTTAAATCTATTTCTAACATTCAAATAATGTTATATAGAAAACAATGAAATTAAATGAATGGGAAATGGATATACAGTGCACCGATGTGTATAATACATATATTGTATATACAAGATATATTTATTGTATTATAATATTTCACTTCAAAAACTATATTTTCTATGACACGGTATCTGAATTTTAATCGTAAACTTTTGTACCTTTTATTTATTTTCAAGATCAAATTATATAAAAAATAATAATTTACTTCGAATATTTATTTATTTATTGAATTTGAAGTTGAAATTGAAATTTGATTTGGATTCTATAATATACTTGTGTTTAATAAAATTTATTATAAAGATCGTCAGGAAATGGAAAATGATTTATATTGACTTTTGAATTTGGAGTTTAATATAACTATTGAATACCAAGATGTGAAATTGTTAGGTCCTTATCATGGAGGATAAGAAAGTCGATATTATCACAAATGAAGAACCTCGTGAAAAAGATTCTCCACAGATCATCGAAACATAAACTGAAGTTAAATCAATGGTTGTTGAAAGACAACTCGAACTTAGAATAAGCAAAAAGTTTGAAGGCTAAGGATCTAGTCTTGACAAAATTGATTTTTGACTTATTTCTTTATCTAGTATAAGGAAATAGTGAGAAATTTGTTTGTAAGACTCTTATTATTCAAGTGGAAGATGATCCTAAGATATAAGGAAGTAGTAACTTCAAGGGACACATCCTTTCGACATAATTTTATCCTAGATGAAATGGATTCAATGATGTCAAACTATACTTGGAACATGTCGATATATCTAAAAGATCAAGAATCATTTGATGCAAAATGGGTATCATAGTGATGTTATACTAAACACCTACAAGGATTAGATTAGTAGTCAATGGTTAAAAAAGTATTAATTATTTTGACACATGTGCACTAGTAGCAAGGACGACGAAAATTAGAGCATTGTTTGCATTAGTTCCTTTGCATGACCTTATAATTCATCAAATGGATGTCAAAATGATATTGTTAAATGGAGATCTCGGTGAGGAGACTTCATAGAAACGAAGTTCATGTGCTTCCTGGTAATGAACAAAAGGCGTGAAACTTGTCAAATCTTTGTATGGATTAAAATAAGTACCGAAAACAATGGCACCAAAAGTTTGATTCTATCATTGCAAGATTGACATATTAAAAGGGAGACACACAACTTAAGGGAAGACTTTCAATCTTTTCAAAACACAAATTCAAAGAGTTTGTCATCATCAAAAAGGGGGAGATTATAAAGAATATATATTATCTAGTTTTGATGAAGACAAAGATTATCAAAGAAGTAAATGATCCAACGTATCATGCACATCAATGGTGAAGTTGATCAAGAAGGTTTAGCATAAAAATTCAAGTGAAGATTTTAGAGAAGTGAACATAAATAAGGTACTCATTGCAATTCATATTATACTATTTTAAATTGCTCATAATTCATTTCTCACTTCATCTAAAAACCTTATTGCATCATCATGCATTATTATCTAAAAATACTCTTCATCTAATTCTTGTAACTAAGTGTTTGTACACAAAGTTGTGTGATATATTGTGATATTCCTTTGCCTCCATGTTGATTATATGATTGATCACATGCAACGAGATGATTGGAATTTTAGAAACAAAGAGGTTTCTAACTTCCACATTCAAGATGAAAGATCTTGGACTAGTTGACACACTTTAATATATCAAAGTAAAGCGAAATAGTGGGGGTTATGAACTTAGTCAAACACGCTATATTGAGAAAGTATTTGATAAGTTCAAACACTTACGTTTTAAGGAAGTGACCACTCCATTTGATCCTAGTGTCAAGATTCAAAGAATGATGGAAAAGTCGTAACTCAATTGAAATATGCAAGTACAATTAGTTTTCTAAAGTAATTGATGCAATGTACTAGACTCGACATAGCATTTGCAGTTAGTAAATGAGTATATTTACTAGAAATCCAAATGGTGCAAGGATTTTCGATTATATTTTAAACCCAATCTTGATCTCCATTATGGTAGGTGCCGTATTAGAATGATATACCAATGTGAGGATTGAGTATATAAATCAAATGATCGGTTGATCACCTCCGATATCTGAGATGGATGAGATTTTTGATCATCTTGAGGTAATTCTGATAGAGGATACAGGACAGAATTATTATATATACATTGGTTCTTGATATGCCAAATGTAGTTAGTTTTGTATTATGTTGTGGTATTTTGTAATAATCAGAATAATCAACATCAATTTTAGATAATTTGATAGTTTTTCAATCTTTGGGTTTCATTCATTTGAGCATTGAGATCGGTCGAAGATCGAACACCGAATGATTGGTTATTGACAAACAAGAGAAATATTTGGATCCTTTTTGTGATATTTTGGTAGATCTCTTTTTGTTGGAGTTTTTGTGATGTATATCTATAACTTTGCCAGTATATTTATGCAGTCTTGGCGTTGTATAAAGTTTCCTTTACAAATCGTGTTGGTGATTGTCTTAGGTTTTTACTACATGTTAGGGATTTGAACTTTCTAAAGATAGATTGCTTAGATTCTTTCCTAGGATGATTATCATTAGTTTCGAATGCTAGAAATGGGTTTAGAGTGACATTCACTATAGAGTATTTGATCTTAATGCCTACGTTGGTGAAGTTTCCCGAGATGGGTATGGAGGTGACGATTGACTTCGGTTGTTGAGATAGGCCAGACATGGCTATCGAGGTGATTCGGGAGGATTCTCAATTTAGGTTATAAATAGCTTAGGTTGAGAGTATGTGATGACATGGACGAGTATGACATGGGTGGTAGATTTAAGTCTGACGGGTAGTGTGCATTCGTTCGACAATTTTCATCCTTTATACTTTTTGTTCATTTACTTTTTGTCTTTTATTTTCAACTCTTTAATCCCAAACTCATTAACGGTAGAATTGTCGAACGACGAATCAATAACCAATCTCCGTGGACACCATACAATATAACCTAACGGTATATATCACGGTAAAAATAAATACCATTTCTTTTGCTTGCTAATACCGCATCAAGAGTTCTTGAGATTTCTCATTCATACTTGATTCGGAGGCTCCATGGGACCCACTCAGTCGGCTCATCGTGAGATCCCGAAGGAGGAGCGGCGACAGTGATCATGCCCGAAGTGTTGCCAGGTGCCGTATCATGGAGCTTTCTAGGGATGCATCGACAAAGGGTTGTTCCTGCATCCGATGTCGAGGCGCTTTGGCACCATCATGGCGGAGGCTCGGGGTTCCACGGTCTGAGGGAGGCGCGGAGGACGCCTCGAGGGTGACAATCGCTCACCAGGTTTATTTTGGTTGTATTTTGACTTTATTTTTTATTTCAGATTGTCTGATATGTATTATGAATACTATTATTATAAAATTTATTTTGGATCACATTTTTGGGCTTTAATTCGATTTAAAAATTGCATGTTTTTAATTTGAATAACAAATATAAATTCAAAAGCTATTGCTTATAGTTAGTTTTCTTAACATGCACATCACCAAAGTTTATTTCCGGTAGTAAACCGTAAGTATATTTCTGGTTTCACTAAAAAAATTCAGAAAATGGTGCGTATCGAAAATAAATTTTCGGTTTTGTGAAGGGCATTTTGGAGTTTTCACGGAATGCGCCCCAATTTTATGCGAGTGAGAGCATAAAATTACACACATTCTTGTGATGCATAATGACAAATTGCATTAAGAATAAAAATTAAAGTTTAATTTTATATCCATCAATGTAAGTAAATTGTCTTAAATTTATTGATATTTTATATGAATGATTAATGTTTATATATGTAAATGATTTATATGTTTTTATTCATTTACACTAGTACAAAAATAACTTTTTAGCGAAATTTTAAGTCATTTCACCACACCGACTTAAGAAGTGGCCAGCGATTAGCAACCTCCACGCACCTAACAAAGATTAAATAAAACAAATTTAATTTATATTAAATTTCTTAAGTCGCTTGCGTTAACTAACTTATTTATTAAGTCGGTTTCGCCTATCCGACCTAAGAACTGTTATTTACTTCTAGCAAGATGTGTGTGTTCGATTCCAGGTTGTTACATTTTTGTGAAATAAAAACAATAATAATAAGTTTTTTTAGGAGATATGGGGACTTGAACCTTAACCTGCTGCTCCCAAAAACTTAAGCTTGCCTCTAGGACATTTTATAAATTATAATATCTTACCCCTTGATGATTGATGATGATGACTTGTTTGGAAACCTTGTAGTTCAAGGTTTTTTTCCAGTGTGTTTGCTTACCTTGTTTTTGAGTTTTTAGTAATTGATTAATTGAAATGTGTTTATTATAGCTTTGTTGGATGAATGTATGAGTTTCATGTTTCTTAAAGTTATTTGTGCTGAACCTGTAAATTTTTCCGATGTTAATTTTTTTAATCATGATTTAGAATGCATATTTATTTAGAAACAAATAATTGAGTAATCATACAAAATTTTATTGGAAGTGAACAATTTGCTCTTGTTTTCTCTTATCAAAGTCACACCCATTGCTAGTTTAAATAATTGCAAATTGCAATAGGTAGTCTGTTCTATATATATTTTGAAGACTCTATTCTATATCCCATTAATCTTTTGCAATCGGCATTTGATATTTTATGTTCATTAACTGAAATCAATAGACACTGTTGATAATAAAGGTGAGAAAAAGTTAATTACTTAAAAGTGTATTACATAATTAACTTCTCATTCATGTCTCCATCAGTTTCAAGGGACTAGTAAGTACTAAATTATGTATTAGCATTTTGTATAAATGTGTGGCTTTGTTCCATCAACTTAATTTCTATCTTTCTTTCCTTTCTTTTGATCTAGTGTGTGTATCAAACAGACTTGATTGCTTGTGTGTCTAATTGTTTCAAAATTAGAAACTCTTCTACCTTGAATTCCTTCCTTGAAACATTCCCATAAATTTTCATGCTCAAATGTATATTTCAATAGCATATTTCATACAATATTTAATTAGCATTTAGTAGAAACGAAAACCTGTTAGAAAGAGAAAGAGAAACAATAGAAAATAAAACAATTACCAGTAGTTTTAAGAATAGTGGGTTGAATTGATATGTACTGGTTCTGGAAGTAGTATTATAACTATTTTGATAATGAATTTTGTTCCTACTATCTTGGACTTTCTACAGCAAGAAACTCGTCAAGATTTTTTCCGTCTTTTGTACATTTTCTAGGTAGCTCTATATCTGTAGTTAACAGAACAAATAGATTTTTATGTAGTTTGTTAAAATCTGTAAACTTGTGTGCTTTATGATTTGTTATGCTGCTTTTCCACGACGAATAGACAAGGCCTTTTTATTATATAGTTTTAGCTCTGTCAAAGTTATTAAAATTACCACGAGAATTGTTCTTTATTTTATGCAGAACCTGTTTTATTTTTCATATATTGGTTGGCGAAAAATGTTGAGTGGAAATTTTGAACTTTAAAGTTCTAAGAACTTCCAAAATATTTGTGATTGTTATTTTATGATTGAGCAACCTAATGTGATTATCTTTATATAGTACTGACAAAGTTTAATAATGTCCCATTTAGGTGCTTTTCCTACCAAGGTTGACTAAGATGGTGAAGGACAAGTTAAAGGAACCTGTTCTTACGGTCTCCACACCTAATGGTGACTATGTTTGGTAGTAGTTTTCGAGAGATATTTATGTTATGATAAGTGTCTTTTGGTACAATTCTTTCAATCATAAGACTGAACTCTTACTTTGGCATGATTTCATTTAGATTTTAGTTTATTTGAGCTTCTTAGTTAAAGTAAGTTCATGATTCTTTACTTTAATAAAAGTCAATATAAGCTTAAAGGTGTTTATGAAGTTAAGCTACAGAGCTTCTGAAAATGTTGAGATGAATAAGCATAGCCACTTTCATCTTATACGGTAAACTAATGTGTAACAAATATTGGAAGGCTTTTTAATTATTGAAAAAAGTCAATATAAACTTAACAGTGTTTATGAAGTTAAATTAGAAAGCTTCTGAAAAAGATGAGAGGAATATCCAATATCATCTTATTATGTAAACTGCTGTTTAACAAATATTTTGGAATGTTATGTACTTTTTTTTTAAATTTTAAATGTAAGTGTTTATTGCGAAGTTTATCCAAATTGCTTCTTTGAATTTTTGATTCTTGCATAACTAACTCATACTCCACCAGTTATGTTATAGATCTTATACATCTATACTAAAGACTAATTCAATTAAAATGATGCCAAATGAAATTTATAAATTACAGAATGTCAAACAGTGGATTTCGTATCGACGATCAGTTTGCGTTGCTGTTCCAAAAAAGTTGTCTTAATTTTTCAGATTTGGAATACAAACAATTTAGATTTGTTAGCAGATTGGACGCCATCAGATGGAGAGGATGATATCTGATACTCTTGTATTGCATGCAATTTCGCAGGGAAAACATGATACTGGAACATAATGAAGATGATGGAAAACATGATATTGGAACACAATGAAGCAAATGCGAACAATGATTTGAATTAGGTGCAATTCTGTGTTGTAGGTTGGTTATTGGTTGTTCAGACGATGATATGATATTTTATGACTAATCTTAAGATTTTTTTTGTTTTGATTGTATTTTGATTAGTACATAATTGATGTTTCACCTAAGTAGTTCTCAATTGAGATTACATTTTAGTGCATTTGAACTTACCTGCTATTGTAGTGGTTGTGTATATAGTATGATTACAATGATATTTTAATTTAATATGACAATATTCTTACATGTATGGTTTTATTTTGAAGTTTGGATGAGATATATGGATCAAAATGATTACAACAGCAGATCAACACTACAGGAAAATAATAATACAATATATAATCATTTTGATCCATATATCTCATCCAAACTTCAAAATAAAACCATACATGTAAGAATATTGTCATATTAAATTAAAATATCATTGTAATCATACTATATACAACCACTATATATATATATATATATATATATATATATATATATATATATATATATATATATATATATATATATATATATATATATATATATATATATATATATATATATATATATATATATATATATATATATATATATATATATATATATATATATATATATATATATATATATGTGTGTTATAAATAATATTACAAAATCAAAAAATTCAACTTGTTAGGTCGGTAAAGTATATTCGATTTAAAAAGAAAATTCTTAGGTGGGATATAAATGGAACAAAACCTTTTTTAATGCATAAACTTATTAAGTCGGGGACTGTTTAACAGACCTAATAATATTTTCTTAAGTCAATTTCAAATCCTACTTAAGAAGTCAAAGCTTCTTATGTCGGTAATTCTTAGGTCAGCTTTGGAACCGACTTAACAAATTGTTTTTAACCGACCTAACAAGATATTTTCCTACTAGTGTTAATTTGTAGGCACAACAACAAAACAACACTTAAACGTGTGGTTATTATGTAATGAAAAATATGTTTGACATTATCCAAACATATATATTTCAAGAATTACAAGAGGTAATAACAAAAAAATTTCAATGTTTAATAAGTATAAATCACGTCATTTCACATTCGTTTAATTTATTTTATTGTTTGTATTTGTAAATATGATAATCCATCATCATAGATAAAGATGTTATTGGTAGTGTCTCATAACCATGCATGGACTCAATTCTTTTTGCAAAAAGTTGAAAAACTACATCAACTTGAAGAGAAGAAATAAGAAGTTAGATAAAAGACATTGTTTTATAGAAATTAATATTGACTTTTTAAACAACATTAATTTTTTTTTTTAATAGAATTGTTTTTAAATTTTGATTTACTTTTGTGGGTTTAATCTACCTGATTACAGGTGCCATATGTAACTCAAGTTGATTTAAAATTAAACAATTATGTTATGGATATTTTTCCATTGATTTTTGAGAAAAATATGTATTAGATGATTCGTTTAAAATCAAACCACACTTGATGTAATTTATAACACCAACTATAATAAAGAAAGAACAAGTGTGATCATACGTTATACAATGAAAGAAAATATATTTTCTACATCTTTCTAGATAAAAGTAGGTGCCATAGGTTGGTTTCTCCATTAAATTTTTAACACCGGTTTTTGAAGGTACAACTTATAAATTTTTACACCTCTTTGAAGGAGAAAAAATGTGCCATATGTTAGTTTTAACATAATACTTATAACATCGCTTTATCACCGTGTTATATCGATTTATCATACATGTTTTAAAACAGTGTCAAAATCATACTTACAATATCGGTATAACAACACGGAAAAATGAGGTATTAAATCTCTAAAAATTGGTGTTAAATTCCTTATCTACACTAGTGATTTTGACTTTTATTTTAAAAACAAAACAAAAGGAAGTATGTTTAAAGTGTAAGGCATTTACTTTTAACATGAACGTTTTCTCCATATTCAAAGCATGTAACCTTCCTTGTTGGTACTTCCTCTTTAATGATTTCGTTCTTTCTTTTCTTAGAAATTATTCAAATTTCTTGATAAGATTATCATCTTATTGACTAGTGGATTCATCCTCTTGATTCCTATTATGATGGTTGACTCTTGTCTTTAAGGCAATGTCTTTTGAATCTTTCACTTGTATTTCATGCTTTTCAAATCTTCCAAGTTCTGTCTCATATTCTTGAAGTTTTTCGAATAATGTTGCATATGCCATTAAGGAAAGACTTTTCTTTTCGGATATTTTTGTCACTTTGGTTGTCATTCCTTGGTTAAAGATCTAAGCACTTTTAGATTAAGTTCATCATTTGTTAAAGTCTTACCAGTGCCTTTAAATGATTTTTCAAATGCACAAGTCTTTCGCAAGTCAAGGATTAATTCTCGGGGATGCATTCCGAATAACTCGTACAAAAGAAACCAAGCTCGGAAAACTGTAACGCCCCGAATTTAATTAATTAGTTAATTAAATTATTAAAAGATTTAATTATTAGAATTAGACGAAGTTTGAGAATTAATCGGAGTAATTGGATTTGTCGGCATTATTTAAGAGACATATTTGGATTATTAAGTTTAAGCGGATCATTTGGTTGGTGTAATTGGAGGATTAATATTAAGAATAATAGTATTCATTTATTGGACTAGTTTATTTAAGTGAAATAATCAGTTTAGTCGGAGAATTATTATTATGAGTAGAGATTAATTAACTAGAATAATTAGTGATGAATTAATTCGGTGGTAGAATATTATTGAAAATAATGTTCAAAATAAGTGTGAAATTAATAGAGTTATATATTTGGTGTTAGAAGTATAGAAAAAAGGTGTGAAATTAAGTTAAGTAGAAATAATAGAAATATTATTATTATTACTATTTTATTATTATTATAATAATAATATTATTAGTTGGATTTAATTATAAGAGAAGGAATTAGGTTTAAATAAATAAGAGATATAAAAGGAGAAATATAAGGCTAATAGTTAGAATAAAAATAATACTAGAATTATTCTATTATTTGGGAATTAATAAATAAAATGTAGTATATTAATTATAAGAGAGAATTGGTATTTTTGGAGAATATAATTTAATAAACCAATTGTATTAGAAGCTACTATATAATTGAATTAACCTAGTAAAATAAGGAGTGAATGTTGCTTGCCAAACCAAAAAGTCAAACCATAGTCGTAGCAAACAGAAGAGAGAAAGGAAGAAAAGTTGGAAACAAAGGTGCTAGGAGGGATCGTTGCTGTCCAAGAGTTCCGTTATCCGATCGAATTTTCGAGTCCCCGTCAATCCACAGGTAAGGGGTGGGGTTCGGGTTTTATAATCGATTGTAGGATAATTTTATGTGGGGTTTAGAGCTACGTAATTATACTGTTAATCGTGTTTTGATCGATAAAATTGTGTTGCTGGGATGAATAATATTGCTTCCTGTTGAGAATTGTATCTGCTATATGTGTGCGTGATTGCTGTTCTGTATACATGGTTGCGATCCAAAAAATGTCATGTTCTTTGCATAAAGAGGAGGCGACCGTCCTCTTGGAGGAAGGAGATAGGAGGCGACCGCCTCCATTGAAAGAAGGGAGGAGTGAAGAGGAGGCGTCGTCTCCTTTGACTAATGGCATGAGGCGGCCTCGAGGCCCGGATGGGCGCCTCAGTTGCTGTGTGTTTCGTGGAATGCTATGTCAATGGCTTAGGGATGTACCTTGTTAGACATAATAGGAGAGTATAAACATGAGGAATAATACACTTAGCATGATGAAAATAATAATAGCAGAAAGATGAAAATATTGGTAACAGATAGCAGAAGCTCATCTAGTAGTTAAAGATAATTATACCAGAAGTAAAATATTTAGCAGCAATGAAACAATAGCAGACAGTGTAAAAATTAAATAGCGAATTGATAAGTTATAATGCAGAATTATTAATGAACTATCAGAATTAATTAGTAGAATAATTAGAACTAATTAGTAATGTTGCGACGAAAATAGTGCAAAGTAATATTGTCGATCAATTAAGCGGAGAAATTAGTTTATCGAATTGGGCGAAATTTTGGGATAGTTCGAGTATACGGGTAGTTAATTAAAATAGTGTCATTTTGTTGAATTTCGCATTAATTGATTGATTGTTGATACAAAATGTGTTGTTTATGTACAATTGGATGATCTAAGAACCGTATAATTATGTGGCAAAAGCTAAAAATAAAAGCTGTTGAATAAAATTTACCGTTGCATATTGTTGAAGTGGTTAATTGGTTGTTGATGTTGAAGTTGTTGATTAAGTTGATGCCGTTAGTGCATGATTTTCAGTTGTCGTTATTTAAGTTGTGGTTGGAATTTCGTCAGTTGCATGGAACATAGCATGTGCATATTAAGTTGGCCTGGATTGGCACCACGTTGTAAGTTGAAGGCTTATGCCTTATTGAATGCCTCGATAACCTGGCATATTTTATGTTGGGAGTTTTGCTCCATGGATCCACATGCATCTGCATTTGTCAGTCGCATTTGAGTCGTATTTTAAGTTGTTGTTGATTGTACATTGTTTTGTGTGGATATCGCATGTTGTTGATTAAAGTAGTATTAAATGTATGTTTCTTTACCTAGCATATGAATTATCTTTCGCTTATATTATTCGATATCTCACCCTTTTCTTTTGTTGGCCGTTACCTTTATATTGGTAGCGTCGGTGTAATGAGTAGGAGCATTTAGTATAATAGTAGCTTATGGTGTCGTCGCTCGATCACGTAGCACTCGGGGAAAGAAGCTTTGTTTTATTTATGTTTATGCATTTGATTAGTTGAACATAAATGTGGTTTTGATTAATATTTATGATCTACCGTTGTTTTCAAAGATGCTATGCGAATTTAATTAATTATGTTGAGATTTCGGTGCGGTTATTTAATTAAGGTTGAATTGTTAAAGTTTAATTATGGAGAAATTGTTCTTATTTTTATGTGTTACGTATCCGCGAAGTGAGTCATGTTAATGTTGTTTTCAAGTTGAATAAGTGTAAGCCTCATTATTTATTGAAAATTTCCGCTCGATTTTATAATAAGCGTTGGGTAGAAAGGGTGTTACATTAGTGGTATCGAGGCGGTCGGTCATCCGGCCGGTGTTGTCTAACGTTGTTTACTTCCTTCGTCGCGACAGTGTGTGGAAGTCAAGATTTTGAAGACAAAGTCAAAATTTTGAAGACTCGGATAGTTCGTGGAATACATGCATTTCTATTCCGAAATATCAGGAAATGAACAAGTATTCCATCATAAGAAATGAACAAGAAGGTAGACCTTACGGACTCATTTCTAATCAACATCAAATAATCCATCATAAGACAAGATCAAAGGTGATATTTACTCAAACCAAACTACTTTAGAATAAGTAATATTAACCGAAGACAAATATCATAAAAATGTGAACTACAAAATTAGTACAAATAGCACGATTACACATTCCACTCAAATGGATGCCTTGTGTACTATTTGTCTCCACGATCGTTTCTTACCATTGGCGGTTGGCAAAATGAAAGTGATGAGTGTACTACTACTACAACGGTCTACTTTCTCAACTCCTATATAAAGCTTAAGCACCTCGTTTGCAAATTGATGAATAGAAAGCGAAGAAAGAATCTATTGAAGAAACGATCTAATCAAAATCAATCCTCAAAAAGCAAAAACACAAAATTTATTACTCGTTATTTATGTAATAATGTTTGATTGAACACAAGAGTTATTTTTCATTATTGTGTCGATATTATCGTTGGAACAATCTAATAAATAAGACAAAGTCACAAGAGTTGTTGCTCATTAATTGCGTTATTATTTGTTTTTCATAAAATGTTTAAACAGAAAAGTGTTGCTCATAATTGTGTTAAATAATATGAACTTAAACATATGTGTAATCCGCTTATTAGAAGAAAATTTGTAAACACAACATTCAACTGAGTTGATCAAGTCATTGTCAAGGCAAAGATAAATCTCCTTTGAGGGAGGTAGGTCGGAAACCTTGGGAGTCAGTGATAGTTATATCTCTTAGGGGACCAGGTAGGACATAATTCTTAAGGGATCACTAACATGGTATCATTGTATTGTATTAGTCACCTTCAAGTATCCCGTGCAATTGTAATCTATTGAGATTAGTGGATTAAGTCCTTGTCAAGGAGAAATCACCATGGCGGGTAGACAAGAGTAGCCTTTTCTAAGTTAAACTAATGTAAACCAAACTTGTCATTATTCCTATTCTAACACATTGATTTCTAATCTGATCATTTGTGAAAAGCATTTCTAAACGTTTTTGTAAAACACTTCTTAACAAAATGTTTAAAACTCAATTCAAACCTCCATTTCTTGTGTTTTCTCAACCTTGATACTTTAACTTGGTTTGCTATATCTCTTTACATAGACAAGAACCATATGATCAAGAATAAGACCATTGATATGACGTCAAATAAGTAGTGTTAGGTATAGGTCATTCCTCCAAATATCGAACCAAGAAGGTTCTAGGACCTAAAAACAAGCATATAAAACACTTGATAAGGAAAATGATTGAAGAAATATAACAAATTAATAATCTAATCAATATTTCACTTCTTAAAGGAAACTATTTTGGAATCTATACCCAAATCAAACTTGTATGTAATAAAGATAGCATCAAGTATACAACATGAAAGATTAAAAGAAATAAAAAACATATAATTATCCAAACCATTATGCAACGTCATACTACTTGTTTGCATGCCTTTTTGAATGCTTGCTATTTTAGATTTAGCAAGTCCTTATTTAATACTCTTGTAGAAAATAGACTATTCAATCAAATCCAATCTTCTAATTTTAAATCGCTAAGAGACCTTCCCTAAACCATGAATAATCTCCTAGTTTCCTAAAAAGTCTCCAAGATCCATGAAACCAAATTAAATTGCCTGATTCCTAAAATATCCTTGATTAGCTGCATGTGAGACTAAAATCATCCAAAATCTCATACTTTTCAACCAAATCTTCAAGGAAAATAACAACAACACTTACTTTACAGTGAGGCTAAGATGTCAAGATATATGGCAAAACATCTGTCTACACACATGATAGAACACATGACAATTAGTAAAGATGTTGTGAAATCTTACTCAACGTCATATAAAAACCATTTTTGACTAATTAATATCAATCCTAAAATCATGGATCTAACAATCTCCCATTTGATAAATTTTGGCTAAAACAACCTCAAAAATAGAAAATATTTGCAGTGTTTTCAACACAAGACTTAGTCGGGAAAGATGTCAAAACATCCAAATCATGCACACATACCACCACCATCACTAGTAGCATCGGCATAAACAAATAAGCATAACAAACAATCATGTTACCTAAATAGTTGCATACATCTAGCAACCACAATAAATACTCTCCCTTAGCGATGTACGATCCTATCAACATGCTAATTAATATGTCAAGACATGTGGCATAACACGGGAAAAATAAAATACACTAACACTTTACTCCTATTTTTAGCCAAAATTAACAAATATAGAGTAAATGTAAAAATAATTGGAAGCACGCATTGCTCACAAACAATAAACACAAATGAAAGCACATACAATGGAAATAAACAATCTTAGATGGAAATACACAACCTTGATCATTTTCGGTGGTATACCACTTCTTGCCCTATCAAAGATCCTTATGCATTTATTGGTGTTGTCACGACCTTTGACCTCATGAGATATCTTTTGATCAACCCTTTGATACTAGCAATTAACTTAGGCATATCATGCCTCGAACATAGAGGAAAGACAAAATATTTGTTGCATTCCTCCATACTTGTAATTGTTATAACTCCTCAACACATTGGATGTAGTATGATGTTGCAACATTGAGTGTGACATCAAGGTTTACTTTCAATTTCACACTCGAAACTTTCTTTTCTTCAATATTGAGTTATAGCATTCCTCTTGGCTCCTTCAAATATGATTTCCTTCATTCTTCTAAGATGAAGGTGGCCACTTTTTGTGCCATAGCTTTACTTCATCTTTAAGGGTTATTGAACATGTGGAAGAATAAATAATTATTTGAGACTCCACATATAATAGTTGTCTTTAGACCTAATTCCCTTCATCGAATAATATCTTTCTCATCTTTGGCGGACACTTTAACTTTGAGAAGTTGACTACGATCCTTGGTCACACAATTGACTAATGCTAACAAGGTTAACAGTTAATCCTTTTCACAAAAAGAACATCTTCTAAACAAGGAGAACCAACACACATTAATTTTCCAACTCCTTTTATTTAACCTTTAAACCCATCACCAAATCAGGACATGGGGTGAGATTTAATATCCACCAATAACTTATGGACCCCTGTCATATGTCTAGAGCATCTACTGTCAAATTACCAATATTCTCTATTTTAAGCTCTCAAGGAAGTATGAGCTACAAGGTTAACATCCCAATCTCTAATACTCATCTTTTTACTTACTTGATTAGCCTTAGATTGAAATGAACAATCTTGCTATCCATACAATTTGAAATAAAGAGGCTGTATATGACCATACTCACCACATTAATGACTTCTCCAAGTTTTTTGAGGTTGATTTGGAGTTTCATAATGTTTGTCGAGATTTTGTAACATGTGGTTAAATATGTTGATCATTCTTTTCTTTCCAGAAGGAATGAAATTTTCTACATATCTTTTCTCTTATTGATTATCAAATAAATGATTAACCTTTGTATCTTTATCCTCTTTCATCATATCTCACTTTTCATTCTTTTCAAATAATTTTTCATGTTATTAAGCTTGGAATTTATGAGAGTTACCTCACCTTGAATATGAGAAGTAGTACATAGAATCTTCTTCTTTTCATTCTTTAATTCAACTATGATTTTCTTTGATTTTCCTCTATTTTAAAACTTTATTCACATCTATCACAAGTATCCTTGTAGGACACATCCAAATCTTCATAGAGATCATTCTCATCTGACTTTTACTTATTCTTCCCATTTTCCAAATATAGTTATCACAAGTTTAGAAAGCTCATAGCTACATTCATCTTCGAGTACTCATCATCGGATCAAGATACATAAAGCCTTTTCCGCTTCTTGAGAAAGTGGGACGTTTTGGTCTAATGTGATCAAAACCTTCACACTCATAACATTGAATGTATTTGCTTTGATTGGACTTTTCTTCAAGTCGGTATTCTTTTAGAATCGTCATCATTATTGATGTTGGATGAGATGTTCCTAACATTTGGTCTTCCTCTTACATCCATTCTTTTCATAATTCAATTAAATTGCTTTCCAAGTAATACAATGGTATTTGTGATCCTTCCTCGGTGTCCAATCTAAGCGAATCTCTTTACCTTCAAAATTGGATACAAAAGTTATGCTATTGTTCTTTTTATCGGACTTGTCACTAATAGCCTATTTCAAAATTTTGAAGTGATCCAATAAGTTCATCGACCCTCGTATTCGATGTCATGAGCTTCTTCAATGGATGTTACCTTCATGCCAAATCTTAGGTAGAGGCTGAAGATATTTCTAACAAGCTTTTCTTCGACATTTTTCACCCAGGCCTTTGAATGCATCGATATTTCAAGAATATTCATGTGAAAGTCTTGAATACTTTCATCATCATTCATCTTTAGGTTCTCAATCGGTAGTGAGAAGTTGAAGTTTAGGCATCTTCACTTTAGATGTACCTTCATTAGTTGTTTTGAGAATTTCCCAATCATCTTTAACTACAATACAAGAATTTATTAACACGAAAACATTCTTGTCCACTCCATTGAAGAGGCATTCAAGAATTTAGAATTTCAAGAGATAATTCATCTTACGGCTTCAGGACTCATTCACATCTTTGTCCTTCACAACATGATTACTTCATCCTTTCAAAACATATTTCAAATATTTGTTGTCCATGGATTTTAGAAAAGCCACCATTTAACCTTCCAATAGTTATAGTTGCACCATCTAACAAAGGTGGTATGTTATTGTAGCTTTTCTTATCCATAGTACCAAATATTATGCTCCACAGAACTCACCCAATAAATAGAACAGGGTACCCTTATAATGCCAATTGAAATTCTAGCACTTTAAAACATATGTCAAGACGATGTCCAGCACAAACACAATGTCAAGACATGTGTTATAACATAATTCTGACAAAACAATTTTACCAAAGCGAAGATAATGCAAAATTAAATTGCGGAAGGTAAAATAACACAATTAATTGCTAATCTAGTTCGATGCAATATCACATACTATGAGAGTTACAACCGGAAGGAAATCCACTATAATAGTATTAGTTTAAAGTATAAACAATCTCAATTTACAACTTATCACTAATCACTACCCTATCAATTTCTACCTAGGAACCTCCTAGATATGAGAACCCCTCACTTCCCACAATTACCTCAATGATAAAAATGTCACAAACCCATGGTGGATCAATAGAACCAAATAGAATATTACACTTCAAATACAATAATCAACTCTTTGCTTAAAAGCTCATGAGTGATAATAATACTTAATTTTTCTTAAAAGTTTTAAACTAACAAGAATCGGTCAACCTCATGCATCAAAAGATACATGGTGACACCTGAAAAACACAAAACTCTAAAAGACTCCCAAAACCCTTATGCATCTCTAGTTTTCTTGTTGTGAATGCCTTTTGAATGCTTGTTATTTTAGGTTTAGCAAGTTCTTATATATAGACTCTTGCATAATAGACTTGGACTCTTATCCATCTTCTAATTTTAAATTAATTGCAAGATCTTCACCACAAAAATATGGACAAATCATCAAAGTTTGATAAAAATTCTCCAAGATCTTCTTTATGAAACCAAATCAAATATGCAATTTCTAAAATATGATTGACTAGTTGCGCCTCTATGAGACCTAAAATCATCAAAATCTCATATTTTCAATCCAATCTTCAAGGAAAAATAACAACAGCACTTGTAGGCCAAGATGTCAAGACATCTGGCTCAACATCTGTCTAATACACATGAAGCCGAACCTATCATGACAGTTGATCAGGATATTGTAATATCTTACTCTCTACATCAAATAAAAACCATGTCTAAGCAAAATTGCTGCAAATCCTAAAACCATGGATCTAACAATGTACACATTTATTAAGACAAAAGATAACTCATTTCTCTCCCACATAAAGCTTCATTACCTCCCTAGTCAAATTCATTTCCTCTTATTTCTAGGTTGGTTCTATGATTTCAAATAAAATTTACAAAAACGAATCTCTAAAATATTTGAGATGCATTTTCAGATTATTTTCCCTTAAAATTAAGGTGACTCACTGCGCAAAGTATTTTTCGTGTGTATTTGTTACGTTCTGAGATATATCACTAAAAATAAATAATAATAAAAAAAGACAAAATCAAAATTTCAATATATTTCTAACTCCATGGGATGGGAAAAGTAATTCTCAAAGTTAGTCGCAGCCCAAAATTAAGGAAGGACAAAAGACCCAACAAAATTAAACAAGCCCATAGTATCTTTGATTTGTGAGTCACACCCGGCCCACAGTTATAAACTCAAAGCTTTATTTAATTTGTTTAATTATCTTTAACTTTGTGAAATACATGTAACAACAACTTTGCTATTTTCTTTTCAAGACGTGTGTATGGATCCTTCATCCCCCTTTACCCTTGAATGAAACCACTAAAGACATGCACTTTATATTAACGCGTGGACTAGGATTATAGAAGGACCTTTTCAAGTATATGTATGAATGAATATCTATTTCTTCACACTCCATAAACAATCACAGTCAAGGTCAACCAATTCCATGACTCTCTACATGCATAGTTCTCACTTCATTGTCTTGGATTATAGTCTTGATGTATTTGGTCCTCCACCTTTGAAAAAGAAAAAGAGATCCAATACTTAAATTTTGGACGTACAACAAAAGCCTTATCTTTGTTTTGTTTTCATTCTTTTAAGTCTTTATATCGAAGACTTTTAGTCTCAATAATGTTTTGTTTGCATGGTAAAAATGGTAGTAATAGTTCCCTTTTTAACACAATGCAACTTATTTATGTGTCCATTTTCTCCCACTGGCTATGGTAAACATACATTTAGGTGTGTTTGGTTGTAGTGAGAAGTTAAAAAGAGAGAAATATAAAAGAGAGAGTATAATAAGAAAGAAAGATGAAATAAATAAAGTAGATTTGAGATATTATTTGGTTTAAAAGAGAAAGAAAAAAAAATAGAAGAGAGAAGTGTTGATAAAATTTAAGCGTATTAAAGTATCCTTCTCATAAAAAATTCATTAAATTCACTTTTATTATTATTTTAATTAATTAATTTCAAATAGTTAATTAAATTACTTGTCTTGATTTATGTAATTTGATAATTTAAAAATATAATCAAATTAATTAGATTATTTAAGATTATTTATTTTATTTTAAAAATAATTAATTTATTAAGAACTAAATAATATATACGTATAATACATAAAATTATAATTCCAATTTATGTGGGAAAAAAAATAAAGAAATGTTTGAGAAAAAAATAGAGATATGTGTGTACCGTATACTAGTATGTTGAACAATATCAATAGAAGTATTAATTTTTTTATTTTGTAAAATAAACAAGGCAAAAGAAGCATAAGGGTATCCATGGAAAATAGAAGGAAAAAAAAATTTACAAAAATCTCTACATATTTGAGGAGAAAGGAAAGGTGGTGGGTCCCACCATAGTTCAATCTCTCGGGAGAAGTTTGGTATTTCTCTTAAACTTCTCTCTCATCTCTCTTCTATTTCACTCGTATTAACGTACTGAAACATAGGCTTATGGAATTTCTTAACTCATCTTATAAGGGTGGCGCAATGAAAATCCTAAAATACCCTTCTCAAAATCGAAGTTTATTTTTGGTTAGCACCTTATTTTGTTCAAACCGGACAAAATATGGTGGCACTCTTGAATCGATAAAAATTCTGGGATTAACCACGGTATTGCAGGAGTATAACTCCATTCTTGAATATTTTGTATGGAGTCGAAAGTTTATTTTCGGTTTTGTCACGAATGTTGATTGCTATAAGCAACAACCATGGTGATCACCACCATTTTCACTTTCTCCTTCAAACCTCTCAAAACCCTCCATTGCCAATCCGTTTTCCACTCCAATCCATACTTTTTGGTTCATCATATCGGAAAAAGCTCAACAAAGAAGAATTCAGTAAACATCATCATTTTATCCTCATTCCTACATTAATCAATAACTTGTTGCTAAAAATAAGGTTAAGTACAAACTAGAAGTTTATTTTGGTTAGTAGTTGAACTTAACAGGAAGTTTTAGGTTTTGTCTGTTTTGAAATTATGCGTGATTTCCACAGCTTTTGTCTATGTTTGTGTATTTATGATTTTATTATGTTATATAGGTATGGTGCACGATAACATTCCTAAGTCGATGACAAAGTTGTATCGTGGGTTGTTATACCTCGAATTTCCCCTCCTACTTTTGAGGTCGAATACATCTTCATACTCAAGAATTCCTCGAGGGTTGACCAAACAAACCCTCCTGCAATCGACCCACAACTAGGGTTTTGCTTCTCTCAGACAAAATCAAGTTCTAATGTCTCAAATGGTCATCATACCTCCTCGTATGTCTCAAGGTATCACCATGTCAAGTTTCAAGCCTCACGACTCAAGTTTGCTCAATCAATTGCTCGGATGGTTGAAAATTAGTTATATTAGACAAAAGTCAATTGTGGTCACATACGATCAAACTTCATCATTTTGGTCAACATCAAGATTTTGAAGTCAAATTCATTATTTGATCGGGTCGATCATGATTCATCAAGAAAACTCAATATTTGATCAAAAGTCAAAATTTCCAAATTAGGATTTTTGGACAAAAAGTCAACAGAATTCAATTCTCTACAACTTCATGTCTCACAAGCTTTGGCCAAAAATGCTTCATTTGAGAGTTATGGATCAAGACATTATAGGTCCTTCTAAAAGTCAACAAAACGTCATCTTTTTGCAAAGAAGTGTACATGAACATGGAAACTTCAATGAAGATGAAATCAAAAAGAGTGTTTAGAGGACATATTGAGATTTCTAAAAAGTCCAAGAACACTTAAAAATATTGAGAATTGAGCAAGATACAAGTTGTGCAAGTTTGACATTTTAGAAGAAGTGCATGAAGAGAAATACTAAGCAAATTCAATTTTTTTTTTCCAAATGGGCCTATATTTCTTTGATTCAAACTTCTTTCTAATATTGCCAAGGACTTCTAAAGCCCATTTACACGCCATGCTTGCAATTATTTTATTTATTTTTGATTAATTCAATTTAATTCAAAATTAATTAAAATAAAATGCAAAAAATCAAATCAATAAGTACAAGGCTTATTTTTTAGCATTCTTGAGGTCCAAGTTACTCATCTATAGCTGTCAATTTCGAAATATATTGATTGGCATGTGGCTGAAGCAAATTTGGAAGTTTTTGATGCAAATTGGAAAGATTAAATAATCAAATATTTTCTCATTGAATGCAATATATTCTTGACACAATTCTTGACCTAATAGAGTCCTCTATATATTCCTGGTTTCCAAACCCTAAGGGACGAAAATTTGGCGACCAAGAACCTAACCTAACTCAAAAAATTTGTGGCATTCAAGTTACCTAACAGTTAAGGTTTTGCATCGTTTCAGGCCATTCCAAGCATTCCAATCAATTCCTTGGTGTTTTCTGAAGCTAACTAGGCCATCACCATCGATCGAAATGCCCAGAACATCAAGAACACGATCACTGTTTGGTTTGTATTTTTCAAAATTGATTTCACATATTCATGCATTATTAACGAAATTTGATTATATATTTGTATTCTGATATTGTTTGATGTTTTCTATATGGTTTGTTCGAGTTTGAGTACGGTATAGGAATCCACCATTGCTAGGGGTTCTAAGCTTCAATCAGGCTTTTCGATTTAGGAAAAATTGGACCAAACCAAGGACATATTCATGTTCGGAAGTTTGATTGCAATCGAGCCATGGTCTTACCTTGAATTTATATCACGAGTCTCTAGATTTTAAAATTGCGGTGATATAGTGACAAACGAAGTTGTCATATAGGTTATAGCGACGAGCGCGCCGTAGGTAAAAGCCACCATCGGATCGGCAAAAGCGAAGACTTTGCGCTTGGTTGGCAAGGAGATGTGCGTTGGACCCTTGGGGCGGGGTTCGATTCACAGCTACCCATATATTTTACAACTTTGCAAACTAACATGTTTTCTATTTTTATTTTGTTTTCAAATTCTTTTCTATTTTAATTCTTTAAAATATTTTCTAAAATACATAAAAATCACAAATAATATTTTATTTTCGAATTAGTTTAGAAAAATATTTATTTTATTTTTACATAAAAAATATGTTCTTTTCTTTTATTTTAATTAATTGTTAATTAATCATTAAAATTAACTTTTAATTGATTTTCCTAATTAAAATCAATCCACAAAATTCAAAAAATATTTTCTTTCTTGTAATTAGGTCTACTAACCCTAAAAATATTTTACTAATTTCCAAAACATTTTCACTAACATTTTTTCTTATTATTCGATTATTTACTTTATTTCGCATTTACAATTCTAGAAAGCGGTGTATATACATGAAGGTTTATACGTAATAAGCGTAGATTTATACTTTACGCCTTTACTTTCCGCACCTATATTATGTAAGCCCCAAAACCATGTAATAGCGTAGGACATTTATTTTCCGCACTTTACATTCCGCACTTTATTTTTTGTACATATTGATTGTATAGTAACTAGGGTTTGTATGGCAAGATAAAAGAATCTTAGAATAACCCTAATTCAAAGACAAATACGAATTAAACACACTTATCACATGCACCACCTTAGGGTATCCTCTCTTGTTGTCTTTCAAATACAATGGTCATGTCCCTCGAGCGTAGGGATACCATTCACAAAGACTACTGAATAACATCATCATAGTCCCCCGATACAAAGATCATAGTCCTCGATGACCCTCGATGTTTCCTACAAATATATGATCTCGTCCCTCGGTTGTTTCCTACGAATAGCGATGATTGTCCTATGAAATTGCTAAGGTATCCTTACATGTTGCCTTCAATGACCATACGATGACCCACGATTGTCCTTCGCGTACAACGAATAAAGTTACACGCCAACTAATGGTATGGATAGCCTTATTCTAAAGGAGAAGGAAAAATAACAAGGAAGCGACTATTACGAGTAGGTAAATAAGACTACTACTACTTGCTCCAATCAAATACTTTTTCACACCTCACACTTTTCAAAATTCTTTTCAAACACTTTGTATACATTCTAGCGAGAATCATTACAAAGTTAAACATTTTCAAACAAACATTTTGAACATTTCGTATACATTCCAACGAGAATCATTACGAAGTCAAAGCAAAATGTCTTTTCAAAATATACAAACACAGACAGAAATTTTTCAAAAGTGAGCTAAGCAACTAAGAGCACGTAGATAACTACGGATGGAAAGGGTGTTAATACCTTCCCTTTTCATAATTTCCTCCCGTACTCAGAATCTAATGAAGGTCTTTTCCTTCTTTTCACCTTCCTTTATTGGATAAAAGAAAAGTCGGTGGTGACTTTTGCTATCCACAACATTTGCGATAAAACGCATAACAAACAATTCGGTTTTCCACCGTGTTACACGGTCGTTGTTCCTCCCGTAATTAAGGCGGTCGATGTTTGTGAACATTTTGTAAATGTTCAAAATTTGAATTTTGGGACGATATGTTGCGATGGATTCGTTTAGAGGCAACGGGGTTAGGATTTGGTACCTTAATAGCAAGGTCATGGCGGCGATAGAAGAAATGAGTTTGTTATTTTAACTTGCAAAAGAAGCGGTATCACCTGCGTTCAAAATTTGAAAGCGAGGAGACCAGCCTAAGAAAATGTGAGTGTACGTTTCGGTTCGTGGTTATATCGGGACCAACAATAAGTGAAAGTTTAATGTGATTAGTAGAGAACACAATCATGATTTAACTCCAAAGTTGGTCGGTCATCCAATAGCATGTCGGATACTTTCGGAGGAGAAACTTGTGTTTTCGACATGACTTTAATTTGGTACCTCTCAAAACATTCTTGCAACATTGAAGCACAAAAGACCGAGAGAGCATCTCTAATATCAAAAAGTTTACAACGCTATCCAACAAAGTTGGCCATTCAGGAGGATCGAACGAAATGCAACACCTTAAAAGTTCTTGATGACAATAATTATGTTTGTGAGTCTGCGGGGTGATGATGGGGAAGCGTTAGAGATTTCTTGGACTCATCTTGATTCCATGAAATTGTTCAACACCTTTCCTACCGTAGCCGTAATGGATTCGATGTACAAAAACAATAAGTATATGCTACCGTTGTTGGAAATTATTTATGTTACATCGACCGAGAAGACGTACTTAGTTGGTTTTGCATTTCTCGAATACGGAAAAAAAAAGATAAATTTCAGTGGGCTTTGGAGGTGTGTCGGTCCATGTTGAAGGACCAAGAGGATATGCCAAAGGTAATTGTCATCGACCGTGATACGACTTTAATGAGTGTCGTTACAAGCTGTATTCGACTTCGCATTACTTTGTAGGTACCATATTACAAAAAATGTGAGAAGTCGGGTTAAACCTGTTGTGGGGTCGAAACAGGTAGCTGGTGAAGATGGAAAGTTGGTAAAGCCCGGTGTTATTGTGGATAAAATCATGGCTGCATGGAATGCTATTGTTAATGCATCTACAAAAGAGATGTATACTGATGCTGTTTTACAATTCTGAGATGTTTGTGAGAAATATCTGAATCTGTTGAAATATGTGGAGAACACAATACTTGATCAGATGAAGGAGAAATTTGTTTATGCATGGACTGATCAGGTTATGCACCTCCGACATACAACATCAAACCGAGTTGAATCTGCGCATGCTTGTCTCAAGAATTGGATGGCAAATAGCAAGGGGGATTTGATTACGGGTTGGGAAGATGTGAACCATATGATCATACACCAGCATAATGAGATACAAACGACATTTGGTCGAAGTATCACGGTGTTGGAACACAGGTTCAAGGAGAATATGCTATATTCTCAATTGGTCGGTAACAAATCTCGGGCGAAGTTTAATTATATTTTCCATGAGGCCACGAGAGCTTCAACTGTGGGTGATGACACCTCAAAGTGTGGGTGCACTATTGTGAAAACATATGGTCTCCCATGTGCTTGTGTGATAGCCAAGAATCAGTGGTAATGTCCGATAGGTATGGATGAGGTCTCTGATCATTGGAAGAGACTTATTTTTGAGGATGACGGAAAAATGAAAAGTGATAAATCAAATATCTCCATCCTTACCGAATGGGAAGCAATACAAGCGATATTTTTGAGAGCCAATGATGCCATAAATCTCCAATTTAAAGAAGAGTTGAGAAAAATTATGTTCCGGAGACCACAGTTTGAAACCACCCTCCCAACCGGTAAAAAAAAAAGGTGCAGAAAAGTTGAAACCTACAGGCGAAAATTCTACTACGAAATCCTTCGTATTATGAACATGATGACAAGGTATTTCCGACTCACCTACACCAAAATCTCGAGTATGCTTCTAAAGGCCGTATAGCAAACACCGCCTACACCGTCAAAATACCACTCATCGATCATATGTCGGTTCATGCACAAATCGTTAAAAGGATCGTGAATGTGATGACAATAATTGTGGCTTCGAGTTGTATCTTGTTTTCTAGATAACCGTGGATTATTATAATATTGTAGATACTCGATCACGAGTTGATGGAACACAAAGAGTTGTATACGTGTGTTCGGGAGTAAGGAAAAGGGAGGAAATACATCATGCACTAGTACCATTAAGTTTGGATGTGCCCGGAGGACAAATGGATGTGGTTCCCAAATGGGTCATCTCAATGCAAGTGCGTATGAGAGGGTGTGTATTAACGACAAGATACGGTTTTCGGGAAAAATTTCCTATCGCACGGCTCTACACCAAATCTCATTGATCGTATCATTTGTGTTAGGTGGATTTCAAATCCACGGCATTTGTTCAAGTCTACTTAAGCGGGATGCTTGATACCACCGACATCACCAGTGGGCGCTTCATTTCACAAAAGCATCGGAGATATGGCGGACAATTTCATGGAAAGGATGCAAGAATACAACAAGTTTAGGAAATAGATATAGAAATAAATAGGGAAAAGGCGAAAGGGTGTCACCGGTGGATTTATCCGACACTTTTTCGACTTTTTCAAAAAATATAGGTAGCATTTAATGTTAACTTCATTTTGATAATGTATTATGATGTGGAAATATACTCATTTTGTAATTTGACCATTTGGAAAATAATTTGAATATATGAGATTTTGTTTTAGAGTTATTGTTTTGTTTACATTACGGTTTTTGGTCCGAGGCACTTACGAAAGTTTACTTTCTTTGGTTTGGTTAAAACAAGGATAGGATTTCTATGGTCCATGTTTACATCCTTCTACTATAAAAACACTCTTCCTCTTATATTTTTTCCTAGAACAACACAAAAAATTAGAAATGGACATGAAATTGAACATCAAATGGGTTGTTGGAGTTGTAAATTTTTCCGGCGACATACCGTCTCGCAATTCAAGATCACGGTGTATACTCCAATTTTAGAGTGCGTGAAACTTTGGGGAACTTGTTCCTTACGAGACGATTGAAAGGTAGAGAAGATCTACCGCTCGCCATCAATCGACAATGAGGAATCGTAATTAATGAATCGTGAGCGAAGAACATAGCGATTTACTGGGCTATGTGGTCGACTTATCGAAGTTTTAGGAGAAAGTTCCAATCGAGCTAGATGCGACTTTATCAAGAATCGTCGATGACATTATGAGGATCTTTAACATCCCAGGGCTATTAATTTGTAATGTTCGATTTATGTTTAACTTTCGATTTGTATTTGCTACGTTTATGTATCTCTATGTTAAACAATGAAATAAAATATTAAATTTACATTATGAGCAGCTGAAATATATTTACGGTGTAGAATCGAAAATTAACTTCCGATTTGTAACAAACTTTATCAGATGCTGGTGCGCCCCAAAAATATATTTTCAAGGGCAATTTGGATTAAAAAATTCACTACATTTATGATCTTTGTTAAGCATTCAGATTAATGGGCTTTGAAATGAATGGGTTCATGCTTTTTTTTAATCAACATTACCTATATCACTTTTTATTTAAATCGACTATCAACTATCAACTATCTATTTATTAAAATGAATTACCATTAAACCATCAATAATATTTTTTGGTTTAAAATTTTTTACACTTATGAAAAGTTAATTTTTACACTTATAAAAGGTTAAAATAGTAAAAATCTAATCTCTCAATTAATTCATCATATTTCAACCAAATACTACCAAGTGTCAAGTTCTTATTTGACACTTTTTAACTTTTAATTTTTCCTCCACTTCTCATTTTTGTATTTACCGTCACATTTTTGTTTCAAATTATATGCATTTTTCTTTTATATTTCTTTCATCTAAACATATTAAAATAAAAGAATTTAATCAAATTAAATTAGGAGAAAGAAATATAAATTTAAAAAACAAATTTAATTTAAAAGAATAATGAGACGGTAAATAAAAAGTGAAGTGAAGGAAAAAATAAAAGTTGAAAAGGCATCAAATAAGAACTTGACACTGATATATTTAGCTGAATATCATGAATTAATTGAAGATTATGTTTTGACTATTTTAATCTTTCTGTAAATGTAAAAATTTAAACCAAAAAATATTATCGGTAGGTTGATGGTAATTTATTTTAATAGATAGATAATTAATTGGTTTAAATAGGGTGAATTAATTGAGAGGTTATGTTTTTACTATTTTAACCTTTTGTAAGTATAAAAAATTTTAAACCAAAGTATTATTAGTAGTTTGATGATAATTTATTTTAATAGATAGACTGTTGATTGATTATCATATTAAATATTTATTGGTGTATAAATATATACAATATTGACATTTAATTTTGATTTTACGATAAATTTAATCAATTCTATTTATTTTAGAATACTAAATATACACAATTAACTTTTCATTTCACATGTCATTATTAACAAAATGTCTATTTTATTTTAGGTTAAATTACAGTTTTGGTCCTCCTATTTTGGTGTTTCCAATTTTAGTCCCTTATTTTGTTTTTAAACACTTTTGGTCTCCATCCCACTTTGGCTACAAAAGCATATGAATCACTTTTAAACACTTTTCAAATAGCAAAGCGTTCAAATGAGGTCATCAATACATTATTGAAGAAAGTTAACAATTTTCGAAGTAACATAGGCATTTTTGTAGCCAAAGTGGGATGAGGAACAAAAGTGTTAAAAATAAAATAGGGAGACTAAAATCGTAACAAAATAAAGAGGACCATAATTATCTTATTTTAAATAACAATTGTCTTTGTTTGAAACACAAAATTCATATTTGCAAATGTCAAAATTTATTTTCTTCTCACGGGTCTATCAATAAAATATCTATTTTATTTTAACTAACAATTGCTTTTATTTGAGACACAAAAATTTTATTTTTAAATGTTAATTTTTTATTCACGGGACATTATCAACAAAATACCTATTTTATTTTAATTAAAATTGTCTTTATTTGACACACAAGATTTTTATTTTAAAATGTCACAATTTCTCTTTTTTTTTCACATGACACTATCAACAAAATATCTATTTTATTTGAGAACTTTTTATTTCATCCCATGTTTTTCTTAAGCACCACGTAAAATTTCAAAAATACCTCTAAAAACCAGAAATATACTTCTGGTGCCACCGTTTTTAAATTGCATTTATAAAAAACCGAAAATGCACTTCAAATCAAATCAAAATACAATTTTGGTTTCTAATAAAAACAAATTTGTTGCCACAACAACAAAAAGTGGCATGAGTCACTTGGGGTGCATAGGTTTTCTTTGTTGAAAACCAAAAGTATATTTACGGTTTGTATCGGAGTGCATTTTCAATTCTATTTTTGACTTTTGAAGGATGTATCGAAAATAAATGAATATAATTGGTGAGAGTGTAAATCGAAATATATCTTGATTTTTCAGACATTTTCAAATTGTATAAGGTGTTTTTCAATCCACGTGTCTTTAGTAAGAAATTCTCTTTTATTTTAATTTACTGATTGTTTTTGAAAACAAAATTCATATTTTTAAATATTAATTTTTTAAAGGTCACTCTTAATAAAATACATATTTTATTTTAATTAACAATTATATTTATTTAAAACATAAAATTCTTATTTTTAAATATCAAATTTTATTTTTCTTTCTTTCTCTATTTTACAAGTGTATTTTTTGTGTAATTATTTAATATAATTAAATATTTAATTTATAATTAAATAACTTATTTCAAATATATATATATATATATATATATATATATATATATATATATATATATATATATATATATATATATATATATATATATATATATATATATATATATATATATATATATATATATATATATATATATATATATATATATATATATATATATATATATATATATATATATATATATATATATATATATATATATATATATATATATATATATATATATATATATATATATATATATATATATATATATATATATATATATATATATATATATATATATATATATATATATATATATATATATATATATATATATATATATATATATATATATATCAGCACGAGTATTTTGCTAATTACTCTTTTAAAGAATTCATATCAAACGTAAGACTGTTGTGCATATTTACTTTTTCATCAAAAATTTAGTATTAGATTATTTTGGTTTGATTATATGTAGCTCATATAAAACTGTCTTAAGGTGAGAATGTTAATTTATATAAACTTTTTTCAAATTCTATTTCTTATAAATGTGAAACTTGAATGTTTTTAATACATCCTCTCACACTCAATATTATTTGATTTAGTATATCTATTATAAATCTATAAAATGATAGTCCTGAAATTACCAACACCACAATTGAAAAAATCCACTTTTGGTCTATTGTATTAGGGTAAAATGGAAACTCAAAATATCTTGCACCACATTGATTTGAATCGATGTGGCACTCCAATTTTTCACCACATTTTCAAATTTTTTACAAATAAATCACACATATTATCTGTTTTTAAAATAAAGGACCAATTCAATTTATTGTGCGGTGAATCAACCAACCATAGGAATACCAATTCATTATTCCTTGCCATTCATTGTGTCTCTCTTCCTCTTCCCCATGCCAAACCATTATGCCTCATGTTAATCGAATTCAAATTCAAATGGAAGACCAAAACCTAGCAGTCGTGACCACTTTCTCTCTTTCTTCTATTCATCTCTCTATCTTCTTTTGTCCTTCTTTTCCCATGAAACCCTAATCATGCGAATCACCAAATTTCAAGCAAAGAAAGCGATAATGAGATTGTAGATTCAAAAAAGCTGAAGTAAGTTTCGGTGAGGATTGTGAAGTAGATGTAATAAGCGAAGATTTTTCGATAATGAGATTGTAGATTCGAAAATCTTGAAGTTAGTTTCGAGGATTGTGATCAAACAGGCGGATTTAAAGAATGTTGAAGTTGGCGGTTGTGGCGTAGGGTAATAGAGATTTATAGTTGATAATGACATTGCAGATTCAAAAACAATGAAGTTAATTACATAGATTGTGATCAAGACAACTGCAGATTCAAAGAAAGTTGAAACTAAGGATTGTGATCAAGTTCCTGCAGATTCGAGAGAAACAATTAACTCTTCCAATCATTAATTGAAGGAGGTTTTATTTCAAATTTTCTTATGATGTTGTTTACATGTGGAGGTATTTTACAAATTTAATTTTATATGTGCAGATGATAGGGTTTGTTATTGTGGAATTATATTTTAGGGTTTCTTCCTTTTCCTGTAAGTATATTAAGATTCAAATATGTAGTGGAGACAACAAATTTCTGACGGCAGTGTGGTGGTGATGACAACGGGTTTCCGGTGATGATTGTGGTGGTGGTCGAATTGAAAAGGTTTCAGTGTGACTTTTTGATTTAGGTTTTGTTATTAACTTATTCTATTGTATTTGATAGGTTTAGGTTTTGAACTTTGAGATATTGTTCTGGATTTATAATAACTGCAGCTAATTCCAATGAAATAAAAGTTGCATCAAGGAAAAGGTCTGATAATTATTGATGGATTTTATGATTTAAGTTGTGGATTTAGTCAGGAGATTCAGTGAGACTAAGTTGAGTTTGTCAATGGAGGAAATGCATTTTCCAATCATTTTCAACGGTGATTTTCGGTTTAATTTCTTTTGTAAGTGCAGGTTTTGTATAGAGAATCAAATGTGTGGTCCTATCTACAATGAGGATGCATGAAGTCACACACCTGTAAAACTGGCATACATTCAAAGATTTTTGATTGATGCATTTCTAATGTTCAATGAAATGCCCACAGGAATAACGCCACAATTTAGTGTCTGGTTTTCTATTCAATAAAACCGTCGAAGGTTCAAGTTAGTGAAGCGGGAATTTCGGCAACGACAACAACAAACTGCTTGCGGCGGTTGGAGCAATGACTCATATAGGAGTGGTGATGGTAGTTTTGCAACGACACAACAACGCCAACTTATTTTATGTACGTAGTGAATTAAACAAGAGTTGTGAGCCTTCCTTGACGATATTGAAGAGTTTGTCCATGAATTAAACAAGCCAAATAATTTGTTTAGGTCATTAAGGAACAAATTTTGTGAATTGGCTCAAGTAAGATGATAGTTCTTTCAATCTTTTAAGGGTATTGATGTTTGATGATAGTTTTTGAATGTTTCTTATACCAATATCCCTTATTGAATTATTAGGTCATGGTTTTAGTATTGATAATATTATCATAGCTTATCATAACTTGAAATGGAACATTGTTTGACAATGTTGTTATTATCGATGATCCGAGTATGCCCAACTAGCGGAAGAAACATGGGCAAGCAGAAGGATGTAAGTTGATTCGATTAACCATACCTATTTGCCTTATTGAAATTTTTCGAATGAATGTTAATCTCTTTGGTGAAAACATGTTCTTACAGTGAGAAGACATTTGAAGAAGTCGAGAAGAAGAAAGAAGGAGGTAAACTATCACAATATAAACTACATACATCTTTTTCTTTTTAGGAATCGAGCCAACAATTGTGCCTAAACTAATTGGTGGCTTTGTTGATCAAACATTCCTTTTCAAAATCATTTGCAAGGTTGATGATACTATGTTTCATTTTATTTCGTATTAAAATTATTTAGTCGCATTTGAATATAGTTATTTTTAGACATTTGTGAAATTGGTTATATTTAGGATTTGGTGATTTGGTGATGATGACTTGAATACTTCATTGTTCGGATGATAATCTTGAGAGATATTCAAAATTTAAATTTAGTTGTGAAGGTGTTAAACTTTAAATTCAAATTATTTTATTTTTGTGAACCTGTTTTATATCTTCATATTATTGATGTTTGGTCATTGTTTTCTATAGATCTCGATGGATTTTCTAATTCAACCGACATTGAGACAATTCACCAATTGCACTCTGTTAAAAGAGGAATTATACACGTTCTGGAGATGATGATGGGGCGAGTTCAGGATTACGAAAAATATCAAGATTGAGAAGGAATGAATAAGTTATTAGTCTAAATCACTTAAGTTTATCTTTGATGCATTACTTTTGTTTTGTCTACGATTTGAATTATGGATTTAAGTGGTTCTTTAGCCCACTTTTGTTAATACATTTTGTCTTATGAATTTTTTGGTACTTTAAAATATATGCAATGCATTTCATGTGTTCAAATTTTACCTTTCATATTGTTCTTCTGTGTTCATTTGCGTTTTATACAGAAATGGTTAATATATTGGAAGGTTACATTTATATTCTTGAAAAAATTAACGTAGTTTAAACGATGCATTGTTAACTATAAATATATTGTTAATAAAATTAACAAAAAGTATATTATAAATATATTGTTAATCAAATATTGGAGTACCATTTAATTCGAAATATTATATGGTGACATTAATAATATATAAGTATATTATTTTGAATGGTGACATTAATATTATTTATTTTTATTATACTTAAATCAAAACTTTACAAATATATCTTTTGAATGGAGGTATTAATATTATTTATTTTGATTATATATAGAAATTATTTTGAATGGTCACATTAATATATTTTATTTTTATGCATGATTTGATTTCAAAAATTTATGATCAATAAATTTTGAATGGAATTATAATTTAACCAATATAATATAGAATGGAATTATAATTTATGATCAATAAATTTTGAATGGAATTTTGAATGGAATTATATAGAAATCATTTTATATAAATTAATGTTATAATATAACTTTCATATAAATTAATGGTATAATATAATGTATTAAATATTTATATAACACTTAATTAATAAATTTATTTCATGAAATTAAATTTATATAATATCATTTATATTTTTTGAAAGGTTACATTTATATTCTTGAAAAAATTAACGTTGTTTAAGATGTATTGCTAAATATAAATATATTGTTAATAAAATTAACAAAAAGTATATTATAAATATATAAAGGTAAAGTAAATAAGAACTCTAATATTTATCTTAAATATTTAAAGCATAGGATCTTAAATACTATTTTGTATTGATATTTTTATTTTTAATTCCTATAATTTTAGAAATAAATATTATAATTTTAATAAAATATTTATGATTTATTTTTTAAAATACGACTAATTAATATATTTTTATACAATATTAGAAACAAATATTACAATTTTTAATCAAATATTTGAGTACCATTTAATTCGATACTTTACCAATATATTTTTGAATGAAGACATTATTATAATTTATTTTATTATACTTATATGGAAATTATTTTGAAAGGTGAAATAAATATGTTTAATTTTTATGTATGATTTGATTTTGTAAAATATTATGATCAATCAAATTTGAATTCTCTTTAATATTATAGGTTTGATCTTGTTTCATATTGTACCAATATTTTATACATTAGAATATATAAAATATGAAAATAATTAAATCAAAAATTTACAAATATATCTTTTGAATGGAGCTATTAATATTATTTAATTTTATTATATATAGAAATTATTTTGAATAGTAACATTAATACATTTTATTTTTATACATGATTTGATTTCAAAATTTATGATCAATAAAGCATATCACAATCTTTTAAATTAACTTTAGAATTGTAATCATGATAAAAAATGTTAAATTGTAGTCATGAAATTTTAATGAAAATGATAATCATAAAATTAATAATAAAAGGTATAAATTTATTCATACAATCCTTTTTATAAATTGAATAAGTTACATTTTGTTATAGTTTAAATATTATTTTGTTACTAAAATATTTAAAATCATATATTTTATGAAATATTAATAAAAATTATGTATTTTAAAGAAATAATTATTTAACTAATCATTTACTCGATTATATGTATAGTAATTTTATTAAAGAGTTAATTGATCAATTAATTCAATTAAATTATTTTCAAAATATTAGTTGATCCATTAAAAATCAATTTAATGTAAATAATGGAAATAAAATATATAATATTGGTATAATTTTAAATAGTATTTTGAAAGTAGTTTAAGAAAAAACTATATGAATTTGAATGTTATTGAAATAAAATATATATAATATTAGTTGTTAGAGCCTAATATTCACAATTTAGCTAATGTTAAAAACTACAATTTGACGAGGAGTTGTTATATATTGTAGGTTTGGAAAAATTGTAAATATGATATATAAAAAAATAATTTAAAAGTGGTTATACATTGTCATTTCATTAATTATATTCCAATTAAAATCGTGATGCAAACAAACCAATTAAAATAAAAATTATGATTTATTTAAATAAAGAAGATATCTTTTCTTTCTCTCTGTTGATAATTTTTTATTTTTCTACTAATATCAACAATAATAAATGTTAAATTATTATTTAATATTTTAAGCGATTTTTCGATATTCTTAGATCTAATTTTTATTTCTTTACGGATATCTATAATAATAAATGTTATATTATTATTTATAGTTGTAATTTTTTTAATTATCAATAATACATTTATATTAAAACAAAAATGATTATATTATTAAAATTATTATTCTTTTTTATTTCCATATTTATAACATAATAAAAAATAAATTATATTTTTATCCATAAAATTTTATAACATGATAAAAATTATTTTTATAAACAAAAAGTTATAATTTTTATAAACGGAATAAGTTACAAATATTTTTATAATAAAAAATTCAACTATTGATGCAATTGTTTTTAACATGAATAAGTTAAAAATAATTTAGTAAACGTTACACAAAGTTAATGACTTTATAAACAAAAAAAATCATATTTATATAATTATTTTTATTAACGGAAATAAGTTATATTAAAAATAATTTAAGTAAATACACGGGTTAATGACAGGTTTCAAATAAGTTTGATACACTAAATTTGGTTGAATTAAAAAGCAATTTTACATTACGTACAAGATTAGTTCCACATTATATGAAATCTCGAGGCCTATGCTGCGACGGATTATTTACTAATAGATATTAATGATAAGTGACTCATGGTTCGATCGATGAATTAGGATACGTTATTATAATACGTGGATTCGATTAAGTCATCTCTAAAATCGACTTATAAAATGAAAAAATGTGTCTCTATAAACTCTTTTCTAACTCCATCTCATACTAATGTGAGACTTTTAGCCTTTTGGGATTTTTTCAATATTTAACTTGTATGAACAAAATGTAGATGGTTAAAGAAAGACTTCATATATTTTAGTATATTATTTTAAATATAATATATTTTATGTATTATTTTAAAAAGTAATCTGAATTTTTTTTAATACAGTATTGGTAATATACAAATATTTAACTTAACACAAATTATTAGAATACGATGTTTTAACTGAAATGTTATTTAATTAATTGTAATTTAATTATATTAATATATAGTATTGAAGATTTTTTTTTTAGATATAATTTAAGAGATAAAATTTAGTAATTCTATACATAATTCATGTTTAAATTTTAAATTTTTTAATTACATGTGTTGGACCAAAACAATCACAAGATAACACAAGTGTACAAGTATAGAGACGAAAATTAGAGACAATAGGGAAAACAATAATTGTTGCACTCTAAAATTTGTGCATTCGGTGCTACGGTCAAAATTATTTTTAAATTTGGTTTTAAATTTCTTCGATTTATTACACTAATATTCTAAAAAAATTAATATTCGTTCTCCGAGCTATTTAAAAGATAATAATTATTACAAATTATTTGTGTTTTAAATATGACAAATATTTGCTCGTCTTCATATACCTTCATTGAATTTCTATGTTAAAAAGTAAGTTAGCACAATTGGTAAGGAGATAAATTTTGCAAATATAAGGTCATGGGTTTGAATCTTGCATATCTATTTGTGATATTATTTTGTTGTTACTAACTTTATTTTTATTTTCAAAATCATAAAATTGTATTTTTTATCATTTAAATATTATTTTGGTATTTTTAATTAAGGCATTTTAAAAATAATTATTTATTTAATTTTATGCACTTTTATCAAAATTGAGTGCAAAAATTATAATAAATACCAAAAATATTTTCTTTCTTCTTTTTTTATTGGTGTCATTTGTGTTATACTTTCAGTTCGATTGGTCGGGTTGTCCAAGGAAGATATGATTTATTTGATTTTATTTTATAAATACCAAAAGTATTTTCTTTTGATTAATTGTTTCTTATTGGTCGGATCGATTATCGGGTTTATGCCATATCAACTTGATTGGTGAGCTTGGTGACCAAGGAAGATATGATTTATTTGATTTTATTTTTTATTTCTTTTTTGCCTTATACTAATTTTATAACTTTATAAATAGGGCTATTTTT
>CM038795.1:20395979-20579177 GCA_021764765.1 Vicia sativa | reverse complement strand
TTCTTGTGTCAAAGTCTCCCACCTTTGATTAGTGTCTCGATCGCGTCCTTGAGGTGGGCCGGGTCTTGATCAAGTGGCATTGACCCGGTGATCTGGCAATACTTAGATTACCGCGCTGGTTGGGAGTGAGTTTGGGCGTCTGCAGCCCTCCATCCTTGACTCGGTAGCGAGCACTCTGCTAGGATTCGCTCGGCGAAGAGCGGTTAGCGGTGTGTAATCGGTGAAGCGTCCAGTTGGTCATCGGCGGGACTCCGGAGTCCCCATCCTCGCGTCGTTTTTCATCGATGGCGAGGCAGACACCTCACGGTCGTCGGTTATCTTGGTGTCGATGGCATTCCCGAGCCTCGGCTCCTCGAGTCTCTGGCGCGATTGGCGGCCTCCTTCTCTCGTATGTGATATAGGCGAGCTTTGTCGAGAGGCATCGAGAAGGTGGTAGGGGTTCGATGCCAGACCTTCACGAAATCCGTCTGGGAGGAGTCCTCTTTCATTAAATATCGCTTCATCTGGTCATCGGGGGACTTGTATAGCTTCATTGGGCGATCAATGTATTCTCGGAGGGTCTCCTCGCTTTTGAATGATGGCCTCGAGGAAGCCTCGGTCTTGGAATTACTGCGGGAGGCGTGAAATGCTCGTGTTGGGCCTTGAGTTCTCTCGAGGGAGTGTATGGACCCCGAGGTGGCTCTTATACCGTCCATTGTTGTTTTCACGAGTGGTGAGAGACTGCATTTGATCGGCCCTCAGCGTTGAGGTATTGGGCATGGCTTGAAACCGTCGATGTGGTCGATGGGATGGTGACCCCATCATGGGCGGTGTGGCGATTTTCCATTCCCAGGGTGGGGCATTCATGATGCTAGCGGACGAGGGACGCGGGGTCATCCTCGTCGCTCGGTGGGGCGGCGAGGCGGTGTTGAGTTACGGTGCGTGCTGCGGTCGCCACGGACTCGTTGTTCTTCCTTCACGTCGGGGAGGTGATTGAGAATGTTCCTTGGGTTGTTCTTGGTCTCGCCGCTCGGTCACGGGTCCCTCCCTCGGGAGGCGTGTCGAGACTCTGATCATCCCTCTGTTTCTCAGCGGGGAGTTTGAGGCGATGTCGTCGAGGTGATGGCGACCATGAGTGCAGTCGTCGGCGTCTCAGCGGTGATCGGCGGGAGGCTTGAGAACATGGCGTTCCCCAGGTGGCGGGAGGTTGGTGTTGTTGATGGCGCGAGGGGTGCAATAGTGGGATCGGCATCGAGGTGTCGATTACTTCTTGAACCGCGGGGTGGTTGCCGACAGCGATGTGATTCGATTCTGCGCTCTTCTCCTCGATAAGATCGATGGAGGAAGCGGTTGCCCATCGAGGATCTCAGCTCGGAAAGATGGTGTCGTTTTGCTCGGCCACGTCATCGCGAGGACTTTGCCGTTGGTTGCATGATCGGCCATGACAAGCGAGTTTTGGTTTTGGTCAATGAATGAAAGAGACGGAAGCAAGATTCCCACGGGGCGCCATGATGTACGACGGAGAAGGTGTCTTGGCCCATACGCGGTGGCCCAAAATGAAAGAGAAGAAGAGGTACAAAGAGACCTCCGATGCCAAAGTAGTAGGCGGAGAGCAAGCAAGTGAGAAAAGAGTAAGAATGAGATACGACCCTCTCAGTGAGGGGTATTTATATTGTTGGGCCAAGATCCGATTAGTGGGCGGTCCAAGCCCACTAGCGGTTGCTAGGTTTGCGTGTGGGAGGCGTGGCCTCCTCCTAGATTCGCCCGTCGGGTTTGTTCGCAGTTCTGGGAACTTGCGGTTAGAAACCTAGTCAGCAGTCCGATAATATCGAGGCACGTGGCGATCGAGACAAGCGGGATCCGTTGGACCGGCCACATGCCCCCGCGAGGACATTCCATTGCTCTCAAGGCAATCGGACTGGGATTCGTTAGGCGACCACGTGCCCCGCGGACATTCGATCGTTTTCAAGGACAATTGTGCCTGGGATCTATTGGGCCTAGGTCGAGGGCCAGTTCAGAACATAAACCATTGTTGAGCTCAGTACGAGGAATATGATATAAAATAAAATGTCTATTAATTTTTATCTAAAGTCTTAAATTAACGAATATTTAAAAATAGTGTTGAAAAAAAATAAATAATTTGAGCTAAATGAATACTAGTTGTTGACTTATAATTCAATTCTCTTCTATAAAATTGCAGTTGAAAATTAAATTAAAGTTTAGATGGATGAAATAATTCAAATAATATGTATCTTGATTTAGATAAGTATAAATTTTAGATGTTTAATTCATTGCAACAATATTTCTTTATATTTTTTAATTTATATTAATATAAATTAATTATCGAAGGTCCAAACAACCTTCCACACAATGCAACAATCATCTAGCATTGAATACAACCTAACATTTCGACACAAGCTAATTAGACTGAACAAGAATTATTCATTCTAACACACCCTCTAATTCATGTTCTTAAGACTTCTTATCCCAATGCTTCTCTTCAACTCTTCAAGTAACATTTCAATCCATGCTGATTGGCAGGAAGCATATGATGCCGCTACATATTCAGCTTCGCAAGATGAAAATGCCACAATGCTTTGTTTCTTCGAACTCCGGGAGATTGAAGGGCCTTCGATCATGAAAATGAAGCCTACAATGCTTTTTGTTCTGGACTGGCCCTCGACCTAGGCCCAATAGATCCCAGGCACAATTGCCCTTGGAAAACGACAGGGAATGTCCGTGCGGGGGCACGTGGCCGGCCTAACGAATCCCAGGCCCGATTGCCCTTGGAGAGCAGCTGGGAATGTCATCGCGGGGGCATGTGGCGGTCAGCGGATCCATTGTCTCGGCGCCACGTGCCCCGATATTATCGGACCACATTGACTAGGTCCTTAACCGTCAAGTCTCCCAACAAACCGGTTCCGGGCGACGATCTAGGGATGAGGCCCGCGTGCGGCCTCCTGCTACGCAAACCCTAGCAATCCGCTGGTGGGCTTGGACTTACGCCCACTAATCGGATCTTGGCCCGGGGGCTATAATACCCTCTCACTTGAGGTCGGTATCTCATTCTTACTCTCTTTTCTCACTTGCTCTGCCTCTGCTTACTTTGTGGTGTCTTGGTACCCCTCTTTCTTCTCTTTCATTTGGGCCACCATTGCAGTTGGGCCAAGACACCTTCAGTCCGTGCATCGGTGGCGCGTGCTGAATCTTGCTTCCCGTCTCCTTTCATTCGGTTGACCAAAGCAAACCAAAAACTTCGGTTTGTTATGGCGATCATGCAACCAACGTGCAAAGTCCCCTCGCGATGATGTGGCGAGGCAAAAGCGACACCATATTCCGGCGGAGATCCCGCGATGGGCAAACGCCTCCCACTGGATCTTATCGAGGAGAAGCGCGGCGAATCACATCGCCGTCAACAGCGGCCCTGGTCTTTCAAAATCTGGCACCTCCGATCTGATCCCGGTCCTGACCCTCTTCACGACCATCAACAACACCAACCTCCTGCTCTTCACCGGAAACTTCATGTTCTCGAAGCCTCCGCCGATCACAGCGGAGGCGTCGGCGACGGACTCATGGTCGCCATCACCTCGGACATCGCTCTCAAACTCCCGGCGAGAAGCAGGAGGATGACTCTCGTGGCCGACACGCCGCTCGGGAGGGACCGTGTGCGACAGGACCAAGAACAACCAACGGCCTCGATCACCTCCCGGCGTGAAGGAAGAAACAGTCCGGAAGGACCAAGGGCGAGCCCGCACGAACTCAACACCGCTCTCGCTGCCCAGGGCGGCGAGGATGACCCGGTCCCGCCGCTAGCATCATGAATGCCCCGATTCCTCGGGAATGGAAAAATCGCCACTGCTGCCCGCTATGATGGGGTCGGCGATCCATCGACCACATCGGCGGTTTGAAGCCATGCTCCAATACCTCAACGTTGGAGGCCGATCAAATGCGGTTTCCCACTCCTCGGAAAACAACAATGGTGGTATAGAGTTTACCCCGGGTCATACACTCTGGAGAACTCGAGGCCAGTTCACGAGCACATTCGACCTCCCGGGCACCCCGAGGCTTCCCTCGAGGCCATCATTCGAGCGAGGAGACCCTCCGGAATACGTGATCGCTTGAAGGGCTATACAAGTCCCTGTGATGACGGATGAGCGATATTTAATGGAAAGAGGACTCCTCCCGTGCAGTTCGGGAGGCCGTTGGCATCGAACCCAGCCACCTTCGATGCTCTCCTCGACAAAGCTCGTGCCTATATCACATCGAGGAGAAGGAGGCCATGTCGCGCCCGAGACTCGAGGGCTCGGAATGCCACCGACACCAAGATAACAAGCGACCGAGGCGGGTTCGTCTCTCACCGATGAAAACGGCGAGATGAACCGGGAGTCCGCGACAATGAGCCCGTGGGCGTTTCACCGATACAGCTAACCGCTTCCAGCGAATCCTAGCGAGTGCTCGCTCACGAGTTCAAGGATGGAGGGGTCGACGCGAAACCTACTCCGGCAAAACGGTAGACGAGCAATGTGCCGGTATCACCAAGTCACGGCCACTTGACCGAAGCTGCGTCCACCTCAAGGCGATCGAGACCTTAATCAAAGGTGGGAGACTCGGACAATACAAAAACTGGCTCGGCCGGGATACCAAAGCGCCGGGGCGAGGCCGACCGGGGACTCGGCCTACCGGATAGCATACTCGGTAACTAGGCCGAGGACTTTCGAGCTATGTTCACCTGACCGTGGGAGGAATTCCCCTCGGCCATGGTCATCACCGGGCGGCGGCAGCTATCCATTAACTTCGGCCAAAAGAAAATTCGGCGTGATCGACAAGGCGATCAAGGTCTCGCTCGGCGGTTCGGCAAGTCGAGCCGATCACTTTCTACTTGGAGGAGCTTCGGGAGGAGCACCAAACTCATATCCCCTCCTCATCAAGGCAAGAATGGCCAACCGTCCACAGAATCTGGTCGACGAGGGCAGCTCGGTTGACGTCATGTACGCTTTGTTCAACACTCACTCGACGAGTCTCACCTTTCGCCATACGTGGGATCCGACCTTGAGGGTTCAGCGGCTCCACGTCCGACAGGGGTACGTCGAGCTCCTCGTCACCTTCGGCGGGGCGTCGCTGCGACGGTCAAAGTCCGCTTCACGGTGATCGGCGCCATTCGCTCTGCGCCATCTTGGGCGAACGGCGGAACTCACGGCGGCCTTCAACCGTCCATCCGAGCTCAAGTTCTACACCAGAGGACGCGTCGCTACCATCTGCGGCGACATCAAAGCTGCGGTGCCTGCGCCGCGGCGGAGGACGACCTTGATCGACCCAAAGCGCACCGGCAAGAAGGAAGGGCGGACAACGCCGGTCGAGCTCGCCAAAACCGCGGGATCGAGCCCCAACGTCGACGGTGGACCTCGACACGGTTCTAGCAGACGAAGTCGGCGGGCAGCGAGGCGGATCCACTCCGACCAATTCGACGGCGAGTTCGAGCTCGTCCCCTCGGAAAGATCGGCAAATGCGTCGAGATCGGCGCCGACCTCCCGACAAAAAAGCAACTCGAGCTTGCCGGAAAATGCGGATCTCTTGGCGTGGGCTGAAATGCGGACTTGACCACGGTGCGCCATCACCGCCATAGATCCGCCGTTAGGGCCATAGTACAACGTGAGCGTGGCGGTCTCCCGAGGCGGAGAAAAAGCGAAAAGACCTCTAGAGGCAAATTTTATTCCGAGGCCAAGTATTCAACTTGGTTGTCAAGCGTTGTACTTGTTAAAATCTAATGGAAAATAGCGTGTGCGTTGACTACACTAATCTCAATCGGGCATGTCCCAAGATGCTTTCCTTTACCTAACATTGATAGGCGGTCGACAACTCGGCTATAAATTACTTTCTTTTAGATGCTTACTCAGATACAACGATCCCCATGGACATGGCCGGCGGGACTGCACGGCCTTCATGGCGGTCGGGGAACTATTACTACGTAATGCCCTTGATTGAGCGGAGCGACCTACCAACAAATGATGAACAAGGTGTTTCAGTGAGATCGGCGACATGCTCGAGGTGTACATGGGCGACATGATCGTGAAATCCCAGCCGAGGATGACCACGCATCACGGCTAACAAAAGTCTTCGACCAAGCCGGAAGCACGGCGCGGCGGGAGAAGTGCACGTTCGGTCAAGGCCGGCAAGTTCCTCGCTTCATCTTACGAGCGAGGATTGAAGCCAACCAGGCAAATGTCGGGCATTCTCCGCCCACACCGGGTCCAAGAAGTCCATTCAAGTCTTGAGCGGCATGCGACCTCGCTATCCGGTTCGTAGCAGATCGGCAACATGCACTCCATTTTCAAACTATTGAGGAAGGGCCGAACTTGAATGGAGCGAGAATGCGAGCAAGCCCTCACACCTCAAACGAGCACTCTCTCAACCATCGGTTCTCTCGACCGGTCGGGGAGGCCTTACTTGCCGTGTCGGTGAAGCGATGGCGCGGTACTCATACGTGAAACCGATGGCGGGCAAAACCCGTCTACTTCACAAGCAAAGCCCTTCAAGGGCGAAACCGATATCGACAAATCGAAAGCCTCGCCCTCGTCATGAGGGATGCGATACTACTTCCTCGCCCACGTCGTCGTCGTGCGCCTGAACAGCCGCTCTCGCCCGTCCGGACATGGCGGACGAATCTTGAATGGTCCTCGAACTCTCGGACATTCGTATGAAGGACGGAAAGCCTTGAAGGCATGGCCAGCCGACTTCCTCGCGAAATGATGCCCACGAGCAGCGCCCGGTGAGCAACAGATGGACCTACGTCGACCAGACCTCAAGTTCGGCAGAGGCGGCGTCCTCCTCGAAGAAGGCATCGTGTCGAGCATTCGTTAACTACGCCTTCTGGCGTCCAGCAATCGGCGAGAATGAGGCGCTCGGGACTACGACTAGGCGAGACATAGGCGCTCACGACATCGAGATATTCACCGATTCCCAACTCGTCGCATGAGTCTCGGAGACTACCGGGCTAAAAACGACCTTATCGAATACCTCCACCTTGTAAAGGAAAAACTCAGGGCTTCGACCGGCGGAGATAAAACGTCCCGGGGCAGAACACCGGGCGGACATCTTGTCAAGCTCGCGAGCACCAAGAAGAAAGGAGGAACCGCTCCGTGATACAGAAACACTCGCCAACCGAGCATAGCGAGGTCATGGCGACGGGCGTGAATGCATCGGTGATGCGGGCTGGATGACCCCGTGTTCAACTCCTGCGGGAATTGCCCGTGACAAGCGGAAGCCGCTGCCACCAACGCCGATGCTCCCTCGTCGTCCTCGGCGGAGGTTGTATCGGAGGCTTCTCCATCCCCGCTCCAGTGCGTCCGAGGTCAGGTGGCCGACATTCTCCACGAAATCCACGAAGGTATTAACGCACAACACCTGGGGGGACGGTCTCTTGCCCGTAAAGCATTGCGAGCCGGCTACTATTGGCCCACCATGCAAAAAGGCGCCAAAGAACACGTAAAAAAGTGCGACAAGTGCCAGCGCCGCCGACATGCACATCGCACCACCCCACGAGCTCACTACGCTCACATCCCCGTGGCCCTTCAGCTGGTGGGGCATGGATATACTCGATCCTTTCACTCAAGGATCTTACCAAAACAAGTACCTTATCGTCGCCGTGGACTACTTCACGAAATGGATAGAGGCAGGCACTTGCCAAAATCACTTCCTTCAACATCGCCGTTTTACAAGCGAAACGTCCTTGCCCGTTATTCCAGCCCTCACGGACAACGGGATTCACCGATCGAACTTCCGCTTTATTCGTCGGTGGGCAAGCACCGCTTCACATCTGTCGAGCATCCCGGACCAACGGCCAGCGAGGCGCGACGAGTCTGCTGCGGACTCGGGGACTCGGAGAAGCCAAGCGAGTGGGTAGAAGAACTTCACGTCTTTGTGGCATACGAACAACTCCATTCTACCACGGTGAATCCCGTTAGGTTAACGCGGAGCAGGCGGTCATACCCGTCGAAATCGAGAGCCGTCAAGGCGCAATTTCCTAGAAGAGGAAGAGAATGACGAGGCCTTTGCGGGAGCTAAATCTGGTCGACGAGATACGAGCGTGCATTCGGAAGCACGTTTAAAACAACGGATCATGCCGCGACGAGAGAAGGTCATCAGCGCGAGTTGATCGGCAGCTGGTCCTCCGAGAATCAAAAAGAATCTCGAGAGGAAGGCCGCCAATTGGGAAGGGTCATATCGTGAGCAAAAGCAGACGCGGGCGTACCTCGAAAATCTAAGCGGTACAACTCCTCGACCTTGGGCGCTACAAAGCTCAAGCAGTACTACGGTGAGCTGGGGCGACCACGTGCTCAACGCCTTGTATTGAACTCCTCCTCGGAGACTTAGCTCGCCTTGGTGCAGAATGGTGCTGTGCGGCTGAAGCCACTTACACGAGGGACCTACTCATTGGGTGGTAGGGACCCCGTCGATCTGAACCCTCGATCGAGGTCCGCTGGGTCTTTCTTGCACCTTTGGTAGGATGTCCGGCTCGCGACGGACGATCCACGCCCCGAGGATGTGGTCTCGTAGCACGACCATATCCTCGCCTGGGGCCTCAAGCCCCCAAACCTAGCACGCAAGCCCGGGATAACAACGTCGAGCATTTGTATAACAAGGTCGAGCATAGCATACACAGCAGTTAACATAAATATAAGCGTTAGTAAATAAAGCACTGATAAGTAAATGGCCACCGACGGCCAGCTAAATAGTCACGGGCACAAGACCCAAATTACAAACATCCAAAAATACGGGCACATGCCCCGTGTACGAATTTTAAAAACAAGGGGCGCGCAGGCCAGAAATAACGAGCTCGCAGGCCCAAACAAATCGAACAATCATTCAGCAGGAGCCACGACCTCCCCGTCGACCACGCGGTGAAACGGTTCTATCCTAGAAGTCACCAGCTCCACCTCAGGGTTCACCACCTGCACCTGTTGGATGGCACGCTCAAAGCCGAAGGACAACGCCTCCACGGTGTCCTCTTCGAGGAGCCTTATCCTTCCGATCAAGCTAGCCCGAGTGAGAAGCGCCTGCTCCTCGGCGGATTCGTCCTCGACAGAGGCCAATTGCTCCCTCAACAGTTTCAACTCGGCCTCCAGCTTGTTTTTCTCATCGGCCAGGGGCTCGTACTTGTCCTTCATCTCCTTCAGCTCGGCGGCCATTGCCTTACATCTGGCATCCGCGCTTTGAGCTTCGATAACTCGATCGATACCCTTGCTCTCGAGCTCCAGGCGGCTGCGATCGTTGGCTTGGGAGGCTGGCCTTGGGCCACCTCGTCGTTGAGAGTCAGCGAGGTCTCAACATCCGAATGACCGCGGACACGTGATGCTTTCTCCCAGCGCCGGGTCGAGCCTCAGATCATATCCTTCTCCGCTTCTTTGCTGCTGGAGTCTCCCTTGAAGAGTTGCCTCACAGGCATGGGGCAACAGAAGCATCCCAGCAATAGAGCTCCGGGCACTTCTTGCTCGGTGTGCTCCTTCTTCGCCTCTTGGTGGTTGATCCGGAGGGCGGGGGAAGGAGTACTCACGCGGCGGGGTGTCTTGGCCTTTTGTCATTTGGAGCTCCCAACCCGATCCTTTGCGATCAGCGACCACCCTTAGGTCGCGGCTTGAGCATCGTTCCTCCATGGCGCCATTTTATCGCAAAACAAAGCGAAAAGCGTTAGCAGCGTCAATACACGGGCAATTTCCCTTATGCACTTCAAAATAAATACCTAGGAGCCTCAACGCGTCCTCGTCGCACTCGCAGTCGAGGAGGGCCTTGGTATGGATATATCGCCGGGCTATCTCGATTTCCCCGTTAGAATCGAGGAGCACGTTTCCCTCCCGGTCGACACATATGGCCGGCCTAAAGCTCTTCACAAAATTTTCCAACCTCCCATAGGAAAGTTGGTCGTCCTTGTCTATCTTCTCGGGCTTCACGGAGTAGAAATCCGGCCCTCGTTCATAATGCCCCCTATCCCATTCGAGGGGAAACTTCGCCCATATCCTCTCTACCTCCTGTCCGTCCTCATTGATCGCCGTAGTCCGTTCGAACAGGGTATTCTCGGCCTCCCTCGTGACGGGCTTTATCACGTAGAATCGTTTCTTAAAGTCCCGGACAGAGTCCAGGTACGGCCTGAAAAGTTTCCCGGACTGCTTGAACGAGACCCAGGCGCATTTGTCCCCAACCATCTGTCGCTGCAGATGAAAGATGCGGAAGAAGAGGGGGAGAGTGGCCCCTATATCCAAGTAACGACAAACGATTTCGAATGCCCGCATGAAGGCCAGGGCGTTCGGATGGAGTTGTGAAGGGGCAAGATTCAACCAGGTGAAGACCCCGGTCGGAAGCGGTGAAGGGTAAGCGGAAGCCGCCTCCCGAATGCGAATTCATACATGGAAATCTCGAGAGAGTCGCGAGCATATCCTCCTTCCGGGCCGGTTTGCACGACCGGGGAACCCTCGATTCCTTCGTCTAAATCTTGATTTCGTTATGCGCGTTGGAAGAGTCGGTGGAGAAGTCCGATTGAAAGTTCCGTGGTTGGTAGCGACCGGGAGAGGTCGGCGCCAGCCTTACCGACGAGTCCGCTCGTCCCTCGTCGCCACCACATATCGATCCGGCACTGGCGGCGAAAGAAAAGTGAATTCGAGGACATCAAATCCACCCCTCCACCACGGCTCAAGTGACACGGCGAGGGGCCCGGACGCACGAGCAGCAACGAGCAGACACAACTCTCCTCTCACAAGGACCTCACGCGGATTACTTCTCTCCAACAAACTCATCAACCGGCCATAAAAAATTCCGCGTAAAGTGCAAGAATCTCCCCGTGAGATTCGTGCTTTTCGGTCGTGACATTCAAGTTCCTGCCCGTCTCATCCTAATTTCTGCCCGTAATATTCAACTCGCTCCCCGCTATGTGCAAGAATCTCCCCGCAAGATTCAACTCTCTCCCCGCTAAGCAAAGAAATTCCCGACACTCAATCTCTTCCCATGATATTCATACAAGATAAACTCTAAATTCATCCTAAATTCATCCTAAAACACGAATTGAAAGGAGATTATCAAAGAATCAAGGACGTTACCTGCTTTCGGAGTTGAAGACATGTCAAGAAGTTTGAGGTTGAAAGTTGTGGAAGGTTCTGCGTTCGAGAGCTTTTTGGCTGGAAAGTCAGGGAAGAATGCACAAATGAAACCTAAAATCCTTTTATAACAAAACCCAAGGGCATCGAAGGTCACGCCAGGCGCCAAAGTTCCATCTCAATGACAAGTGGCATCGAACTGACACGATGCCTCGCTCCCCGACGCTCCCCCGTGGATCTCCCCGGGCGTAGCGACCCGAGATGTGCCCGCGGTGCGGCATCCATGACGTCTGCTCGTTTTCTACCCGGTCGAAGACCATCGCTGAGCGCCCCCGCCGAGGACCTTCCCGGTTCAAAGTCATTGCTCCGCTAGAACAAAGACTTGGGGGCTCCTGTTCTGGACTGGCCCTCGACCTAGGCCCAATAGATCCCAGGCCCAATTGCCCTTGGAAAACGACTGGGAATGTCCGTGCGGGGGCACGTGGCCGGCCTAACGAATCCCAGGCCCGATTGCCCTTGGAGAGCAGCTGGGAATGTCCTCGCGGGGGCATGTGGCCGGTCCAACGGATCCCAGTTGTCCTCGACTGCCACGTGCCCCCCGATATTATCGGACCACATGACTAGGTTTCCTTAACCGTCAAGTCTCGAGAACCGCAACAAACCGGATTTCCGGGCGACAATCTAGGGAGGAGGCCGCGTCTTGGCCTCCACTGCAAACCCTAGCAATGCGCTGGTGGGCTTGGACCGCCCACTAATCGGATCTTGGCCCGGTGGGGCTATAAATACCCTCTCACTTGAGAGGGTCAGGTATCTCATTCTTACTCTCTTTTCTCACTTGCTTGCTCTCTGCCTCTACTTACTTTGGCATCAGAGTGTCTTGCAGGTACCCCCCTCTTTCTTCTCTTTCATTTTGGGCCACCGTTGCAGATTGGGCCAAGACACCTTCTGGTCAGGTACGATCACTTTTCTTTTCGTCTTGATCTCCACTGAACTCTGAATCAGTGTATCCATGGACTTTGACACTTGTGTTATTCTTCGACTTCCTGGGAAACAACATGCCATGGTCGACAGTTCCCTTGATGTATCTCAATACCCTCTTTAGTGCGATGAGATGACATTCTTGAGGTTTCTCCATGAATCTGCTTAACAATCATACACTTTGGCAGATATCTGGTCTGGTATTGCAAAGATATCTCAGGGATCCAATAATCTGTTTGTATAATGTTGAATTTACAAACTCATCATTCGATTCCTTCTTCAGCTTTACACCCGTCTCTAACGGTGTGACTGCTTCATTACAGTTGCTCATGCTGAATCTCTTCAGAATATCTTGAGCATACATAGTCTGATGCAAGAATACTACTTCTTCAGTATTTTTGAATTCCATCCATAAGAAATACGAGAGATTTCTTAAGGCATACATTTCAAATTCTTGCATTAACTTCAACTTGACTTTCATTATCCCTGCTTCGTCGTCTCCAGTAATGAGTAAGTTATCTACATAGAGGCATAAAATGATTCGACTGACAATGTTGACATCATTTACATACACTCCATGTTCAGAGACACACTTTGTGAAACCTGCTTCGATTAGGAAGCTATTTATTCTCTTATTCCAAGCTCAAGGAGCTTATTTCAAACCATGGAGATCATTCCTTAATCTGTACACCATTGTCTCATTCCCTTTTATGTCGAATCCTGGTGGTTGAGTAACATAGACTTCTTATTCTAATCGACCATTTAGTAATGCTGACTTTACATCCAACTGATGCATCTTCCCTCCCCTATACGTTGTTGTCGAAACAAAAATTCGAATTGTTTCTAGTCTTGCAGCTGGTGCATATACTTCGTCGAAGTCTATTCCAGGATTTTGCAGAAAGCCTCTAGCCACCAACCTTGACTTATACTTTTCAATCTCTCTATTTGGCCTTCGCTTCACCTTGTATATCCACTTTACATCAATTAGCCTTTTATTCTTTCTTTCGACAAGCTCTCAGGTCTTGGTCTTCTCAATGTCTTTGAGTTCTTCTTTCATGGCTTCACACCAATTCGAATTACTCATGGCTTCATCCAAATCGATTAGTTCAGCTTCATCCATCATCATGGCTTCTTCGATTAGGTAACCATCAACATAAATTGCTTGATCTAGAAATCTTTGATATCCATCTAGCCTTGTGGATTAATTTCTTGTTCTTGTTGACCTTCTTTTTTTCTGTTCAGGTGGTTCTTCATTTCGATTGGTCGACTCAATGCCTTGTTCACTTCGACTGGTCGACGGTTCATCCTGTTGATCTTCTTCGAACATAGTTATAATTATGTTTGTTTCCTGTCGAACTGAGCTTAGACTACAGTTCCCCACTTTGATTTCATCCACACGAACATCTCTGCTAATCACTGCTTATCTTCAATTGGCGAATAAATTTTGTATGCACCCGTCGAATGATAACCCATGAGAACCATGACTTCACTTTGATCATCCAAATTTCTTCTCAATTGTTCAACTACATGCCTGAAACATATTGATCCAAAAAAATCTAAGATAACTCACACTTGGCTTCGACCCTGTCCAAGCCTCGTAAGGTGTTCTTCCTACTATCTGCTTTATTGGACACCTATTTAGAATGTATACTGCTGCCGAAGCTGCTTTAGCCCAAAATCTCTTAGGCATATCTTAGCTTTCAACATACTTCTCGTCATGTTCAGTATACTTCTATTTTTCCTTTCAGCTATGCCATTGTGCTAAGGTGTATAGGATGAAATAATATCATTCTCTATACCTTCCTCATTACAAAATTTGGCAAATTCAGCCGACGTATATTCACCACCACCATCAATTCTTAACTTCTTCAATTTGCAGCCACTTTATTTTTTCAGCATGCAACTTGAACTTCTTGAACTGTGTGAATACTTCACTCTTCCTTTCAATGGTATAAATCCATATATGTCTGGTGAATTCATCAACAAAATTAAGGAAGTACATGTTTCCTCTATTTGACTTCAATTCAAATGGTCCACACACATCAGAGTGAACTAGTTCCAACTTGCGCTTGGACTTCATGGGCAAGTCATGTTTGAATTCCTTTCTCGCTTGCTTAGCTTTACAACATTCTTCACATACTTGTTTTGGTTCCTTCTCACAAGGAAAACCAAACACCATCCTTTTCTGGTTGAGCATGCATAAACTCCTAAAGTTTAGATGTCAATACCTATGATGCCATAGCTAGTTCTTGTCTTCTTCTGCACTCGAAGCAAGACACTTGTGATCTGATGTGTTAAGTTCAACCTTGAATGTTTTATTCTCTATTAACGGTGCTTTCATGATTATCCTCCCATCAACCCTATAGACTTTCATTTGATTTCTTTCAAGCTTCATTTTGAAGCCTTTTGCAAGTAATTGACCTACACTTATCAAATTACTTGTCATAGAGGGTACATACAACACTTCAGTGATAGTAGCCTTTCCACCATCTTTCCTGACAATTGAGATGTCTCATTTGCCTCCAGAGTTGATGTATCTTCCATCAACAAACTTTATCACCTTTTTCACTGACTCATCTAACTTGGTGAACCAATCTTTATTGCCAGTCATATGGTTGCTACATCCTGAATCCAGATACCACATGTTGGGTTTCTCAGTGTTCGACCAAGTGTTTAACATCATTAGCACCTCATCTGAGTTACTATCTCCTGCTCTTGCATATTGGGCTTCATCACCTTCTTTCGCTCTTGCTACTTTCTTTCTTTGACAGTCTCGAGCATAGTGACCAAAACCTTGACAATTGTAACATTGCACCTTTTTCGTGTCGACTTTCCTCCTAGAGTACTTGTTGCCCACACCTTTCTTGCTCGAATCAGCATTCTTGCTTGACTTCTCATCACTTGCAAGATGCTTTCGCTGCTTCGAATTTTTAGCTTTCTTGTTGAATCTTGATTGCAATGCTTGTTCAACCACCTTTTCTCTTTCTGAGTTTCTCTACTTCAATATCATCTCATGAGCCTTCAATGAAGCTTGAAGTTCTTCCAACTTCATCTCAGATATAGTCTTGGCCTCTTCAATTGTCACTACTATGTAGTCGAAATCCGCAGTCAGATATCTCAGTACCTTATCTATTTTCTGCAAATTTGTGACCGTTTCATCACATGCCTTCATCTAGTTTGTCAGTGTCACAATCCTTGAGAAGTATGCAGAGACTGATTCATCATCTTTCATCTGAATCATCTCGTAGTGCTTCCTCAATGTCTGCAATTTTACCTTCTTCAATTTCTCACCTCCGTCATACAAGTTCTTTAACTTGTCCCACACATCTTTCACCGATTCTTCTTCAATTATCTTCACAAATACATCAGAGTCCACACACTGATGAATCAAGAACATCGCTTTACAGTCTTTCTTCCTCTGATCTTTGTGCTCAACTTTCTAGGCATCTGTCGCGTCTACGTCCAACTTCGATACTCCATCATTCAAGATTTCAACAACATCTTGAAATCTGAAGATGACCTTCATCTGTGCAACCCACCGTTGATAGTTTTCGCCCTTTGAAAACTAGTAGAGAGATGACCTTCAAGAAATATAGTTTTTGTGAAGAAGAAGAAGAATAGGATTGAGAGAGAGAGAGAGAGAGAGAGAGAATGATTATCTGAAAACTCTATGTAAAAGTAATATTGATTGTGTTATTATTTACAAAAGGAAATCTCCTTATATAAACACTTTTCTCATGCCCAAAATAAAAACTAAGCTAAGACCCAAATAGCCTTCGACACAATGTAACAATCATCCAGCATTGCATACAACCTAACATTTCAACACAAACTAATTTGAAACAAGCTAATTCCACTAAACAAGAATTATTCATTCTAACATTTTACAAATTTTTGATGAAGATCTAAGGTTTCTCCCATAATAAAATATTTAATATTCTGATTGTTACTCTTAACTTCGTACTTCCATAGTTCCATGTAATTCCGCTTGTTTGAATTTGAAAGAGCTGGAGTTGAATCATATTAATATAATAGATAAATTTGTAAAATAGTTATTAATTATGTTACCTTTTTTAAAATTCTTTTGATCATAATGAATTTAAAAAATTAAAACGTAAACTAACCATTCCTTATTTCTAAAATATTAAATCAACTTAATGTTTTTATCCAATTTAAAAATTTAACTATGCACTAGAAATTAAATTAACAAATTTATATACACTTTAAAATTAAAATTTACAAACTTTAAAATTAATTATATTTAAATGATTTGAAAGCTAAATTAAATCATTATAGTAATAGTTTATTTATTAGAAAAAAAAACCACCTGTTTTCAATTTAATTAGATGAAACCGTGAAAATGAAGCTCATGTGTTTCATGGGTGAACATTTTTTTAAATATTTTATGGTGAAGTGGTTGGTGGATGATGTAATTGTCAAATAAACTTTCTTTTTCCTTCTTTCATCGGTCGATTGTCTCTTTGTTATTTTTTATTGGAAAAATTCTGATGAGGGAGTATGTTATATGGGACACATCTTTGTGAGAGAACATCATATATCCACCTAAAACTTTAAGGTGATAGATGTGTGGGTTCTCTCACTTATAAAATGTCCATTCTTCATTTTTCTAATTAATGTAAGACTTCTTCCTCACACTTGATTTTCAACAACTTTCTTCCTATATTTATGACTATGTGAATGCCATTTTTCTGTGTGATTTGATTTTCTAAAAGACAACAAGAATACCTTAAGATACAAGTTAGACATTCTATTGGGCGTAGATGGTTAGATTCTCACATAAAAGTAAGAGTATCAAATTGGTCATGTACATGTTAAAAAAAATCTTACATCATTTAATTTTGTTACAGAAGGGAAGAAAGAGTTTAAAGTTATATAGTTGTTTCAAAATTTAAATTACAAAAGACGTCAGTTAAATACATTTTAAACTTGTATTTGTTTTTATTCTAATTATAATTTTGTGCTAACGTGTTGTGAGATTTAGTTTGATATTTGTTTTGAAGAGTGTGAGTGTATTGAGATTGTTGGGTGATTGATGGTAAATTATGTATTGTATCAATTTTTATATAATAGTATTCTCTAATTGTCATTTGACAATGATCGTGGTTTCTTTCCGATTTTGTAGTTTTCACGTTATGTTCTTGTGTTGTGATTGTGTTTTTTATTTTCTCTATGCTAGTTTTTTTCAACAATTATATCAAGAGTTTTTGGTTTGATCCAAGGGTCTGAGTTTTTAGTATACTATATGGTTGCAATTTTGTTTGATCTTCTATATTAAAAAAAATTGTAGTGTTTTTGGCTAGAAAATATTAATGAAAGAATTGTTTTTGACGAGTAGAAAATTCAAGTCAAAGATATATTGATACAATTAGGATTACATAATATGTTGGTTTGTGGTTAGTAGATGAGCATTTATTGACATTGATGCATGATAGATTATTAGATTATGTTAGCGGTTGAATAGCTTTCGGGTTACATGAAAGTTGCACCATAAGTTTTTAGACTCATTTTCGACATGTGAAAATTCACGGAGTGGTTTAAGTTCAATTGAAACATACTCTTGATGGTTGAGTATGATAGCTCTTTTAAAATATGGTTGTCGATAAAGACAATGTGAAAATTTATGAAGTGATTTATCTTCAAGTGATTATACTTTTTCATTGGAGTGTGATAATTTTGAGTTATTGATTGTCAATGTAGACAATGTTAAATTTCTTGGAATGATGTATCTTTAAGTGATTATACTTTTATGATTGAGTATGATAGTTCTTTTGAACTATGATTTTTTGTGAATACAATGTAAAAATTATTGGGGTGACATAACTTTAAGTGACTATACTCTTGATAGTGAGTATGATAATTATTTTTGAACTATGATTCTCGGTTAAGACAATGAAATATAATATATCATTTTCAATCAAGGTGGAGATAGTTGGTGTTGGTTGAAAAAAATACATGTTGAATAAATTTTACATCGCTTAGTTTCATAAATAAAGAGGGCGTCCAAAACTATGTAATTAACTCAATTTCTTTATTACAAAAGACACTAGTCAAAAGTAATTTTATCTTTTATTTGACTTTTTTTCTCGTTTCTGTTATACTCTTGTGTTAGAATGTTGTGGATGTAGTTAAATATTTGCTTTGAGAAATGTGGATGTAGTTAAATAATTGCTTCGAGAAGTGTGGATGCATTGGGGGTCGTGAGGTAGTTAAGGATAGATTATGTGCTGTAAAAAAATATATAGTGTTCTTCTTTGGCTGTCATTTGACAACCACAATGATTGTTTTTCCTGATTTTGGAGTTTCCACGTTATGTTTTTGTGTTGTAATTGTGTACTTTATTTTTTCTATGTTGATTTTTCCCAACACAAATATGCAAGTATTTAGAAGAACATATGCTCACTCTAATATATATATATATATATATATATATATATATATATATATATATATATATATATATATATATATATATATCATCAATGCCTCAATAACAAATATGTCCACTACAGAATCCTAATTATACCTAGGTCTATAAATTACATTTTGAATCATGTAGTCCATGAAAATAGTTCAAATATTCAAGTATTTAGAAGCACATGTGCTCACTATAGTAAACATATATTCTTAATAAGTCAATGCCTCAACAATCACGCCTATTACAGAACTTAGCTCTAATTATGTATATGGGGAATTTGTTGCAAGTATTCATAAACGATTTTTAGGAATAAGTTATCCTAGAGTAAAAATATGAAAATTTAATTCCTTGATTTTTTTTCTTTCAATAAGGTTATATAAAATTTCATTGACATTCTCACATGGGAGTATGAATGTTATTGGAGGTTATTTTATTTTTGATAACCTTTATACCTTGAAATAATTTTTGTTAACTTTGTAATAAATAACTAGTTCTCAGTCGTGCTTTGATTCACATAGTTGATGATTAGAGTTCAAATTGATATTCGAGTACGATTTTTTTTAATATGTAAAAAAATACTAGTACGCGCACCATGGGGCTCGAACGCACGACCCTAAGGTTAAGAGTCTTGGGCTCTACAAACTGAGATAGACAGACTAATTGAAGTTTAAGTAAGATGGTTAAATGTTAAACACGACGAGCTCAAATAATAGGACATCTCTATCAGGGCTCATCATTCAATAAACTAACAAGAACATTTGATGCCCATTAGGGAGATGTGATAAAGAAGATTCCCTAGATCACACAAAAAAAAAGAATATGATATGAACTCAACTCCTACCTGGTGAAAATTAGACCTTAACCGCAATTTGTGCCACCATAGATGAATCTTGACATCAAAGAAAACATTACAAATATAAAATCACGAGAGCCAACATGAAATTATCATCCATAGAGACTTTGACAAAGAGTTGAAGAACCCCCAACCTTTGTGTCAAGAAATTTGGATAGTCCTGGTTTTGGTGAACTTCAAGCCTCCCATAAATGGAGACCTTATTTAGAAAAAATGACCCCTGAGAACACTTGATTACGATTAACGCACATATGGACATCATAAGAGAAGCATAGTTATTGAAGTTCAAGCTCTTATTGATAAATCTGATGGATGTTGCACTTCAATAGTACATAAGTTTACATTGACATTCAAATATGAGATACGCTCGTTTTTCTTTAAAATGGTTCACCCGTTTTTTGAGTTTTTTGGAAAACAAACAACAAAGGCTGATTGTAACAGTTTTGTTCAACATCGGTCAAGGTAACTTCTAAACCCTCAAAGACTGTCTTGGGTATTTCAACAAAGTCATCATATAGATCGACAATCCCGATTAGAAGATTTTGTTCTTAGAAGAGTTCCAAATTGGTTTGAAGGCATATTATGCCTAACATTATTGTTTTCTATTTCTCTTTAAAGATTCTATTATTTTTAGGGTTAATACCACTTTATCCCCTATAATATAGACGAATTTTGATTTACTTCATGTAATTATTTTTTTGGATAAGCCCCATGATATTACTATTTTTTGGTTTACCCCTTTAAATGTACAAATTAAACACTAAATTGGGGGGAAGGGGCGTAAATAAAAAAAATTACATGGGGTAATTTTTGCACTTAGGGGGGTAATGGACATAGAATTTTAAATTTCAAGGGGGTGATCCAATTTTTTTACAGGGGATAAATCAAAATTTACCTATATTGCAGAAAGATATTGTATATTTAACCCTTATTTTTATGATTCTTTTTATCCATTATTTTTTTATGTTGAATATATTTCATAAAAAAACATGTCGTAGATCATAAATTATATTCATAATTATACTGATATTTACACTCGTTAATTTAAAAATATAGGCAACTGATAACATATTTATTTTAACACACACAATTATATTAACTAGAAATCACATATGTTATACATGTTGGAACATTATAGCAAATGTGAGTAAGTGAGAAAATAGTCCCACATTGAATATGAATACGGAGACTTAAGCATATATAAGTGGGAGAACCCACTCACCTATCACCTTAAGGTTTTGGGTGGACAAGTGGTGTGTCTCTCACAAAGTTGCTTGTTCCTCAACTTTATATCAATGCTCCTACTATTTACTTCCCACATTGAATAAGTGTGAGTAAGTGAGGAAATAGTCCCACATTGAATAGAAATGTGGAGACTTAAACATATATAAGTGGAAGAATCCACTCATCTATCACCTTAAGATTTTAGGTGGGCAAGTGGTATGTCTCTCACAAAGGTGCTTGCTCCTCAACTTTATATCAATGCTCCTACTATTTACTTCCCCAACAATACATATATATATATATATATATATATATATATATATATATATATATATATATATATATATATATATATATATATATATATATATATATATATATATATTGAAGAGGTTGAAGAATAATTTCAAAGTTGACATTCTTCCCTGGTATCCACACCAATATTAAAATACCTTGAGGTTGAAGAATAATTTCAAAGTTGACATTCTTCCCTGGTATCCACACCAATATTAAAATACCTTTACTAAGGTCCAAGTTATTGGGTGTAGTTGGGATAGAGCGATTCTTAAAAGATTTAACACTACTCCTTAAAATCCTTGAAATGAAATTTAAACCTCAAACGAGCTACACACCATATTGTTAGGGCCGATGTGAGAAACAAACCAATTAAAAGACGGTCCCACTTTTGAACAAGCATCCTCTAAACTTCGAGCGCTACTATCGACAAAAGCATTCCCACCAATTATGTGTCGACCCAAAAATACTGAGCGGTGCATGCATGCAACACATAACTATGTTAGTCCTTTCAAACCATATATACCCCATTGTCAATAGAAAGATAATGTTCGTTATGAATTCATGAATGACCCCTAATATTTGTGATGCTCCCTAACCTCATTGCCATTAGGTTATCGACCATTCAAAGAACTAAAAGCGTTAATTAAGGCATGAGCCCTCAGGTCATCATAAGACGCCTCAACAGACTCAAGATCTGACACGGGCAACGTGGAAGAGGAAGGATTTACTCCAATCTCTCTGATGATGGGATGATCAAGGTTCATCCTTTTGACTCATTCTGCAAAAACATATGTATTTCCGCCAAAGTGGAGACTAAATGATTCGCTACCATCTTCGATGGAACCCTCAATAACTTCAGAGCTATCACTAAAATCAATCAAGGTTGGAGGAGGTGGGTGATTACGAAAGCAGTGACATTCAACATCTTTAGACTTATTGCTCTTTTATTGCACATTCACTAACTTTAGCGATAAAGTGCTAACGTTACATATCAATCTCATCTTTGTTGTATCGAAAATTAACTTTAGCACTTAATTCCACCAAATTACTAGACATTTATGTTTTTAATTTACCAAGCAATAATTCACTATTGATTTTCTTTTTACTTATTTTATCTATTTTTTTCCAATACCATCTCAATTTTTTTTATACCAATTGAAAAAATGCGGATCTTTCATTTCTATAAATAAGAAATATTCGAATACAATGTCAGTAGTTTTTATTTAATTTTTAAAATTTGAAAATGTAGTTTTTAATGTTTTAATTTGATATTTTTGTTTGTGGTCCTTTTCCAATTAAATTATGTGAGAAAAATTCTATATTACCTTTTCCAAAAGTTAAGTAAAAGAATGAAAATTCTATATTGCTGCATCTTTTGCAAATTAAAACACCATTTCAAAATAAATATAAATTATAATGATACATTTTACTTAAAATAAAATATAACTTAAAATAAATTATAATGATACCCTATCAGATAGATAATTCAATGGAAATATAAAAGTCAATGAACTAAATTTGAAAAAAATTAAGAAACTTAATTGTTAATTTCCAAAATTAAATTAGAAAGAAATGTTTTTCTTTATATAGACAAAATGTTACAACAAAAACAAAAATTAGAAAAGCATGAAGGGAAATCATGTGTGAGTGAGTGGAGTTGACATTGAAATCAATCCTTGCCGTTCTAGAATCAGCGACCCCACTAACGTAAAATAGACATATTCTCTTTCGTTTTCCGACTCGCCATTCCCACACTTTCTATCTCTCTCACCTTCTGCATCCACTACTTCAAAAGCCAAGTCATTCCAACCGCGTCTCGCCACAAACTTTTCTTTTCTGACTTAAAACACCAAATTAATTACTTTTCTTTTCTGACTCAAAACACCAAAACACCAAATTAATTAACATTCTAGGAACATCCAACAACAAAGATACGGTACTGATAATAATTTTAAAAATTAAATAAATTGAATATTAACATAAATGTCGATACACATGTCTGACATCGACACAGATACATATATATTTTATTTCAAAGTTATTGATATTACATAGATTAATCTAATTCAATTGACAGGTATTTAGAAATATCGTAAACAAAATATATTTTATGTAAGATTGTAGATTCAAATCTTCAACATTCATATTAGATATAAAATCGCAAGTTTAAATCTGAGACATTTTATTTTAATAGACTATTTGACAAATAAAAACAATTTAATAGATTATTTGACAAATAAAATTAAAAAAGTATAATTTTAATCAGAACACCAACAACATCTTTTGGTGGCCATTATTACCTTTTGTTTTTCATTTCACACTAATAAAAAAATTATATCTAACCAAACACACTTTTTAAATTTAATTTTATTATTTTAATTAAAAACCATTCCATAAATTTGTGTTTCTTTCTTCTACCTATCTCTCAGCTCAGCTATGGATCAAAGATTTTACTTTTCTTCTCTCTCTATATAAAGTCGATATCGTAATTTTGTCCATTCAATCTAACACTTCTTCATTTTATTAACGCGTGTCAAACAATAGCATAGCATCATTTTTTTTCCAGTTCTTTTCATAAATGCACAGAAATTCGAATTGAGGGGGTAAAAACGAGAAAATCTTGGGGTATACTGATCCGTGTATTGATTATCGTGTGATCAATGAATGATATTCCGAAACACGAGAGGCGTTGGGCGTCAGATACTGTTCCCGGAAAAGTAACTGCCAGCGCCGGGACATCGCCGGGAACAGAGTCTAGTTACGCTTCCGATGAGTTTGTGGAGGTTACTATCGATCTTCGAGACGATGACACGATCGTTCTTCGTAGTGTTGAGCCAGCTGGTGTTAATGTTAATGTAGACGATAGTGTCGCCAGTGTCGCCGGAAGCGGTCACGATACTCCGGCGTCTGTTCCGAGGTCGCCGTCGATCCGGCGAAACTCCTCGAGAGGATTCCGGCATTTCTCGCAGGAGCTGAAGGCCGAAGCCGTTGCTAAGGCGAAGCAATTCTCGCAGGAGTTAAGGAGATTCTCGTGGAGTCACGGTCATGCTTCGCGCGCGCTTTCGTCTTCCGCTGGTCATAGTCATGCCGGAACTAGCGGTGCCGGAGTTGGTGGTTTCGAAACGGCGTTGGCTGCTAGAGCTCTGAGGAAGCAACGCGCGCAGCTTGATCGTACTCGCACCGGTGCTCATAAAGCACTCCGGAGTTTGAAATTCATCAGCAGTAAATCCAACGGTTTAGATGCGTGGAATGAAGTGCAGAGAAATTTCGATAAACTTGCTAAAGACGGTTATCTTCACCGCGTCGATTTCGGCCAATGCATAGGTCAATTTCTCTTTAAAATCTCTATTCATAATCTTGCATTGTTCCAATGATCGAATTAACCGTTTAATTTCTCTCTCTGTTTCAATGCATTATAGATTGTTTAATCAATTTTACATCCTAAAAATTGCTTAGATCTTGAGAAGTGCTTTTTGGATAATTCATTTTTACTTGAAAATCCTTAAATCTTAATAGTTTTTGTTTTCACTCTTTCGAAAAGGTATGAAAGATTCAAAGGAATTTGCTCTGGAACTCTTTGATGCATTAGGTCGTAAACAAAGGTTGAAGGCTGAGAAGATAAACAGGGAAGAACTATTCGAGTTCTGGACGCAAATTACTAATCAAAGTTTTGATTCTCGGCTCCAGATCTTCTTTGACATGTAATCTTTCAATGCTTATTGTTTATTGTTGTATTGTTGCATTCTAGTTCTATTTAATTAGTGATTAATAATCTTGGTTACCTTTAAAACTCGCACTGGCACTATCCAATGTCAAATTAAACACCTCATTATTAAATGTCACCGTATATTTTACTTTAATATTTTAATCTCACTTTGAAGCATTCTTAGCTTGTAATTCAATTATTAATATTGTAGAGGTAATCATTAAGTGCCTTATTTTTTTAATTTTCATTTAATATTTTAATTGCCTTCACAGGGTGGACAAGAACGAAGATGGAAGAATCACCGAAGAAGAAGTAAAAGAGGTATGGAGGATTTTTATATTCAACTGAAAAATTTGTTTACTATTTTATATTTGTGTTTGAAGTTTGAACAATCAACTTTAGTGTTTCTTTAGAGTGACATTTTCTTCATATTATGTATACGTGAAACGTTGCATCCATGCTTTTAATTAATCAACATTAGGCTGGCGTGGACAAAGTTAAGCCTTATGATTATTAAAAATAATTACTTTAAAATCCAGTAATTAAGTAATGAGTTCACACTAGACATTAATTTTCCGTGATCTAAAGCATAATATTAGTTGGTAGTAGGAGTAGATATTCAAGAGTCATGTCTTACTTTTTTCGGTTTAGGTCATAGAGATGGAGCTTTCATTTCTCTGTTTTTACCAAATTCTTGGAATTCATAGTGAAGACGTTTTCAGAGTGGAGTTGGTGGGGGCGTGGTCGTCATTTTATGCTAAAAGCATTTCTTTTGTCACAAGATAGACATTTTCTTAACCACGTACTAATGTTTAGTTAATTTTTTTTAATTAATGTTCATTATCTAATTCTTGGTGCAATTCTTTCCTTACAGGTCATCATGTTAAGCGCTTCTGCAAATAAGTTATCTAGACTCCAGGAGCAAGCTGAAGAATATGCAGCTCTGATCATGGAAGAGTTAGACCCTGAAAGACTTGGCTACATTGAGGTATTAGCATATATTTTTATTAAAAAAATATGGTCATTTTTAGTAGTCTTTGATATACATCTCTCGTACTAAATAAGATTTAAATAACACCGTTAATGTTAGAACATGTTAATAATTTTTTATTAAAAATTATATTAATAGTTAAGAGTGTAATGAAAAATAATTAATATTTTACTGACATTGAAAAAATTGTAACAATTAAAAATCATGTCATAGAAAATGAGACATTGACTAAGAAAAAAGGAGTAGTAAATTAAATAAGCAAAGAAAAAAAAAACAATGGTGTTAATAGTAGTAAGTATTTGAATTTGACTCCTTCATAACAATGGATACTTCTACTAGGATACCAAGTAGTACAATGATAACGTTACATTATGATGATAAAATATATCAACGTGTATAACAAACTTCTATGAAGTGAATAAAATTTCTAATAGTTGAATTTCAATGAACCTCACAATTTAACAATTTATTTTTTAACGTCGACCTTATGGTAGACGAATCAAATATGATTTTTTAACATGTCCACATACAATGAACAAATAACTATTCATTGTAATAATTGTTTGGTTGTGGAAAGTGTTGTTGACATTGTTAGTTGATTTGATAATTATGTTACCAAATTTAAATTTTTTGAAATATTTAGTCTTTAGTTAGAATTATTTTAACCACTTCTATCCAATAATTAGAATTTCTTAACCCACGTCATATGGGTGAGGCGCACCCCATGAAAACCCAAAAATTTTCTTAATAAAATCGGAAATTTATTTCCGGTACGCACCACTTTCTGAAATATTTGAGTGAAACCGGAAATATATTTCCGATATGCACTATATTTTGAAATATTTGAGTGAAAACTGGAAATATATTTCCGGTTCCATACTAAATAATGTAATATTAAGAATTCATTCCAAATTTGGTCTCACATACACGCTTTATTTAAAAATTACATACAATTTAAAACCGAAAATATGCTTTCGGCTTACACCCAACCCTTTTTAACGTGATTTGCATGATATAAGGTACTAACTGGAAATATATTCCGATTTTTAGAAACAATTTAGAAATTTCACAAGAATGGAGAACAAAGTCATGAGATGATTTAAGAAATTTACTTAAAAAAAACAGAGAATATAATGATACACAAGTATATTTGTTAGGGCCTTTTGCAGTCATATTGACTTATGTACATTCAGTCAGTATTGGACTACGACCCTTTCTTTATAGTCCACAGTTGGGCAAATTGTGTAATTGATCCAATCACAGAACATTTCCTTTGTTGTTCAACCGTTTAGAAAAAGAAGAGTGAAAATATCAGGCGTATTTGGTAAATTATTCCAATATAGCAAGCAGTTATAAGTTAAACAAATAAATTGATTGATGTCTATGAAAAAAAGTTTGATATTATTTGTAACTACTCTATATACTTTATTATTTCTTCATCGTTTGCTTTGTCAACAAACTTAACATAAATTCTAGTAGCTAGCTAGGGATGACTTTGTTACTATGTACCTAATATGATTAAGCTGATACTTCTAATTATTCAGTTCCTTGAGTAAGCAAGTAGACGCTGATCAATATAAGTACTAATATTTATTAGGGCCTTTGTTATTTCTTTGACTAATAGAACTTTTTTAGAAGACATTTGTTACAATTTTTAAACAGTACTGTATTGGCTTTTCTGTGTTCACTAAGCTTCAAAGCTAAAAGTAAAGAGTAGTGCTGTTCATTGAACTTCAAAGCTAAAAGTAAAGAACGAATAGTGCTAACACTCTACCAGGCAATGACACCTTTTGAATTAAAGGTGTCATGGTGTCCGTCATGTGTTGAAAAATTTCAAAAAATATTCTAAAAAATATTTTTATTCTTTGTCTTGGGACTTTTTAAATTGGTTCCTGACATTCATATGACCCTAATACGTCACATGTTTAAGACTAAGTTTCTATCAAAATCTTCAAAGTTATATTTTGGAGGTGTGGAAAATCAAACCCCTTACCTCTCGCATGCAAAACAAGCGCTATACCATATGAGTTACACTCGCGTTGATATAGAATGATGTATTGAAGAATTTTTAACTTTTACAATCGTAGATAGATAAATATCAATCATATATGTAGCACTCTCAATATTCTATATTTTTATATTAACTGTGTCGAATCGTCGAAACGTCTGTTTCAAACGTTCTAGTGAGAGTCCATGCGATAATAATTTTTGAACACTCACTTTTTGACGGTCTTACCATTTTAAAAGTGAGGTACTATGGAATGGGCCCACTTATTTTATCTGATAAAAGAATGATTGTTGGACCAAGTGCTGAAATGAATGTTGTCAACACTATTTAAAAGTAAATGTGAACAGTATTGTGGCAGAAAATCCTTTTTGGGCATAGTTGAAGCTATTGCGTGCTGATCTTAGTTGGAGTATTGTTCATGAGTTAATTTCATTTTTCTGCCATTATTTTCTCAATTATATGTTGTAATCAAGTAATGGGAATTGATTCTTTTGCAGTTTATCTCTCCTCTAATGTGAGAGGGGAGCTGCAAAACAATAAAACAATTGGTTGAAATTAGTTTATGCCATGAGTTGAGGGATTGCCTTTCCTACTGTCTTATTACACATGAGATTTAATTCCAGGCCTTTGTTTTCAGGGGTTATGCTTACCTCTTACTCAATATATCCACGTTTGTTAAAATTCTGTTACTCTTGTAATGTTTATAACACATCGTTGACATGCTCATGTGTTTTACACGACTCAACCTCTGAATATGTTGTGATATCTTGGATGGTCATTATGTTGTTCCTATGAATGCAGCTGTGGCAACTGGAGACACTTCTTTTACAAAAGGACACGTATCTCAATTACTCCCAAGCTCTTAGCTACACAAGCCAAGCTTTGAGCCAGAACCTACAGGGACTTAGAAAGAAAAGTCCTATACGTAGGGTGAGCCGCAGATTTATTTACTATTTGCAAGAAAATTGGAGGAGACTTTGGGTTTTAACACTGTGGGTTTGCATAATGATTGGACTCTTCACATGGAAATTTTTTCAATACAAGCAAAAGGATGCTTTTCATATAATGGGTTACTGTCTTCCCACAGCTAAAGGTGGGGCTGAGATGTTGAAATTCAACATGGCCCTTATTCTCTTACCCGTCTGCAGAAACACCATAACTTGGCTCAGGTCTACAAAGCTATCTCACGTTGTACCTTTTGACGACAACATCAACTTCCATAAGGTACTAATTCATACCGCTAGGAATCCTCCAGATTCCGGAGGAGACTATTTTTTTGACAGATAGTAGAAACTTAAATTATAAATTCATGTAAATTCTACAAGTATATGATTTAGGTTGTTACTTTCTGATTCTTACAGACAATTGCTGGGGCGATCGTAATCGGTATTATACTTCATGTCGGGGATCACCTTGCTTGTGATTTTCCAAGACTTGTAAGTTCGTCTGAAGCTGATTATCATAAGTATTTGAACGGTGTATTTGGTCATGACAGACCTAGTTATGCAGACCTAGTTAAAGGGGTTTCAGGTATCACTGGGATTTTGATGGTGGTTTTGATGGCAATAGCATTTACACTCGCAACAAAATGGTTCAGGAGGAATCTCATTAAGCTGCCTGAACCATTTAGTAGGCTTACTGGCTTCAATGCCTTCTGGTATTCACACCATCTGTTTGTCATTGTCTATGTCCTGCTCGTTGTCCACGGTGTAAATCTTTACCTCGTGCACAAATGGTACAATGAAACGGTATATAATTTATAGAATTGGATTTCAATTGTTTAGGATATTTATGAAATACTGTACATTGTTTAAGGTGATTAGTTATTTGACCCCTTGATTTTTGATTTTCAGACATGGATGTATCTCGCTGTTCCGGTTTTACTCTACGCATCAGAAAGAACGCTCAGATTATTTCGTTCTGGCTTTTATACAGTCCGTCTTATAAAGGTGAGCATAGGAAGTGAAACTATTAGCAGTAGGCTCTTAAAGTTGGTATCAACTTCATTAATAATATGGGTTCACTTGTTTTGCATACAATTGATTTGTCTGGGCATATTGTATTTATCCAGAGAGTGGAGTTCTACAAAGTAAAAATTGCAAGGACCCGGACCTCAGAAATCACACTTGACTCACCTTAACTTGTATATAAATCAAAACTATCCTGTAAATGCACCAAAGTTAACTTATTTTATTTTCCTTTTTATTTATGGAAAACATTTAGGTTGCTATTTATCCTGGAAATGTTCTCACATTGCAAATGTCTAAGCCTCCTCAATTTCGCTACAAAAGCGGACAATACATGTTTGTACAATGTTCTGCTGTGTCTCCCTTTGAGTGGTAAGTTTCATTTCAGTTTAATTGACAATACATTTCATTTTAGTTGAATGCTGAGGTGTTACAATTCTCATGCTTCATACCATATTTGAGTTTTTTACTGGATCAAAATTAGTGAGCAATTAGGAGTCTCAATTCTGTTATGGCATCTTTGCCCAACTTATTGTCAGTGTCTAGCAGTAACATGGAGAAATATATGTATGATGACAGGCATCCGTTTTCTATTACCTCAGCCCCGGGGGATGACTTTCTGAGTGTTCACATTCGTCAACTTGGTGACTGGACTCAGGAACTTAAAAGGGTATTTTCGGAGGCTTGTGAGCCTCCTGTGTCTGGGAGGAGTGGGCTTCTCAGGGCTGATGAGACGACAAAGAAAAGGTACATGTAGCACTTGCAATTTTTTTGTCTCCAAAGTTTTGGTCCTCAACTATAAATTTATGCTGATATTTCTGCTGTTTGCTAACTGTTGATACAGTTTGCCCAAGCTAAAGATAGATGGACCTTACGGGGCACCAGCACAAGACTATAAAAAATATGACGTTTTGTTACTGGTCGGTCTTGGTATAGGAGCAACTCCTTTCATCAGCATCCTGAAAGATCTTCTCAACAACATTATCAAAATGGAGGAGCTGGCGGTGAGTATTGCTGATGATGTCAACCATGTTAAAACTCATATAAAAAGTATATATTATACAACACTTACCGATTGTCATACATGACTAAATTAGCCATAAATGTTACCCCATCCAGGATTCAGTCTCTGATACAAGTAGAGCTTCAGACGTAAGCGTTGGGAGTACTGATTCACCATCTATTAATAAAATTGCTCCAAAAAAGAGGAAAACTCTGAAAACTACCAATGCTTATTTCTACTGGGTTACAAGAGAGCAAGGCTCTTTTGATTGGTTCAAAGGAGTCATGAACGAAGTAGCTGAGCTTGATCAAAGGGTATTAGTTATACTGCTGAAGATTTATTTATATTATAGACACTTGCTCTTGAGAAGCATGTACTCCTTTTCCTTAGGATTACTTTCATTTGGCTAATGTTTTGTCAAATTATGGACTTTAGGGTGTCATTGAGATGCACAACTACTTGACTAGCGTATACGAGGAAGGAGATGCTAGATCTGCCCTCATCACCATGGTTCAAGCACTTAACCATGCAAAAAATGGAGTTGATATTGTTTCTGGAACCAGAGTAAGCCTTCAATTTCTTGATGCTCTTTAATTTCTAAGTTGGGACTCGACAGCGAGTAAATTATAACTGCTTTAAATTTCTACTTACCAGGTAAGAACACATTTCGCGAGGCCTAATTGGAAGAAGGTTTTCTCTAAAATGTGTTCCAAGCACTATAGTGGACGAATAGGTTAGTCTCCGCCGAGCATATGTTGGCACTTCATACATGGTAGTATCATATATACCATTTTCTGTTTTTCTTGTACTAACATTATGGCTGTCTTAATTCATATCAGGGGTATTTTATTGTGGCGCACCAGTTTTGGCCAAAGAACTTAATAAACTATGCTTCGAGTTCAACGAAAAGGGTCCAACAAAATTTGAGTTCCACAAAGAGCATTTCTAATTAATTTGGATGGAGCTGAAACTGATGACCTTATTATATGACTATCTTCAATAAGCTAAAACTTTTGCTGTATAGAATGTGAAGCATCGTACATAGCAGACATCAAAATTGCTTGGCATTTGACCATGCATGTGGATGCAAAGAAGAAGAGATAACTGCAGCTTATGTACTCTACATTATTCTTACATATATTGGATACATTGATCTAATTGGAAGCAACATTGAATGATTATCTCAGATAGATTCGCAATGAATTGAAAATGGTGACTCATCCGGGAATCTTATGTAAAGGAGAGCGAGTACTTGCTTTTATGATCTCTCTATATCTCTTAGCAGACTCGTGATTTTTGTTTGGCTTTTCTACTACTGAGGAAGGGTCTATATGTGTGTAAATGAGGCTAGTATAGTGTTTTCTTTTTTCTTTTTATCAAGGTAACCACTAGAGTTATACTTTAATCTTTTGTATCATATACATAATGGATAGATAGTGAATAATACAAATTAAACAATTGTTAATGTGTTCATTAGCTCAAATGTCTATTTTAATACTGTTTGCCACCGAACCCACGGATAGTAGTTTTAGAAAATCAAATTGTTCAATTTAGAGTAAAACTAGATTATTTTGAAGTAAACTTTTTAATTAATATTAACATATTTTTTTGTAAAAATATAATTTATTTATTTATTTTATAATATTTTATTATGAGTTGTACATAGATAATGATATACATTATTCAAAAATAAGTATATATAAAGTAAGAACAGTAGAGTAGGTGTTAGGATTATATTTTTCAATAAAGATGATGATTGAGTAGAATTTGATTAATTTGAGTAAGAAAAAATAAAGTCATGTATTATGATCCCAAATCAATGTACAAGAAAATAGGAGTTTAAAATTGAATCGATTTGACAACGTGAGATTATGAACTAATCATCATGATTGATAGATAAAAAAATTGAGGTATTATATTAGGTGAGAGGTTGGGTTGGATGAAAAAAAATAATTATGAATTTTTAATATATTGTAATAGAAAGTACTATTGTAATAAAATATTTAACGGTGGATGAAAGATTAAATGAGAAATGAGTGATTTGGAATTTGAGGAAAATAGATGGTTAAAGATTTTTGATATTATGTCACAGAAGGTTTAATTAAAGAGATGATAGATTAAAGTGTAGAAGGTTTTGCACCTTATATTAAAAATATTTAAAAAGTGTGTATAACTTTTTTCTCCTATTAGTCAATGAACTAAGATAATTAACTAATTGAAAAATAGAGATAAAAATTAAAAAATTCATTTAGAATTAAAAAAATTTATTTAAATTTTATTATTCTACCATTTGTTCCACTATATATATCAAGATAAATATTAACAAATTCATAAAATTGATCATAAGCTTAAAGATATGGTAAAAATAGAGATAAATGTTGTTTCTTACATATTAGTTATTTGTAGCAAATTAATTATTTAAATAAGTATACAATGAAATTCATACAAATATTTGTCCAACACAATTATTCATTAGTTACATTGGAAAATATTAAAAATTGAGTAGAAAAAGTGAATTCAACAACACCTTGAGTCATTTTGGATCTTTTGCCTTGACTTCAATTTGTTTGGGTCCATGTGTATCTCTCACTTGATTGTTATCTCTATATTCTCTACCAAATAATTTGAAAAGAAAAATTCCGTTTGATCCATAATTTTGTTGTTGTGTGATAAAAAATAAGAGCGAGATAGCTAAAAAGAAATGAAAATTGGTTATAAATATTTGATAAAACAGAGGTCTATAGTTTTGGCAAACAACATTTGCCATGGATTGCCATGAAAGCTATTAATGTTATTAATTTGCTGAAAATAATAACAAATGGATCTTTTAGACAATAACCACATAAATGCTATTGATTTATTAAGAGAAGTAAGTATAAAATAACCATGTTATACTTTTAAGAAAAACGTAACATCGTGTTATTAAAAAGACAGTAGATATAAATTATGTATGGATAACTATTAAACATGGTTAGACACAATGTATAATTCAAAAGATTAGAAAAAAAGAAGAAGAAAAATAAAAGTAGAATGTAAGAGTTTATTAAGAGAGATCACACGTAGGAAAAATGTATGAGATGAGACAAATATCATTATTTAGCAACAAAATATGCTGAAATGACATAAAAATAGATTTGAATTCTGTTTTAATATATTATAAAGAGTTTCGTGTGATGCATGAGAATGTATTATTGAATTATTTTTAGTGATGAAAAATTCACAAAATTAATTTATAAGTTTAATAGACAAGGTTTCTCACCTTTTCGAGTGAAAATTAAATGGAGTAAAAGAAAAAACAAAAAGGTAACTTTTATCTATTCAATTCAAAAAGTTGAGTAGTGTACCTTCAATTAATTATAATGTAAAATATTTTAGAAATAATAAATAATTATACTATTTTATAAATAAATAAATATATTAAAATTAAATAACATCATGTGATTGGTTGAAGGTACACTACCCAACTTTTTATGATGGGTAAAAAAATTATTTAAAAAAATAAATATAAAAAATTGAAAGAAAAGAAAAGCAATAACACGCTTGAGATGTCATGGTTGATGCTATATTTTGTTTTATTGATAGTAAAAATTTGCTGAAATTAATAAATATTTTAATTAAATAGAAACGAAGTGGAGAGGTGGAAGATTTTAAAGAAAAATTTGGTGGAAGAATTTTTAAGATAATAATTTGGAAAGAAATTTGGTGAATTTTTTTTATGATAGTGTATTTTGTGATTAATGTATTATTTGATTGAATTATATAATATTTATTAGGATATATTAAATCTATAACAAAAATACAGTCTAAAAAAAATTGTTGTTCGGAGAATTAATACAAATGTTAAATTTGATAATATTGAAAGTTGTGACACATGGTCGCTTCAGTGGCAAAACCAGAAAAATTATGAAATCTGAACAAAAATTTAAAAATTATTATATATATAATATATAAATAATCATCTATTAAAATTAAAGACACTGAATCAATCAGAAATGATAATTTAAAAATTTATATAAATATTTCATGCATATGATCATCAGATAAAATTCAATCAGTATAAATCAACCTTTTTACTAATCTACTCGATACTGATAGTAACAACTTAACAAAACAACTCAACAAAATAGCTAGGAACCGTAAACTAGCAAGCGTATTGTATCCTATCATTTTCTTTGTTTATCTTTTATTTCATCATGGTGTCAAATTAATTTATATTCAAAACAATCTAACACGTGATTCAACAATTAAACTGACAAAGATTTCACTCTTACAGCTTGTGCGACTTCATCGTGGATACCTACGAACATCCATGAACATTAATTGAAAACTAAATATATAATCATAATAAGTAGAACCAAGATAGTTTCAAGAAGTAGAACCAAGAAATGTCAAATGTGATGTCAGTAAGAAGTAGAACAAGAAGTATAAGCAAAATAACGAAGCAAGAACTTATGCATTTCATCCAACATGTGGCGTGCGAGTTTCAAAACAGCTATTAATCGATTTATGGGCTACATCATCATTAGTATAACAATTTAACATTCCATCACAAGAAAATCAAGATACAAGCTAAGGGAGTTCGCGGTATGGTTTAAGCGGTTTTGACGAAAAAATCATCCGCAAGAAAAAAACGTGCGGTTTAGTTTCTTTCGGTTGACTTTTAGAAAAAAAACTAAACCAAACCAAACTAATGTTGTTTGATTTGGTTCGATTGGTTCGATTTTTTATAAATATTTTATTGAGTTATACATACACATATAGATGACAACATAGCTTCGTATTTACTCATTCATACACTACCAAATAATAACAAAACTCATCATATTTGGACAACAACTTTTCATTTAATATGTATAAATTAGATTAGACAAAAGTGGAATAATAAATATAAAATAATATCAAAATTTTAATAATGAAAAAAAAAAGAAAAAGGAAGAGACGAGATATCAATGAAGATGAAAAAGAAAGAACATATGAGATGAGAGATTATAGAAGAAGATGTGCGATAAAAACGAAATTAAAGAGAGAGCATTTGCATAAAAATGAGAGGGTGGAAAAGAAAGAATATAAGAAAGTAGAGATTAGAGAAGAAGATGTAAGATGTATGTGGCAAAGATGGCACAATAATGTGATGAGAGATTTGAGAAGATTGAAACTGAAATCATAAGCGTAAGAATGAGAACATTATTCATAATCATAAGGCTAAAGTATAATAGGTTTAGCTTTGGGTGGGATGTTAGTTAAGTAAAATTTAAGTTGTAATATAATGCTGTTTGGTTCGGTTTGCAAAATACAAGCCGCAAATTGAACCAAACCATGCGGTTTTGTCAAAAGATGACCCAAACAAATTCGAACCAAATGCGGTTTTTTGCGGTTTTGATTTGGTTTGGTTTAGTTTGCGGTTTTCTAATGAGTTGGTTTGGTTCTGAGCACCCCTAATACAAGTAGAAGAAAATAGAAGAAATCGATGGAGACATTTCGTCGAACACTTTGTAAGCAAGATTGAAATCTGTATACTTGTCTCCTCGTTGCATCAACAGAACCGGAATGCAAGCTGAAATCAGGTCAAAATGCAAAATCTTGTTAGAAACCAATTATAAATTGCAAAAACTCGAAACAAGTGAACCCAATTGACACCAAAATTGAACCAAACCTTGCTAGAAATCATGGCTAAACCAGGTTGCTATTATGAGAGCGAAGTCAAGCATCTACTATTGGGGCTTGAAGAGCCCTGGCAGGTGCCCAGCTTGGTCGGGCCTTGGCTTTGTCACTGACGGGCCTTGGGCCCATTCAACATGGTCCATGATCCAGAGCCTCCAAAAAAATAGGGGTCTTAATTTTATTTTTATAAATTATAAATCTAAAATAAATATATCAATATTTTTGGTTCAACTTAATGTGTAGTGGTAAAAACTTATATATATTTTTAATTAAAAGTCAATGATTTAATTCTTGGTGCCTAACATTTATTATTTAAATGTATTATTTTTTTAAAAAATAATTCAAAATATAGTATTATTTCTCTACTTTGTTTATTGGGATAAATTTTAAAAATTGGTAAATAGCCTCCAAATTATCGGAGACGGCCCTGAATAAACACATTATCGTAAGCTCAAAATATGTTCTATCGTTAGTCTGAAATTCAACCTACCAATTCACTATTTCATTAACGCATTAGGTTAACTTCCATATTAATTTCTTATAAAATTTAGATGAGTGAATTGTCAAATATTTTGACATATATGGGAGGTGCCAAAAGTATTTTCGAATTTTTAAAAGTGATCTTTTACCAATAAAGATAAGAAGAGCCACTAAATATTATCTTAAGTACTGCTCGTTTATAATATTTTTTTAATTTATATTTTTTTAATGTTAAATGCCATTTTTTGTCATATGTGTTAAATTCAGGGTTCCTTTTGGTCCTTCAACTTCAACAAAATGTATATTGGTCCCTTATATTGTCAAAACATACCATTTAAATACTTTTTGTCATATTAACGACTGATTTAGCGATTATTTTTTAAATTATTTTGTCATTAATTAAACAGAAATGATGAACATTATATGTTTTGAAGAGTTAATGAACCAATATGAATCTATTTAAAATTAAGAGGCTGAAATTATTGAAGGGTAATTTAGTATTTTCTATATATGTACCTTTTAACTTGGTCACTAAGATTACTCTATTAGGACCTATGTGGCAATTTTATCCTTGTATAAATAGACTAGTAGTAGATGTCATTTATAATAACAACCTTATTTCTTTCATACTTTTGTAGCCGTCATTCCCTTGTTATTCTCCCATTATTCTTATCATCTTTGATTCTTGTGCACCATCAAATTGATATCTAGAGCTCCGGTTAGAAACATAGGGAAACACAAGTGAAATGTGAGTGTTGTGTGACTGATTTTGATTATGGGTTCACGTTGAATCATTGAACAAAATTGTAACAGAATCACATTTTTTGATTATGTAGGGTTGGGAAACACTGTGTGAGTGAAGATCTGAGTGTATTGTACAAGGATGAAGATGAACAGAAACGGCAACATGAGTACCAAACTTCCAGTTTTTGATGGCAAGAATTGGGACAGATGGATGATTCAAATGCGCGTGTTATTTAGGGCTCAAGATGTTCTGGAGCTTGTTACTGATGGGTATATTCTGGTTGCAGAAGATGCGACGGAAGAAGAGAGAGATACACAGAGAAACAAGAGGAAGAAAAATCATAAGGCGTTGTTCTTCATCCATCAGTGTGTGGATGTGAATGTGTTTGAGAAAATTGCTTATTCGATGACGTCAAAGGAGGCGTGGGACACACTGGTCATATGTTAAGTGGTGACGCATCAATGAAGAAGGTAAAGCTTCAGTCCTTGAGAAAGCAATATGAGAATCTCAACATGAAGAACATTGAGAAGGTTTTAGAGTATATATCTAGAGTCATTCTAATCACTGAGATGAAGGCTTGTGGAGAAACTCTTTCTGAACAGATAATCATAGAGAAGGTATTGAGGTCACTTACTCCTCAATTTGATTACACTATTGTAGCAATAGAACATTCTGAATATCTGGAAACCATGCGAATAAAAGAGCTGCAAAGTAGTCTAGAAGCACATGAGTTGCGTTTGACTGAAAGAACTTTTGAGAGGGGAGTTGAGCAGGCTTTGAAAGCTTCTTTTGTCAAGAAGGACCAGAAGCATTCTTGGTCAGAGGTCAAGAATAGACGTGGTGATAGATTCCAGAAGTCAGAAAGTTCTGATGAGAAGAAACATCAGAAGGGAAAAGAAGAAATTTCAATGTTACTGTTGTAAGAAGTTTGGCCATTTTGCAAGAGATTGCTGGACAAACAAAGGAAGGAAATCAGAAGAAGCAAACATAGCTAGAGGAGATTCAGATGATGAACTTGTGTTATTGATGGCTTTTGAGTCTGATGGAAGATGTTTGGCAGATTGGTGGTATATGGACACTAGATGTTCAAAATACTTGACTGGAAACAAGTAATGGCTGATAGATTTTGACTCCAGAAGGAGGACAAAGATCAGATGTGCTGCTGATAAGTACCTTAATGCAGAAGGTATGGGAAATGTCAAAGTCAAAGTTAAGAATGGGAAGAATGTTTTGATCAAGGATGTTTGGTATATTCCTGGAATCAAAAGCAATCTGATGAGTGTGGGTCAGCTCATTGAGAAAGGTTTCTCAGTTGTTATGAAGAACAATCTCTTGAAGTTGTATGATTACAATCAGAAGGTGATTATGCAATTTGAACAGGGAAGCAACATAACATTCAAGGTAAATGTAGAAACATAGTGTCTTAGTGCAGAAGGCTCTGAAGGAGATAGTAAGTTGTGGCACAAGAGATTGGGGAATCTGAACTATAGAAGCCTAGGGCATCTAAGTTCTAAGAAGCTCGTACGTGGCATTCCGAAAATTGTGAAGCCCGAGAGATCATGTAAGGTATGCATGAAAGACAAGCAACCAAGATTTCCATTTATATCAAAAGTAGCCCTAAGAGAAAAACATGCTCTAGGATTATTATATTCTAATGTGTGTGGACCATATCCAGAACCTTCACTTAGGGGAAATAGGTATTTTGTGTCTTTTGTGGATGATTTCACAATAATGATGTGGGTAACACTCATCAAGTTTAAGAATGAGGTGTTTACAGAATTCCAGAAGTTCAAGGTGAAGGCTAAGAATCAAAGTGGTCAGAAGTTAAAGATTCTTAGAACCAATGGTGGAGGTGAGTATAACTCTACATATTTCCAGAAGTTCTGTGATGGTAATGAAATTGAGCATGAGGTTACTGTTCATTATACTCCCCAACACAATGGTCTTTCTGAACGAAGAAATCGTACTTTGCTTGATATGACGAGAAGTATGCTAAAAGAGAAGAAGCTTCCTCACAACTTATGGGGAGAAGCTGTTGCTACTGCTGCATATGTGCTCAATAGGTGTCCAACGCAGAAGCTGAAGGAGATTGTTCCTTTAGAGAAGTGGATTGAAGAGAAGCAAAATGTTACTCATCTGAAATTTTTTGGTTCTGTGTGTTACAAACACGTTTCAGAAGCTAGAAGGAAGAAGTTGGATGATAGAAGCAAAGTGATGTTACTAGTGGTGTACGACAGTATAAGTGATGCATACAAACTCTATTGTCCATAAACTAACAAAGTTGAAGTCAGTAGAGACATTATTGTAAAGGAGTCAGAATTTTGGGATTGGAGAAAGTCTCAACCAACTTCTGGTGTAGAGGTAACTTCTAAAACAGAGTCAGAAGTTGAAACTTCTGAAAAAGAGTCAGAAGTTGAAACTTCTGAAGAAGAGTCAGAGTCACAAGAAGATTCTGAAAACTATGAAGATGATGATGATCCAGAATCTTATGGTGATCATGCTTCTAGAAGAGAAAATTCTGAAGACGTAGGTTCTGGAGGACAAGCTTCTAGAGATTATCATGTTTTTGAAGGTGGAAATTATGAAGATAGGGTTTCTGGACAAGGTCCATAAGCTAATGTTGTTCCATGTTATGGAAAACATTTAGAACAAGTTCAAAGGCCACAAATAATTAGAGCTATACCTAGAAGGTTTACAAATTTTGACATGTCGCAAGACATCGAAGTTGATTCAGAGGGAGAAGTCATTCAGTGTTCCATGTTAGTAGACTCTGAACCATTGGGTATATAAGAAGCCCTCAAGAAGAAAGTTTGGATGAATTCCATGAAAGAAGAACTTGAGGTCATAGAAAGAAACAAAACTTGAGAGTTGACTAAGCTTCCAAAGAAGAAGAAATCCATCAGCGTCAGATGGGTATTCAAGGTGAAACTTAAGCTAGATGGATCAGTTGGTAAGCACAAAGCAAGGCTATTGGCCAGAGGTTTTCTTCAGAAACTTGGACTAGATTACTTTGAGGTATTTGCACCTATAGCTAGACATGAAACAATCAGGCTAGTGATTACTCTAGCTGCAAATAAAAATTGGCCTCTGATGCATTTGGATGTAAAGTCAGCATTTCTGAACGGTCCATTACAAGAAGAGATATACGTGTCACAACCTCTTGGCTTTATGAAAAAGAATCAGGAAGAGATGATGTACAAGTTAACTAAAGCTCTGTTTGGATTGAAGCAAGCACCCAAAGCTTGGAATTAGAAGATTGATTCAATTTTCAAGAAGCAAGAGTTTCAAAAGTGTGAGATGGAATATGGAGTTTATGTGCAACATTCTGGAAGCAAAATGATTCTAGTGTGTCTTTATGTTGATGACATATTGCTTACAGGGAGTTGTCCAGAAGATATAATCAAGTTCAAGAAAGTGTTGATGAACGAATTTGAGAAGACGGATCTGGGAAATATGGTATATTTTCTAGGGATGGAAATTTTGTACTTAAAGGAAGGTATCATTTTGCATCAGCTAAAGTATGAACTAGAACTTCTGAAGAAGTTTAAGATGAAGAATTTTAAGGCTACTGTTACACCGTCATAAACTAATCATAAATTGGATTCTAACTTTGAGGGTGAAGATGTGGATGCTACGATCTTCAAACAGCTGGTTGGTTCTCTGAGGTATTTGTTTAATACAAAACTTGATATTTTCTATACAGTTGGATTGGTTAGTAGGTTCATGAGTAAACCTAAGAGGTCCCATTATCAAGCTGATGTTAGAATTTTGAGGTATATCAAGGGAACTCTAAAGTTTGGAGTATTATTCCTTCTGGAAGAAAGGCAGAATCATAGTTAATGAGTTACTCTGACTCTGATTAGTGTGAAGATAAAGTTGATAGAAGAAGTACTTTTGGATACATATTCAAGTTTCTGAGAGGTTCTATTTCTTTGAGTTCCAAGAAGCAAGTTGTTGTTGCTCTATCAACGTGTGAAGCTGAGTATATTGAAGGCGTTGTAGATGCATGTCAAGCTGTGTGGCTTCTGAACGTATTGCAAGATCTGAAGATTAAAGTAAAGAAGCCTCTGAAGCTGATGATTGATAACAAGTCTGCAATCAATCTTACCAGAAATCCTGTGTTGCACGGGAGAAACAAGCATATTGAGACTAAGTATCATTTCTTGAGAAGCCAGGTTCGGAACGGAACATTAGAAGTTATGCACTGTAGCATCCAGAAGCAGTTGACAGATGTTCTGGAGAAGACAATCAATACGGATCAATTTCCCCTCTTAAGAGATGGAATTGGTGATGTTAGTTTTGTATAGAAATATAAATTAAGGGATGACATTGAAGGGTAATTTAGTATTTTCTATTTATGTACCTTTTATCTTGGTCACTAATGTAACACCCGTAATTAATTAAAATGATTTAATTTAATATTATTGAGTATTCTCGATTAATTCGTGATTAAGTCGAATTTGTAGGTGAAATCGTTAAGTTAATGGTCGGGTAAAAATTAGTCGGAAGAAAAATAATATTAGAATTTATTTTATACTTAGAATTACTAATTAAATATGGTGAATTAATTATGAGGGTGAAATAGTATTTTTAGGAGTATTATTTAGTAGACCCAAGTTGTGTTAGAAGCCCATTATTAATTAAGTAACCTAGTAACATAAGGAAGTGGTATTACTTACAAAACCAAAAGCTGATAGCCATAGTCGTAGCAGAAAAAACAGAAGAGAAAAAGGAAGTGATTCGGGAACAAGGGTTGCTAGCAGGGGTCAATTGCTGTCCGAGAATTTCGCTTTTTTCGATCAATTTTCTAAGCTCCCTTCGATCCAAAGGTAAGGGGTGGGGTTCGACTTATATAATCGATTGTAGGATAATTTTTATGTGGGGTTTAGGGTTGCAGAAAATTACTGCTAAGTTGTAATTGCGATGAAAATTCTGATTCTGTGTTGATCTGTATTGTTACTTTGTTCTGTCTGTTATGGTAATGTTGGTTCCTGTGTTATAATGGTTGTGATTTGTGTGTTGAATCGTTTTTGTGCCTGGGAAAGGAGGAGATATCATGGTTATAAGTAAATTGAGGGAGGCGACCAACCCATGGAGGATGAAGAGAAACGGAGGCGACCGCCCTCCATTGGAGTAGAAGGAGACGATCGCCTGGGGAGAGGGAGACGTCCGTCTCATTGGCCACTAGATAGGGAGGCGACTGCCTCAGGTACCCAGGGTGGGCGCCTCACTCCCTTCCTTGCTTTTTCCTCTGTTTCACGTAGCAAGGCGTGATAATAGCTTAGTTTGGTTTTCTGTCTTGGCATCTTAGAATAGTATATCATAATAATAGTTAGTAAACTGAGTAGAATTTCTAGCAAAACGAAAAGAATATTTGGCAAGTAGCAGAATAATACTCCAATCATTAACATATAATCCATAACAGAAGGGTGAATTGCAGGAACAGAATTATAGCAGACAATGTAAATTAAATAGTAAAATGATCCATAAAAATGCAGAAGAATAATTGGTACTAGCAAAATTAATTAATAGAATTTATGAGATTAAGTATTAATGTTGTAGGAGGTAAAAACAGTGCAGAAAACTAGACTGTCAGTCAATTTAAGCGGAAAACTCAATTTCTCGGAATTGGACGAAATTTGCAGAGTAGTTTGGGTATACAGGTAGTTAAATAAAACTGTTCCATTTTGTTGAAATTCGCGCCGGTTGCTGGAGTTACAGGTATTGTCGGAACAATGTTGTTTGTTCCGAAATGGACAATCTTGAATCGTAGGCTTAAATGGCCAAAGTCGAAAATTGAAGTTGATTGTTTTAATTTTATGAGTTGCATTGTGTTGACGTGGTTAATTGTTGCGAAGGCGAAGTTGGTTGATTAAGTTGATGCAGCTCATGCATGACCTAAGCTGCTGTTGTTTTAAGTTGTTGTTGAAGCTGTAATCGTTGTATCATACATCGAATGTGCATTATCAAGTTGGCCTGGATTGGCACCACGTTGAAAGTTGAAGGCTTATGCCTTGTTGAATGCCTCGATAACCTAGCATGATTTTTAAGTTGGGAGTTTTACTCCAAATGGATCCACATGCATTTGCATTAGTCGAGTCGCATCCGAGTTGCATTTTAAGTTGTTGTTGATCATTATGTTGTTCTGTGGAATATCGCATTTAGTTGATTAAAGTAGTAATTACTGTATGATTTTTTATCTAGCATATGAATTATCGTACTTCTGCTTATATTTTTCGATATCTCACCCTTTCTATTTTGTTGGCCGTTACCTTTATATTGGTAACGTGCAGGTAATGAGGAGTAGAAGGTTTAGTAGCTTATGGCGTCGTCGCTCTGATACGTAGCACTCGGGGGGGAAATGAACGCTTGTTTTATTTTATGTTTATGCATTTTCTTCCGTTGAATTAAAGTTGTGGTTTTGAGAAATAATTGTGGTTTTTCTGTTGCTCAAGATGCTATGCTATTTTGAAATTATCCATGTTGAGAATTCGCTGCAGTTTATTTATTAAAGTTGAATTGTTGAATACCAAATATGTTTCAATTGTTTCTTGACTACTATGTTTTATGTATCCGCTGAGAATTAAATTGCTTTAATGTTGATTTCTAGTTGTGAAAAGTGTAATGCCTCAAGTTTTAAGTTGGAATTTTGGCACTCTGATTTTCATAAAACGTTGGGTAAAATTGGGGTGTTACAACTAAGATTACTCTATTAGGGCCTATGTGGCAATTTTATCATTGTATAACAACAACCGTATTTCTTTCATACTTTTGTAGCCGTCATTCTCTTAATATTATTCCGTTATTCCTATCATCTTTGATTCTTGTACACCAACATAAATAAATTATAAGACTAACATACGATACCAAATGAATATTAAACCTATTTTATTTAAAAAATATTAAGCCCTTTTTATTTAAAAAATATTACTTTTTTTGAATTAATATCTTAATAGATAAGAATCATATAGTTTTAGAAAGAGATGTTAGATTAATTTATTAAACCATTAAATATAATTCATGTAAATGAAATTTTGGCTTTAAATAAAAATATTTTGTCGAGATAGTTATTTTGGTTAATGCTAATTAAGTCAATGAAGTTTTTTATTTTAAAATTTCAAATAAATTTAAATTTACTTTTTCTCTCGTCATAATTATATGGGCATGGCTTTTGCAAACGAGTGGTGCCGATTGAAATAAAATGCCTACAAAAATACTTTTAGGCATAAATTTTTTAGGTTGACACAAAAATAAGAACAATTTTAAACATATTCAATACAAAATTTTAATAATTAAAAAATAAATTTAAAATTTTTCCGACTCCTTAATTATCATCATCTCATGAATTCAATAAAATAAAATAAAATATAAATAATTTTGTAATTTTTCTCTTCTTATTGGATGTTTATATAAATATGAATTTATTTGTGTTTCCTTGCATGTATATCTTCTTTTAGGCAAACAACACCAATTTTTTTCTTTCATTCTCATTTTTCACAAACACACAAAAACATCTTCATTATTAAATATACACATAAGAAAGAAGGAAGGGAGAAAAGAACAATTGAAATCAAAAATCGAGAATCGTACAAGAATCAATGTCATGAATTTGAATACTCTTTTATTGTTTTTTTCATATAAATTAAAACATTGTGAAAATCATGATATCAATAATCAAAGAAAAAATTTTCTACCAAGAATCAAACCTTTAATATCTTCTTTTTCTTTTCAAACCAAAAAATAACAATAATAAAAAATATAGCATAGTTTTAATATTTCATCAAAATTTAGTATATATCATATAAATGATAAAAGAAAGTATATTAAAAGAGTAAGTTAGAAATTTAAATTGTTTTATGTTGTAGGTATTAAATATAATATATAATCACATTGATTAAAAATAAAAGCTGCGAAGTTTGTGGAGTTCGCCAAGTTCTATCCGCATTATAGCGCGGAAACTGCTGAATTCTCGAAGTGTATTAAGTTTGAAAACGGGTTGTGTTCTGAGATCAAGAAAGCAATTGGGTATCAGAAGATCCGTGTTTTCTCTGATTTGGTGGATAGCTGTCATATTTTTGAGGAAGATAACAATGCTCATTACAAGATTGTCAGTGATAGAAGAGGCAAGAATCAGCAAAATCGTGGTAAACCGTATGATGCTGCAGCTAGTAAGGGTAAACAGAGAGCCGCTATGGGTCATAGAACTAGTGGGGGAGGTGCTCTTGCTGGTATTGTTTGTTACAAGTGTGGGCAAGCTAGACACAAGAGCAATGCCTGTACTACTGAGGCGAAGAGGTGTTTCCGTTGTGGCCAGATGGGGCATGCAATATCTGATTGCAAGCACAAAGAAATGATATGCTTTAATTGTGGTGAAGAGGGACACATTGGGAGTTAGTGTAAGAAACCGAAGAAGGAACAATCTAGTGGGAAAGTATTTGCCTTGGCTGGTGATTCGTCGGGCAATGAGGACAAACTTATCAGAGGTACATGTTTCATAAATATTACTCCTTTAATTACTATTATTGATCCTGGTGCTACTCATTGTTTTATTGCTGCTGATTGCGTTAAAAGATTGGGTCTTGTGTTGTCTTCTATGAATGGTACAATGGTAGTTGAGGTCCCAACCAAGGGATTAATGACTACTTCTCTTGTATGCTTGAAGTGTCCTTTGTCAATCTTCAATAGGGACTTTTCTGTTGATTTAATTTGTTTGCCGTTAAGTGGGTTGGATGTAATTTTGGGCATGAATTGGTTAGAGCATAACTATGTTCATATTAACTATTATAATAAATCTGTGAGGTTTTCAACTGCTGAAGAAGAAGAAGCTGTTTTGGTATCGCCTAAGTAGTTGCGACAGTTGTTGAAGAAAGAAGCTGAGATGTTTTCATTGATGGCAACTTTGTCAATGGAGAATCAAGCTATAATTGATGAATTGCAGGTGGTGCGTGAGTTTCCTGAAGTTTTTCCTTATAAGATTCCAGATGTGCCGCCGGAACGGGAAGTTGAATTTGGTATTGATCTTGTACCTGGTACCAGACCTGTTTCTATGGCACCGTACAGGATGTCCGCATCTGAATTGGAAGAATTGAAGAAGCAGTTGGAAGAACTACTTGACAAAAAGTTTGTCAGACCAAGTGTATCACCGTGGGGAGCTCCAGTGTTGTTAGTAAAGAAGAAAGATGGAAGCATGAGACTTTGTGTTGATTACAGACAACTAAATAAAGTGACGATCAGGAACAAGTATCCGCTTCCAAGAATTGATGACTTGATGGATCAATTGGTGGGTGCTAGTGTGTTTAGCAAGATTGATTTACGATCAGGTTATCACCAGATTAAAGTGAAGGATGAAGATATTCAAAAGACGGCTTTTAGAACGCGTTATGGACACTACGAATATTTTGTGATGCCTTTCGGTGTTAACAATGCGCCGAGAGTATTTATGGAGTATATGAACCGCATCTTTCATAATTATTTGGATCTGTTTGTGGTAGTGTTTATTGACAATATTTTGATTTACTCTAAGACAGATGAAGAGCATGCAGAGCATTTGAAGACAGTGTTGCAGGTTCTGAAAGAAATAAAGTTGTATGCTAAACTGTCCAAATGTGAATTCTGGTTGAAAGAGGTTGGTTTTCTCGGCCATGTCATTTCAAGTAGTGGCATTGCTGTGGACCCGTCTAAGGTAGACGCTGTCTTGCAATGGGAAACTCCAAAGTCAGCAGCTGAGATTAGAAGCTTTTTGGGTTTGGCTGGTTATTACAGAAGGTTTATCAAAGGATTTTCCAAGTTGGCACTTCCATTAACACAGTTAAATTGTAAAGGTAAAGCTTTTGTGTGGGATGTACAATGTGAAGAGAGTTTTACCGAGTTGAAGAAGAGATTGACGTCGACTCTAATTTTGACGTTACCGAAACCTGAAGAACCTTTTGTAGTGTATTGTGATTCTTCTAAGATGGGATTGGGTGGAGTGTTGATGCAAGATGAAAAGGTTGTTTGATCGCGACTTTATCGTCTATAAATCAGCAGACTGCAAGTGCACAGTCCTATCGCGTAGTTTTAAAAGATATCGAACCCACAGAGACTATAAATCAAACTATTGTTATCCTAAGTTACGGTATACAGCTAAGGCGAATAATTCTTTAAGGTTTTTGGTTAAGGGAAATATAATAAATAAATAGATATCAGTATGTAATTTGTCTAACCTAAGGGGATCTGAATTTCCACTAGCTTGTTACTTAAGTTGATAGAAATCTTATTTCAGCAAACAGTACTCATCTAAAGATCCTCTCTCAAACTTTCGCTCTATTGATTCGGATCATGTAATTAAATCCTAACGTATGCTCTCGCTATCCCGCTGAATTTAAAAACACTTTTTGAAAATAAATAAAGTTTAATCTCTTTTAAAACGCTGTCGCAGTCTTTAAAATTAATACCTAGTATCCACTATCTGGTTCTAAACCTCAAACTGTCGCTCTGTTGGTTTCTAACCTTAGTTCAGTTTATTAACCTCAAACTTTCGCTCTGTTGGTTTCTAAACCTTTTAATAAATTAAATTAGATATCTAAGTCAGAAAGAATATTTTTAACAACGTAACATTATGCCAGTTTATTTTAGATTCCTTTGGATCGATTAATTACATACCAATATCGAAAAGACTTAGCCGACATATTAATTAATTTAGACATGCATAAATAATATGGTTTAATATATTTAAACATTTCCACAATCAAATAAATAATATCAGGCAACAGTAAATAAAATAAAATAAAATAATTAAATTAAACCTGGAAATAGGAATACTGGAAATAATCTTGTTCTTGACTTCTTGAATTGAAAGGAAAAATAAAATACGACAAGGAATAAAAAGCACTGGATCTAACGTAAGGTTAGATCAGTGAAAACTGAAATAAAATAAATTCAAAGTACAATACTGAAAATAAAATTGCGAAATATTAAAATAGCGGTTGTTCGGTAAAAATGCCGACCCTGATTCTGAAACTGGGACTTGTATTTATAGATGCACTTGGTAACTTCCCATTCCATAAATTTTGTACGCACCATGTGATCGTGGAGAAAATGCTGCCTAAAAGATCGGAGACGGGCGCCTCAAGAATAGGGCATCAAGGAGACGTGCGTCTCAACTGCTTGAACATGGTGGACCCCACTTGCATGGGAGGCGGGCGCCTCCACGTGGCCCTTGACTTTGAGACGTGCGTCTCAGAATTGTGGGAAAGTGGTGGACCCCACTTGCGTTGGAGGCGGGTGCCTCCTTGCTATGTGGAAGGGTGAGACGACCGTCTCAGCCCACGTGGCAGCTGGAATGTGATTTCTTGTCTTATGGGCCACGCGTGCTGGGCTGGGCTTGTATTGGGCTTGCTTGCTTCGTTCAACAATTGCTTTCTCCTTATATAACACCTCCCTTTTACTATGTCACACCTTTTGCTTCATTTCTTTGCTTTTTAATCCGATTTTTCCTCGATTTTACTTCTTTGCTCGATTTATCTTTATTTAATACAAATACCTGAAACATAGAAAATACCAACGTAATATAGAAATAAAGTGAAATAATTAAATAAAAACATTAACATTATTTATGAAAAATACATCAAATATGTTATATAAAATCGTGTTATCATTGTTGCTTATGCATCGAGACAGTTGAGAATTCATGAGAAAAATTATCCTACACATGATCTAGAACTTGCTGCAGTTGTATTTGTATTGAAAATTTGGAGACATTATTTGTATGGCCCTAGATTTGAAGTGTTTAGCAACCACAAAATTTTGAAGTATTTGTTCGACCAGAAAGAATTGAATATGAGGCAACGAAGATGGTTGGAGTTATTGAAAGATTATGACTTTGGTTTGAATTATCATCCAGGTAAAGCTAATGTGGTGGCTGATGCGTTAAGTCGAAAGACTTTACACATGTCAACAATGATGGTTAAAGAGTTGGAATTAATTGTGCAGTTTAGTGATATGAGTCTTGTTTGTGAGACGACACCGCAAAGTGTTAAGCTAGGAATGTTGAAGATTAATAATGATTTCCTGGATAAGATCAAAGAAGCACAGAAGTTGGATGTGAAACTGGTAGATTCGATGGTTGGAATTGATCAGTCTGAAACTAGTGATTTTAATGTAGATGCGCAGGGTGTGTTGAGATTCCGTGATCGGATTTGTATTCTTGATGATGTAGGGCTGAGAAGATTGATTATGGAAGAAGGGCATAGAAGTAAGTTGAGCATTCATCCAGGAGCTACTATAATGTATCAAGATTTGAAGAAATTATTTTGGTGGCCTGGAATGAAGCGTGATATTGTGCAGTTTGTGTATGCATGTTTAACTTGTCAGAAGTCGAAGGTTGAGCATCAAAATCCTGCAGGGTTGATGCAACCGTTGGAAATTCCAGAGTGGAAGTGGGATAGTATTTCAATGGATTTCATTACTGGATTACCTAATACTGTGCGAGGACATAATTCCATTTGGGTGATTGTTGATAGGCTTACCAAGTCGGCTCATTTTATACCTATTGACATCAGTTTTCCTGTATCGAAGTTGGTAGAAATTTATATCAGGGTGATTGTTAAGTTACACGGTGTTCCGTTGAGTATTATGTCGGATAGAGATCCGAGGTTCACATCTGATTTTTGGCAGAGTTTACAAAATGTGTTGGGCTCTAAGTTAAGGTTGAGTTCAGCGTATCATCCTCAAACTGATGGTCAGACAGAAAGGACGAATCAACCATTGGAAGATTTACTGCGAGCATGTGTTCTTGAAGAGAGAGGTCCGTGGGACACTTACCTTCCATTGATAGAATTCACATATAATAATAGTTACCATTCTAGCATCGGAATGGCACCTTTCGAAGCATTGTATGGTCGGAGGTGTAGGACTCCGTTGTGTTGGCATAAGACGGGAGAGAGTGTAGTGCTTGGACCTGAACTAGTTCGAGAAACCACCGAGAAGGTGAAGCTTATTCGTGAAAAGATGAAGGCTTCCCAAAGTCGACAGAAGAGTTATCACGACAAGCGGAGGAAAAGTTTAGAATTTTAGGAAGGTGAACATGTATTCTTGAGAGTTACGCCAGTAACCGGTGTTGGACGATCATTGAAATCGAAGAAACTTACTCCTCGCTTTATTGGTCCATACCAGATATCAGACAGAGTTGGAAAGGTTCCTTATAGGGTGGCGTTGCCACTGAATCTTTCGAATTTGCACGATGTGTTCCATGTGTCGCAACTCCAGAAGTATATTCCTGACTCGTTTCACGAGATTCGTATGGATGATGTGCAAGTGCAGGATAATTTTACCGTAGAGACAATGCCAGTATGGATTGCGGATCGTGAGACAAAGATTTTGTGTGGGAAGGAGATTGCGTTGGTGAAGGTTGTCTGGTTAGGAGCTGCGGGAGAAAACATGACGTGGGAGTTGGAGAGCAAGATGCGGGACTCTTATCCCGAGTTGTTTGAATCAGGTAACCTTTTGAGGATGAAAATGTTCTAAGTGAGGGAGGGTTGTAACACCCGTAATTAATTAAAATGATTTAATTTAATATTATTGAGTATTCTCGATTAATTCGTGATTAAGTCGAATTTGTAGGTGAAATCGTTAAGTTAATGGTAGGGTAAAAATTAGTCGGAAGAAAAATAATATTAGAATTTATTTTATATTTAGAATTACTAATTAAATATGGTGAATTAATTATGAGGGTGAAATAGCATTTTTAGGAGTATTATTTAGTAGACCCAAGTTGTGTTAGAAGCCCATTATTAATTAAGTAACCTAGTAACATAAGGAAGTGATATTACTTACAAAATCAAAAGCTAATAGCCATAGTCGTAGCAGAAAAACAGAAGAGAAAAAGGAAGTGATTTGGGAACAAGTGTTGCTAGCAGGGGTCAATTGTTGTCTGAGAATTCCGCTTTTTTCGATCAATTTTCCGAGCTCCCTTCGATCCAAAGGTAAGGGGTGGGGTTCGACTTTAGGGTTGCATAAAATTACTGCTAAGTTGTAATTGCGATGAAAATTCTGATTCTGTGTTGATCTGTATTGTTACTTTGTTCTGTCTGTTATGGTAATGTTGGTTCCTGTGTTATAATGGTTGTGATTTGTGTGTTGAATCGTTGTTGTGCCTAGGAAAGGAGGAGATATCATGGTTATAAGTAAATTGAGGGAGGCGACCGTCCCATGGAGGATGAAGAGAAACGGAGGCGACCGCCCCCCATTGGAGTAGAAGGAGACGATCGCCTGGAGAGAGGGAGACGTCTGTCTCATTGGCCACTAGATAGGGAGGCAACTGTCTCAGGTACCCAGGGTGGGCGCCTCACTCCCTTCCTTACTTTTTCCTCTGTTTCACGTAGCAAGGCGTGATAATAGCTTAGTTTGGTTTTCTGTCTTGGCATCTTAGAATAGTATAGCTTAATTATAGTTAGTAAACTGAGTAGAATTGCTAGCAAAATGAAAAGAATAATTGGCAAGTACTAGAATAATACTCCTATCAGTAACATATAATCCATAGCAGAAGGGTGAATTGCAGGAACAAAATTATAGCAGAGAGTGTAAACTAAATAGTAAAATGATCCATAAAAAATGCAGAAGAATAATTGGTACTGCCAGAATTAGTTAATAGAATTTATGAGATTAAGTTTTAATGTTGTAGGAGGTAAAAACAGTGCAGAAAACTAGACTGTCAGTCAATTTAAGCGGAAAAATCAGTTTCTCGGAATTGGACGAAATTTTGCAGAGTAGTTCGGGTGTACGAGTAGTTAAATAAAACTGTTCCGTTTTGTTGAAATTCGCGTCGGTTGCTGGAGTTGCAGGTACTGTCGGAACGATGTTGTTTGTTCCGAAATGGACAATCTTGAATCGTAGGCTTAACTGGCCAAAGTCAAAAATTGAAGTTGATTGTTTTAATTTTATGAGTTGCATTGTGTTGTCGTGGTTAATTGTTGTGAAGTCGAAGTTGTTTATAAGCTGTTGTTGTTTTAAGTTGTTGTTGAAGCTGTAATCGTTGTATCATACATCGCATGTGCATTATCAAGTTGGCCTGGATTGGCACCACGTTGAAAGTTGAAGACTTATGCCTTGTTGAATGCCTCGATAACCTGACATGATTTTTAAGTTGAGAGTTTTACTCCAAATGGATCCACATGCATTAGCATTAGTCGAGTCGCATCCGAGTTGCATTTTAAGTTGTTGTTGATCATTATGTTGTTCTGTGGAATATCACATTTAGTTTATTAAAATAGTAATTACTGTATGATTATTTACCTAGCATATGAATTATCGTACTTTTGCTTATATTTTTCTATATCTCACCCTTTCTATTTTGTTGGCCGTTACCTTTATATTGGTAACGTGTAGGTAATGAGGAGTAGGAGGTTTAGTTGCTTATGGCGTCGTCGCTCTGATACGTAGCACTCGGGGGGAAATGAACGCTTGTTTTATTTTATGTTTATGCATTTTCTTCCGTTGAATTAAAGTTGTGGTTTTGAGAAATAATTGTGGTTTTTCTGTTGCTCAAGATGCTATGCTATTTTGAAATTATCCATGTTGAGAATCCGCTGCGGTTTATTTATTAAAGTTGAATTGTTGAAGACCAAATATATTTCAACTGTTTCTTAACTACTATGTGTTATGCATCCGCTGAGAATTAAATTGTTTTAATATTGATTTCTAGTTGTGAAAAGTGTAATGCCTCAAGTTTTAAGTTAGAATTTTGGCACTCTGATTTTCATAAAACGTTGGGTAAAATTGGTGTTACAACTAAGATCACTCTATTAGGGCCTATGTGGCAATTTTATCATTGTATAACAACAACCTTATTTTTTTCATACTTTTGTAGCCGTCATTCTCTTAATATTCTCCCATTATTCCTATCATTTTTTATTCTTGTGCACCAACATAAATAAATTATAAGACTAGCATACGATACCAAATGAATATTAAGCCTATTTTATTTAAAAAATATTAAGCCCTTTTTATTTTAAAAAATATTACTTTTTTTTAATTAATATTTTAAATGATAAAAATTTTAACTTTTTCATTAATACTACCTCTGTTCCTATATATAAGAGACAATTCATTTTTTAAATTTATTGAATAATCAATGTATTTGGTCAATTTATAGACTAGGTACATTGATTATTCAATGAATCTAAAAATTGAATTGTCTCTTATATATAGGAACGGAGGTAGTAATAGATAAGAATCATATAGTTTTAGAAAGAGATGTTAGATTAATTTATTAAACCATTAAATATAATTCATGTAAATGAAATTTTGGCTTTAAATAAAAATATTTTGTTGAGATAGTTATTTTGGTTAATGCTAATTAAGTCAATGAAGTTTTTTATTTTGAAATTTAAAATAAATTTAAATTTATTTTTTCTGTCGTCATAATTATAGGGGCATGGCTTTTGCAAATGAGTTGTGCCGATTGAAATAAAATGCCTAAAAAAACACTTTTAAGCATAAATATTTTAGGTTGACACAAACATAAGAACAATTTTAAACACATTCAATTACAAAATTTTAATAATTAAAAAATAAATTAAAATTTTTTTCCACTCCTTAATTATCATCATCACTCTCATGAATTCAATAAAATAAAATATAAATAATTTTATAATTTTTCTCTTCTTATTAGATGTTTATATAAATATGAATTTATTTGTGTTTCCTTGCATGTATATCTCCCTTTAGGCAAACTACACCAACTTTTTTCTTTCATTCTCATTTTTCACGAACACACAAAAATATTTTCATTATTAAATATACACATAAGAAAGAAATAAGAGAGAAAAGAACAATTAAAATGAAAAATTGAGAATCGTACAAGAATCAATGTCATGAATTTGAATACTCTTTTATTAGTTTTTTTCATATAAATTAAAACATTGTGAAAATCATGATATCAATAATCAAAGCAAAATTTTTCTACCAAGAATGTTTTGTAAAAACCTTTAATATCTTCTTTTTTTTTTTTCAAACCAAAAAATAACAATAATAAAAAATATAGCTTAGTTTTAATATTTCATCAAAATTAGTATATATCTTATAAATGATAAAAGAAAGTATATTAAAAGAGTAAGTTAGAAATTTAAATTGTTTTATGTTGTAGGTATTAAATATAATATATAACCACATTGATTAAAAATAAAAGCATACTAAGTATATTTAACATATAACATATGTTTGTATAAGTTGTAACATGTAATTCAAGAACATAGATATGGATGTGCACGGTTCTGAAATAACAATTGAAAATAGATAGGAAAGGTTATGTCTCATATTAAATGACATAGAACCCTTTTGTCTTCTATAGCTAAATGAGTATACAAAAAGAACATTCAAGAAACTTTTCTGTCATCAAGAGAAGAACACAAACGCGTTCTGGAACATGACGAATAGAAACAAAGGAGGATGATGGCGGAAAGAAAGGTGACGTTGGAAAGAAAGCGAGTGTTAAGGAGGCGATTCCATCTGGAACTCCAGAAGTTGACAAAGGGAAAGGGATTGTTGAACATGTTCCTTCTTATATATCAATATCATCCGACAATGAAAGGTAAGTAATACTTATGTGATTGTGCAATACTGACCTGTTCATTCACTTTTATTAGTACATAGTGAAACTAAAACTTGAAGCATTACTTAGTTCATGTGTAGTTAAAATTGATGTATTTTATTAAAGAGAGAGAAACCCTGAAAATGATTATGGTTCCACTAAACTAATGTTTGTTTCTTGCGTTAAAAATGTAGTGATGAAGAGATGGTTGAAGCGGCTGAGCAGCCCGTCGATAATCCAGTTGTCCGCCAAGAGTGCAAATGGACCCGAATGGTTAAGGACACAAAGGTTATCATGACAAATGTGTTTGTAAATTTGATAATTCGTCTCGTGTTTTTTTTGTATTTTTTCTTTTTCTCAAAATAATTATCTATTTACAATTTTAATGCATCAATTATTATTATTTTTCACTACTATATCCCTATTTATTATTTCACTTTATTCAATTACCCTATCAATTATAATTAATAAGGATATTTTAGTAAATTACATTAATTTTTTCACTAAATTCAATACATTCAATATTTTTTTAAAAATCGCGCATTACTCAAATGAGACACTTATTATGAGACGGGAGTGATATAAATTTGTATTCGTAATGAATGTGTTTCTGATTGTTTTTGTGTTTTCAATTATTTTTGTGTTTCTTTGCAGCAATTTCATGTTTTTCCGAACCCGGAGTTCGATAGAACTCTATGATAGTGACACACGCATGTTACATACCCTTGCATGTTGAAGAAAGGCAAGGATAAGATTGACAAGTACATTTGTCATGACTGGTATGATTTTGAAGAAGCTCGTTCATTGAGTGAAGGTGATGTATTGCCCCTCTCAATTTAGTATCTTCCTGCAGACCGTATGTCAGTTTCTGTGAAGAAAATGTGTGGGTTAATTGCCCATGTAGGTGTTTTGGGCGAGACTAGTTTGAATTTAATCTTGTTGGTAGTGAGTGTTTCTTAATGGTGGTAGCTTTCAAATATGTAATTTAATGGTTTTGGTAATGTTTAAGACTCAATGGCCTTGTTGCCTGCTTTGAATTGTGATAAATTATGCATAATTCATGTTGTGTTTACAATAATTTGATGTAAACAATGATGTATTTTGAGGTATTTTACATACTAAGATTATGTAATGCTTTAGTTTAGTTGCATAAGTTGCATGTTTTTATTTATCATTTGAAATACTTGTGACTTTTTTCAAATTAATGTATCATATTCAGTCGATACACAAAGTACCATTTAAAATCTACTTAATATAAATGTAAAGAAAATGATGATGACAATCCTATAAAACTCTAATTTATGTGTCAATCTCACAAAAATTTAAATAATTTAAATTTATGTGTCAATCTCACAAAAATTCAACTTTATTTCAAATATAAAAAAAATAATAAAATTGATATAATTAAAATATATTAAAGTTGATATAATTTATAAATTATAACATAATACTCTTCATTTTTATATTCCTATTCCAATTACAATTATAAATCAAAAAATAAAACTCATAAAATGCTTCATATTTTTTATTTTAATTAAAAAATAAATAAAAAATTTAATAATCACTAACATTATGATAAAATATAAAATGTTAAAAACAAAAAAAAAGAAAGAAAAGGAATTTCAATTTAAATATTATCAAATGTTAACTAATACACTACAATGATGAGTTTATATTTTATTTAAAAAAATTATTTTATTAATCACTAACATTATAACCAATACACTACAATGATGATAATATATAAAAATAAAAAATAAAAAATAAATTTTAATTTAATAATTATCAAATATTAACTAATACACTACAATGATGAGTTTATATTTTATTGGTTTGTTAAAAAAATCAAATTATTATTATGATTTTGTAAATTTTAAATGTTTTAATTTAAAAAAAATAATTGAAAATAAAAAATTGTCTACATTGATCTAATAATTATTTATTTATTATTAATTAAAATATTAATTTTTGTAACTTTTTCATATTATATTAATATTAAATGTTTCTAAATATCATTTTTCATATATTCTATGTATTTATATCAACAATCTTTTGACTATTATTTTATATAATATCTATCTATCACCATTCTCTTATCTATTATATTAATTATATTAATACTAAAATTTAATTAATATTATAAATAATAATAAATAAAAATAATAATTTAATATCCAACTATCACTATTATAAATAATAATAATAATAATATGATGTTCAATTACTAATTAAATAATAATAATTCAATATTAAACTACCACTAGTATAAATAATAATAATTATAAAAATAATAACAATAATAATAATAATAATAATAATAATAATAATAATAGTAATAATTCTATAAAATTCAATTACCAATATTAAAAACCTCGAAATAAAATCATTAGTAAAAAACTCTCCTAAACCTATTAAATCTAGAAATCTAGCTATATTTCAAGTTTTATAATATATAAGATTAAAAACTATCAAAATAAATTTTAAATATAATTTAGATAATCAATTTTACTCACTCTTTTTTTAATTCTTCACTCCAACTCCAATAAAAATCAATAAAAATCATGAAATTTTTGTTATAATAATATAAATCTTGATCACACTTTTTTTTTATCATAAAAACTACACAGACCAATTAAATAATATATTTTATATAAAAAATCATCTTACTAATTGGTTAATATTTATAATTAATTTAATATTTAACATAAAAAATAATTGTTATGCGATTAAGTATTTTTAATTACAAATCAGTTTGTTGGCCTATTTTTATAACTGATTTAAATTTTATTTAAAAATTTATAAAATAAAACTCATAAACATATAAATTTATTGGTTTATCTTATTAATTGGTTAAGATTTATAATTAATTTAAATATTTTAAAAAAACTAATAGTTATGTGATTAAGTAATTTTTATTGCAAATCTGTTTGTTGGTCAATTTTTATAATTGATTTAAATTTTAATAAAATAAGAGCTCATAAACATAGAAAATTTATTGGTTTCTATATATATATTAAAAAACAAGTATTATGTGATTAATTATTTTAATAACAACTAATCTTATTAGTTAGTCACTTTTATAATTAATTTGAATTTAAATATTTTAAAACTATAAAATTCGAATGTATAATTTGAAGATATTTTATTATTTATTATTTAAAATATTTATTTAATTCCAAATTTCTTTCAAATGTAAAATCAGATGATTTTTACTTTAAAAATATTTCAAATGAGTTTGTCATTAACTTTTTATTATTTATATTATAATTATTATATTTGTGATTAGAAAAAAGTTATATTAATATATTAATGTGATTTATATGGTGGGGAGAGGAATAAGAAGGGTAAGAGTATGAGTTCAAATAAATTTACCATTAATTTTTATAAGTTATGTCACAATTAATATATTAATGTGATTTATATGGTTGGCCGGTTAATTTTTTTTAAATAAAACATAATCAATTTAGAAGATAAAAGGTATAAATTGACACTATATTAAGAATAAATAATAATAATAATAATAATAATATAGTAATAATAATTATTAAAATAATAATAATAATGATACTTAAAATAACAATAATAATATAATATTAAATCACCATTATTAATACAAATGATAATAAAATTATTATCATTATCGTTATAAAATTTAAAATAATAATAATATAATATTGAGTCATCTCTATTAAAAATAATAATAATAATATAATATTCAGGTTTAAATTATACAAAATTATTAAAATGAAAATCTTAAATTTAATGCCAAGTATAATATAACAATACAAATAAAAAAATCAGTAAAACCAAGAATTAATTTCTATTTCATTGGAAGAAAGAATTAAATTCGATTAAATTTTTTTAACCATTTAAATTATTAAAATCAGTTTTAATATCAATCTATTAAAATTTATTAAAAAGCATGTACTAAAGAATTAAATTCTGAAACAATTACTTAATTTTGATTAAACTTTTGTAACCACTCAAATTATTATAATCAGTTTTAGAATATTAATCAATCAAAATCTATTTAAAAAATTAAAATTATATTTATTACTTTTCAATATACTTATAATAATAATAATTAATTTTATCATTCTTCCCCACCTTTATAACTACAAATGTTAATTTTAAACATATTTTTTACGCATCACTTTTATACTAAAATCCACGTTTCTCTGAAATTTGCACAATATGAACAAGATTGTTTTTGCTTTTTTTTCTTCTATATCTTCTTATTCAATGAAGGTAGTTTATTTTTTCTTTTTTAAGAAAAAAAGAACTCACTGGTGATTACATTCATATCTTTCTTAATGATCTCACTAATATTATGAAAAGAATTTATAAAAAAGGTAATTGTCTTTACCTTATAATTTAAGTTTTAGATAAAATCTAATTTAAATGATGATGTTTGATATGTGATAATGACTACAATAATAATTCTTCATAATACTTTTCAGTCTTTCTCAATGCTTATTATTGTTTCCTAATTATTTTTTTTGTGTAGATAAGAGATTTTGAAAAATGTTCATAATTCTTCTTAATATATATATATATATATATATATATATATATATATATATATATATATATATATATATATATATATATATATATATATATATATATATATATGTGTGTGTTGTTCATCTACTACGCTATTAAAGACTTATAATAAGTTTTTTTTGCCCTTTAAAGCGCTTAAAAGCGTTGCCGTAGGTGGCGTTGCTATAGGTTTTAGCAGTGCTTTTTATTTAGGCAAAAGCGCTGTCTAAAGTAGGCCTAATGCAACGCTTTTACTATAAAGCGCTTTCTAAAGTAGGCCTTTAGCAGCGTTTTTTCTAGAAAAGCGCTTTCTTAGGCCTACTTTAGAATGCTTTTTACGCTTTCTGTAGGCATTTTTAGGCAGCGTTTTTTCAAGAAAAAGCGCTGCTAAAGGCCTACTTTAGAAAGTAATTTTACTGGAAAAGCGTTGTCTTATGTATACTTTAGGCATCACTTTTCCAATAAAAGCGCTTTCTAAAGTATCTATAGGCAGTGTTTTTGGTGTCTATATTTTGGTTTAAACCTGGAATAATAACATGGTCAATAATAACCTGTAAACCTGGAATATAATATTCAATTGTAATCCATTGTAATCCAAAATATTCCAATATAATACCAAAATATATGCAAAAAAAGGCATTATAATACCATTACATTATATACCACTATAATCCAAAATATATGTACACCATTATAATTCAATTCACATATTTCTAACAGAACCAAATCAGCCTTAACAATAACCAAATCAGCCTTAACAATAACCAAATCAACGCTAACAAAATCAACCCTAACAAAATCCGCCCTAACAACAACTAAATCAGTCATAATTAATAAAATCTGTCCGAAATCGCCAAAATACTACGAGCGGACGGTCCTGGTCCTGCAAGATATGGACATAATAACAGTGTCAATAATGTATTCACACAATAATGTATTTATAGTACTTTTCACACAATAATGTATTAATACCTTATATGATTCTTTTCTCAATCAAATATTCACACAGTTCCTCCTTGATTTCTTCCAACTGATTTTTCGTGTAATATGCACATTGTATTCATCAAAGTACTACATAACAAAACATAATATGCATGATTTAGTTAAAAGTAATAAATTATATGAAATATGCGATAAATATAACAAATCCTAAGTTATAAATCCATACCGTGATTGGAATCTCTATTCGATCCAAATTAATGATTTCTCTCATAAACCTCATAACAAATTATTCACAATCTATATAGCTTTGTTGTTGAGCACACTACATAGAAAAACAAATAATATGTAGTTGTCTTGTTTTATCAAGTAGCATCACTATTATAAACAAAATTGTGAAAATTAATATACCTCCACTTTGATCCATGTAATGTGCTTGATCTAGACCGTGGTACTTGAGCGTCTCTTTGAGATCGGAATACTTGTATTGCTCAAACAAAATAAAAACATATATTTAGAACAATCTCACAAAAATAATTAATTATATAAATACACACGAATATTTAGAACAATCTCACTTACGTATCAATCATTAACTTCATTTTCGGATAATTTGTCCAATCACCATCTACCGAATTCAGATAATAGATCATTTTTTTATAGGATCTACAACAACCAACAACCAGTGACGTCTATAAATTAAAACAAAAGTTTAGATGGAAATTTTCTCTATAAATTAAAACAAAAGTTTAGAATAAATATCTAACCCTGTAGGAATAGTATTATACGCCCAAAGATACAAGCTTTCTGTATTGCTGGCCATGAATCTCTCGACTAAGTGCTCTCTTACTGAATTTGGATTGTTAACAATTGACCGTTGGTTGACACGGGAGGAAGATACAAAATGGAATCTATTTGACAATTGATTCCCGCGCATCAATTTGTCGTACAAGAGCCTTAAATAAAAACATAATAAACATTAGACTATTTTCATTGAAATATGTAAATAAATTATTCAGCTAATTAAATAATAGATTGATCGCATTACCAGATGTATGAGTGTACAATACCGACGCCTAATTCTTGATGCCATTATACAACGGTGTCTCTGCATCGCTTACCAACCTCTCAAACATTTTAGGACAATCCTTAAGATCTTCTTTAAGCACTTTTGCAATCTCTTCGACTCGATCATAATCGTATGTATCTATGCAATTGTCGTTTGAAGCGTAGGTCGTAATATACCCCGATTCAACATTCCCGTTACTTTTCTCACCATGCAAATTCCAACATGTATAACCTCTATCAATTCTATACCGTATTAAATGTGATGCCAACTGAACCCCGTCAACCCGACTCCCATAACAGCAACCCAAGCAAGGACATGTCATTCGACTGAGGTCTTTGGCACGCGCAACAACAAACTTAACGAATTTTGATACCTTATTCACGTACTCTTTCGACAATCGATTGGAATACATCCATCTCTTATCCATGGTTTTACTAATTAAGTTGAAATAAACAACTAATTAGGGCACAAAACGGTATAATACGTTTCTGTCAAAATGCAAAGTATACATAGAATGGATTCGGAGCAAGAAAACACAACATATTCACACAATTTCAGAAAAATTCATCACAGTACCAGTAATTTGAGGAAGAAATTTATCTCGGATTACCGAACAGCAACGTCGAGAAGTTGAAACCAGAAGGTCAAACTCACGGAAACACAGGGAATGAGCGTTGTACATATAAAACAACATCAAGGATAAGTCATAACATATAAATCAAGTCAAGAAACTTATATGATGCACATGAACAATTCAAGAACCAAGTAATCGATCATTCAAGAAATTCAATTCACAAATGAAACTAAAACTAAAGAAACTCAAGTTATTATTCAATTCACATTCGAAACATGGAAAATTGAATTTACAGTAAGTTATAAACCCCTAAACCAAAATCTAGGAAGCAACTACCTAAATCCAATCATGTTCAATGAAATTATCTCGAACTAAGCTTGCTCAAACCATAAACAAGTTAGTAATCACAAGGTATACAATCAAAATGAAACTTATATGATGCACATGAACAATTCAAGAACCAAGTAATCGATAATTCAAGAAATTCAATTCACAAATGAAACTAAAACCAAAGAAACTCAAGTTATTATTCAATTCACATTCGAAACATGGAAAATCGAATTCATAGTAAGTTCTAAACCCCTAAACCAAAATCAGGGCATCAACTACCTAAATCTAATCATACTCAATGAAATTATCTCGAACTAGTGTTCAACGCAAACAAAATTCACAACATTCAATTTAAAATTTTGAATGAACTAACTCAAGAAACGAAACTCGTATAGACATTAACAAATGGATCATATACCAACATCAATGATCATCACAAGTTAACACAAACGACATGTTATCAGTATTAAAACCTCTATCAACTTAAATATGTGTCACAAGCTAATAACATTTTTTCAGATCGAACTCAAACGACATATCATTTTGAATTAAAAGGATCACACAATTGAATTGACATTTCACATATTCAGCGACAATTATATTAACCTATAAGTTCGAATCGAATATTGTAACAACTATTCAACAACATATTAACCTATAAGTTGGATTCTCACTAAATAGAGAACTTAGATTTATAAAATCCATTCTAGGTAAAGAACCTAGAATCATAATCCTAATACTCTTTAATCATAATTCTAAAAACAGTTTAGAAATACTACATCAGTTAAATTATCTCTTTTAGCTAATCAACAAGATAGATTCATGATAACATCATTCAAGTGTTTTATATTCCATCTAGCGAACAAACAATTAACATTCTAACAAAACCTATTTCAATTACAGTTTTTCTAAATTTAGAACCAAACTCACACCCTTGTGTTTGCAAGTATATAAAGTTTTTTTTATAACATAATTTTTTAAATATCAAATTGTTAGTAGTTACTAAGGGTTTTCAAGTGGCCTAGCATGGCAAATATTCTCAACGAGTCTAGAGTTGTGAATACCTAATAGGCTTGATTAAAGATCGACAAAGAAGTTGACAAGAAGCTAGAGTTGTGAGTGTTGCAAATTGAGAGCGACAAAACGAGAGTTGCGATCTAGAGCTGAAATAACAAGCACAGTTCACAGTGAGCTAGTAAGAATGAACAAATGAAATTCATAATCACAGTGAACCGAAAATAACAGCATTCAAACTATGATACAAACTATCAAATTCACACAAAAGAAACGGCATGATGCCCCATAAGTTTCTCGGTTATATCTTACAAAAAAGTATATCAAATACCAAATACATAATTTAGATCTAAAACATTGACACTTCACTGCATATAAACATTATCAGCAGATCGATTTTTCCAACAATAAAACAGTTTTCACAATCTGATATAATAATTCTAGAGAAGATACATGGTTTCTCTCCTACTTTCTTTCACCGAATCGATTAAAAATTCAATCTTTTTTCACCACAAAAACAAAAACCAAAGTTGCATCAAAATCTTCAATCAAATTATAGTTTTTTCACAATATAAATATTAAGAGTTCCAATAAACCCTAAATCAGCACTACAACCACAAAAAATCAGCACAACCCATCACTAAAATCAACACAACAGTTATAGAATGCAAGAATCAACAGAAACAACATACAAAATCAACAATAGTTACTTGAATGGAGACCTAAACAGAGACGGAGAGAGGAGACGAAGAGAGGAGACGGAAGCAGAGAGAAGAGGGAGAGAATGACAGTCGTCGTTTGAAGAGGTTGACAATCGCGTTTGAAGAGGACATGGACGAGGAAGATGACGTCGGAGGAATGAGCGGCGGCGGAGGAATGAGCGGGAAAGGTTTTCGTTTGCAGAAGACAATCACGTTTGAAGAAGAATGAGGAAGTTTATGTTTGAGCATGCGTGGTACTGTATTGATTTTAAAAAATAATTATTTTTTTATAAAAAATATATGGCCTAAGACAGCGCTTTTGAGAAAGCGTTTTCTTAGGGAGACCTATAAACGTGCTTTTCAGAAAGCGCTTTCTTAGGGAGGCCTTCAACAGTGTTTTTTTAATACCCTTAGGCAGCGCATTTTAATAGTGCTTTCTAAGGTTAACCTATCGCAATGCTTTTAAAATGCGCTTTCTAAGGTAAACATATAGCAGTGCTTTTCTAAAAGCGCTTTCTATAGTGCTTTCGTAAGACAACCTTTAGCAGCGCTTTTGAAAAGCGCTTTCGTAAACTGGTCTTTAGCAGCGTTTTTTTGGAGCAAATTTTTGTTTATAGCCTATAGCAGCGCTTTCTCATAAAAGCAATGTCTTTTGGGTGCTTTTAATAATCAATTTTGGCGTAGTAATCTTATATCTTATTCTTATCTATAAATATTATGATAAACAAAACGAAAAAATCATTTATAATACTTTTCAATATTTTTATTGTTGTTTGCTATTATTGTTTTGTGTGTGCTGATAATAGATTTTAAAGAAGTCAAACTTATTCATGACTTCTTCAATTACAAAATATATTTATTTTAAAGATATTATTTATCTTATTTATTATTACTTCTCAAAAATATTTACGATAAACAAAATGAAAATATTTGTTCATAATACTTCTTCCATTTTTTCAATGTTTATTTTTGTTTTATTAATATTATTATCTTTTGTGTGTAGATAGAGATTCTGAAGAATTCTCAAATTTATTCATAAGACTTCTTTAATTATAGAATGTATTTCGTTAAACAATAATTATATGTTAATGCTTTTATATAAATATTATGATAAATAAAACGAACTCCAAATAGATACAACATAAAAATATTTTTAAAAATAAGAGGTGTTAATTCAATATTACAGTTCCCTATCTTTATTTTTTTTATTTCTATTTTTTCTACTCTTAATTTTATTACTGTTTATTAATTTTTAGTTATATTTATTGTATAACTTGAAACAAACAAATCCTAATTTAAATGATTATGTTTGATATGTGATAATGGCTACAATAATAATTATTAACAATTTCTTTTAACTTTATTGGTTTATTTTTTAATTACAATATATTATTAATAGAATTTTTTTATAAATTAGAAAATAAACCAATATTAAAATAATTAAATTAACAAATAATCATAAATAATTATGTCATAAAATTTATCCGTGCATCGCACGGGTGTACGTCTAGTATACTTAGCCATACAATATTGTTAGAAAATGAGACGTATAATGATGTTGGCGATGCTGGCGATGGAGCAGATTCTGATGCAAAAGTTGCTTCAGTATTTTTGATGTATTTTCTCCCTGTTTTGTTGTTTGGTTTACTACTCTATAAGGCTTAAAATGCCCAGACTTATTTTGTGCTCCTTGTACGTCTCTTAACAATATTGCTCTTGGTTTGGTTTGTTTGTTTACTTACTTTTGTCATATTCTGGTTAAAAAAGGGGAGTAATATGCATGATACCTAACCACTAACATGGGTTTTTGTAAAGGAAGAAGTGTGATTCCTCTCTTGAATCTTGTCAAGGGGAGAATTTGATTCTCTCTTGTGTTGCTGCCCTTGAGGGAGAGTTATGTAATACAAGATGTCCTGACATCCATATTCCTGATTGAGAATTTATTTTTCTCGATGTTGCTGAAGTTACAGTTTCCACTAACTTTCTTGGTTCTGCTGCTGTGACTCTTTGTGTGTATGTGAGTGTGTGTGTGCCCGCGCACGCATGTTTGATTTATTTTCAAACATATTTTTTTTGGAAACTGATCAAGGTTTGTAAATTTAGTTTAGCTAAAATTTGCCAAAGGGAGGGATTGTTAATTCTCTAATTTTATGATTGGCAGTAATTTTCGTAAAACTAATTTATGTTGTAACATGTTTAAAAGGATTTTCTAAACTTGCAGCAAGAAGATGTCGAACACGATGTCCTATCTAGCTCATTAGACATCTTGTCTATTACAATTTGTTTCTTGGAATTTTTATATTTTAACAGATCCTGAATATTCTGGAAATATTAGGATATTATTTGTGTTGTCCAAGATTGAAAAATATGCGATTGTTTCTATTTTTAGAAGATTAATTTGTTTCATTAAATGTTGAGACATTTTAGGAAACAAATCATTGAACTCATATTTTCATGCAGAAATTTCTATTGATTTTCTGCAACAGACAACTGCGAATTTGAATCCCAAATCCAGTCCTTTCAAGTTTATAAAAAAGAAGACGTCTACCCTAGTTTTAATGTGGAACTTACGATGTATTTGTGTTAGGGTTTGGGTGTAACACCCTTCTAAATACCCCGCGATTATTATAATATATTCAGAGTTAACATGTATTTAAAGGGCATCACAGTTCTTGAAAATAAATTTTCTAAACAGATGTCATGCTTTACTGAAGAACATAATTCAATTAATAATTAAGTGTACATGTTCTACACGGCGGAATAACTTCAAAACTTGGATAAGTTCAAAACCAAACAAAACTTCAAAGGTCTATCCCTTGAGAAATGAAACAAATATCCAATTAAACATCAAATAAAATAGAGTTTAATAGTAACTCTAAATCAAACGTGCCCCAGTGTTACAAGATCAGAGCATGACACCGATACGCGATAAAATAAATGGCATAGCTCTACGAGTCATCCTCACCAACTCCTAAGCTGCTAAACTTCAATCTGAAATCATCAAAGTAAGGGTGAGACTTCATTAAAATTAAAATTCATTATAAATTCATAAAACAACATAATTTCATAAGCTATTATTCCACCCTATTCAGCATAATCAGATTTATTTCACAATACAAGTCATAAACATACATCACATACAACGACAAGATTATAACACTGGAAGCCATCCTATCATGTCATAATCCATACAAAATACAATGCAAGACTCTATGCATGTGGTACCGATAGTGAACTAAATTCACATATTGTTCCATTCCAACTCGGACACAACATTAACATATGTTGCATTCCAACTCTGATACAGATAAAACCTCACCGTCCATTCCAACTCGACAACGAATATTGGCCAACTCACTAATTCCACACAATGGGAATTAGCTACCACCAAATGTATATGCATGCACATCAACAACATGCAACATCAACAACAACACATGACATCAACAACCATCATGAACAAATCACCAGAAATATAGCATGCAAGCATTTACTCATCAACCAGTAATGCCACCACTAACACATAATGCAAGCATCAATATACATCCAATTCATCAGTACAACAACATACTATTTTCATCCACCAAGTACACCAGAAACGAGTAACTACCAAATCGGAAAACCAACACTTTTCAAAATAAAACCAATTAATTATTATTTTCTTCATTTTGTAGAATAGATTATTTAATTTCTAGAATAATTTCCAAAACGGCGATTAAAAAGGACTTACGGTTCAAAAGATATGATTTTTCAAAGTTTAATAGTTTTCCAAAAAGTAATAGTGGTAACCGGTTCCCCCAGGGGAGTAACCGGTTCCCACTATCATAGTGAAAACACGTCTCTTGAAATTGTACCAGGAACTCGGTTTCTCCCACAAGGTAATCGGTTCCCACGACACATAGAAAACACCTTTCTGAAAAATGTACTGGGAACTCAGTTCCTCCCACAAGGTAACCGGTTCCCACGACTCAAAATTGGGTTTTCTTGAAAAATACACCAGGAACCCGGTTCCTCCTAGAGGATAACCGGTTCCTGCAACCCCTGTAGCAAAAAACTTGAATTTTCACAGCATGCTTATTTTCCTAACTCAATTCAATCATCCAAATACGAACCAAAACACAGATTATCACCAGAATAATTTAACAAACAACATTATGATGCACAACAACACAATCCAACAATACCTAACAATCCTATATCATGTAATTTACTCAAATTCACACAAATAGGTAATTTAGGATCAAAGACTCATAAACCTAGAAAATCCTAAATTGGGATTCCTAACTACTTAATCAACCCTATCATCCCCAAAATCTATAAGGCATGATAATCAGATAAAATCACCCCTTACCTGAGAAATTCCTTGAATCTTTGAGCTCTTGGTTCTTCCCTTTCCTTCTGCCTCTTCACACTTCTCACGTACGATCAAAATTCCAATTGACTTTCAATTCTCTTTTTCCTCTTTTCTTTTCTTTTATTATTATTCTATAATAATAATAATAATAATAATAATAATAATAATAATAATAATAATAATAATAACAAAATAGTAAGTTTAGAGGCTTTTACTCCTTACACCCCTCCTTCTACTCTTTACACCATAATTCCAAATTTTCTCCTTTTTATTTAATTAATTCATTCCAATAATCTAAAAATACCAATAATTCAATTTCTAATTAAATAAATAATTAAAATTCAAATTATATAATAATTGAAAATATTGGGGTGTTACATTGGGCATGTTTATTGTGGACCTCTCTAATATCACATTGATAGAATAGTAGGATTGTTCTTTGAGTTGTATGTTTTGTCCTCATTCATAAGCTTTTAAGCATTGAATGATATTGTATATTTGAAGTGTGTCTTCAAAAATTTCTTTTGAATTGTATTATTGTCACTGTTTGTGACTAAAAGGGATTTGAGAAGGGTGTCATACCTAGTGAGTCTTAGGTAGAAGTTAAGCACGAGTTTTGATTGAGTGAGTAGATTGTAAACTAGTGAGAGTTTGTTGTGGGTCTACAAATTGATATTATCTAGTTGATTTCATCTCTGGCTTGGTATCCCTCCAGACATAGGTGTTGTTATACACCGAACTGGGTTAACAATTCTGTGTGTTCTTTACTTTTCTACATTGTTATATTGTTATACCTTGTCATTGTGTAGTTGCTCAGAGATCAGTGTCTCGACATCGCTTAGGACATCTGAGATCTGACTGCAGAATTTCATAACTCCTTAGAAAAACATTCAAGCCACAATGATACTTTCACAATTTTAGTGAGGGCAATATATTTTGCTTCAGTGGTTGATAAGGAAACAACCTTCCGAAGTGTCGCTTTTCAATTGATTGATGTGACAAACATAGTGAACATATATCCAGAAATAAATTTTCTAGAATCCATACAACCTGCATAATCAGAGTCAACATATATTTCAATTACTACTTTACTATCTTCACCACAAGCTCTGCCAATGCCCTAAATTAGGAATTTGTTCAAAGACCCATTTATGTACCTTATAATCCACTTTAATGCTTGATAATTAGCCTTTCCAAGATTCTATATGTACCTTCTTACAAGACTTACTGCATATGCTATGACGAGTTTAGTATAAACCATATCATACATCAAAGTACCTACTATGTTAGCATATGGGATGTTATTTATATAATATATTTATATAATATATTTCAACCTTGAATTGAGGATTTTTCTGAGTCGCAACAAGCTTTGAATTCGACATACCATAATTTTGATTTCTTTTTATCTCTTTCAGATGTCAGTCCCAGGAATCTTGGATGCAGCTCCCAAATCCTTCATGTCGAACTCCTTATTGAGTTCATCCTTAACCTTCATTACATCCTTAACATTGTTACTTTCCAAGAGAATATCATCCACATAAAGCAACAAAATAACAAATGAGTTTCTAAGTTGAACTTTAAAGTAAACATAGTGGTCGAACTGACTTCTAATGAAACCTATGTGTGACATGAACTTAATGAATCCCCTATTCCATTATTGAGAAGATTTTTTCAGTCCATATAAAGATCTATTTAGCTCACATAAATAATCTTCCTTTCCTTTTTCTACATACCCTTAAGTTTTCTCATCACGATTAATTCATCTAGACCTCCATACAAGTAAGCAGTCTTCATATTAATTTGTTCCAGTTCTAGGTCGAACTATGCCACCATGGCAAGTAACATTTGAATGGACATGTATTTCACAAATGGAGAGAACACATCATTGAAGTCGACACCTTCTTCTGAGTGAAACCCATTGTGGCCAATCTTTCTTTGTATCTCTTTAATGTCACTCCGTTAATTCCTTCCTTAAATTTGAAAAACCACTTACATCTGACTAACCTGGCTCTAGTAAATTTCCTGGTCAATTCCCAAGTGTGGTTATTGTGAAGATATTTCATCTCATCATCAATGGTCTTTAGTCATTCAATCTAATTTGACTCCTCATAACTTCCTTATAGTCTTTAGGTTCTTCATCTAGAACCTCACCTGCACAGATTAAGGCAAAAGCTATGAATTATGCATACCGAAGTCTCTGAGGTGGCTTGGTGGCTCTTCTCGGCCTATATCTTGCCAACAGGTAGTCATCGATAGTTTCCTCAACTTCCTTAGTATCTTCAACATCTTGTACTTCTTATTCGGTTTGTTCTGGGATACATAATTCAGCATCAACATGCTCCGTCTCAATAGGAATCTCTTTGTGTTTAATATTTTTCTTCGGATATATACTCACTTCGACCAATGTCATTAGTTTTCTTTAAATCCAGCTTAGGTTCATTGAAAACTACATCTCGACTGATGATACACCTTTTGTGAGATGATTATAGGCACCATAGCCTATAAGCTTTGACTACTTCAGGGTATCCCATGAACATGCATCTCAGAGCTATAAGTTTGGCCTTGTCTAGCCTAATGTAAGCATAGGCTATGCAACAAAATACTATAAGTTTGTCGTGATCTGGTGGATGCCCAACCAAACGTCTTCAGATTTCTTTATTCTAACGCAATCGAAGGACATTTATTTATCAAAAATATTGTTGTCAAAGCAGCCTCTGCCCAAAACATCTTCTTTACCCCATCACTAGTGAGCATGCATCTAACTCTTTCCAAAATGGTTCGAACACCAAAGACCTCAGAATAGTTATGTGCCTTTCAATACCAAAGACCTCACAAAAACTATCGAACACCTCATTGAAAAATTCAAGGACATTATAAGTTCTCAACATCTTGACCTTTCGTCCAGTCTGATTTTTGACCAGAGTCTTCCAACTTTTGAAATTGTCAAAAGTTTCATCCTTACTCTTTCTGGAGTAATCATCAACTATGGATAAAAAATAAATTGCTCCTAAATATAGTGGGCACCTTGCAAGCTCCTAAAGACCAGTATGGATGTAGTTAAAGGATCAGTGTGTTCTTTGTTTTTGTTTATTGAACTTCACTTTGCAAGATTTTCCAAGTACATAGGGTTCACAAAACTTCAGCTTTTTGACTTTATCTTCACCAAGCAGATTGTGTTTCCTCAGTTCGAACAAATTTTTTTCACTAACATGGCCCAATCTCATGTGCCAAATTTCTATCTTTGACAAAGGTTTCATGGATGCAACATATGTATAACTACTTACAACTTCAGCCTCAAAGGTGTACAAGCCTTGTTTTTACGCCTTTCAAGACTTCCTTCGACTTCTTCATGACTCTTAGGATACTTTTCTTTCCTTTGAAAACATATCCTCTCTTGTCCAACAACCTTTCCTTTGAAAACATTTCCTTTGACTCATCATGGTGCTTGAATCTCACAGATCCAACACCTTCAGTCTTACAAGCTTGGTTGTTTCCCAATAATAAAGATTCACTATATTGATCACATAATTCCTCGAACGAGACTTTTTTTGGAGTCATGTGTCAAGTGCAACATGGATCCATAATCCACTCTCTACTTGAGTCGATGCTTGAAACCACAAGAACATCAGGTGAGTCGAAATCATCTTGAACAACGACTACAATGCCATTATCCTTACCTCCATGATTTTTCAGGCGTCCAGGGTACACTTTTCTTGTATGACCCTCCTTCTTAAAGTGATAACATCGAATAATAGATACATAACCACTATAAGACTTATACTGAGTTCACACTAGCAACTAATAATTATATGCGTGAAGCAAAATAGTGTAATTATGCTATGCTCGTTACACTATGAACTTGATTCAACGATGCACGACTATGCGTGAAGCAAAATAGTGTAATTTTGAGCGCATAAGTGGTGTTATTTGTAATATTCAAATTTTACCTTTAGGTTTGAATAGCTTTTATTCATGGTTAATTTTGACTAATATGTAGAGCTATGAAGAGATACAATTTAATGTTTCTTAAAGTAAGAAGTAAAAAGTAAAAATTCTTTTTTTCAAAATAAGTATTACTTGTATTTTTTGATAATATTTTATTTTTGCCAATTTATTACTTGTGTTTGGGTGTATTAATAACTATATGAAAATTATTTATAGATGCGAAAATAATCTAACGAATATTCGTGTGGATATTATATTTTGAAACATATGTTAGATATTATCTCTGGAGGCATTAATATTTCATGGGTTAAGATATTAACTTTATCCATATGTGTATAATTTATTTATGGTTGTTAAGATAATGTTGTTAGCTAGTAAAAGGTTTTTGTTAAAAGACTTATGCGGTTGTTTTTTTTTGGAGATTGGATCTTTAATTTTGTTGTTGTTGGGTTATCCTAATTTAAATTAATTTGTTAAATTATAAGTGTTTAACGACCCAACACCATTCTCACAAGAAGATATAAATGACATTCGATCACGTTGAGCCAATTACTTCCTATATTTTTATGAATCTCAACAACACTGATTTTTCTTAATTGTTGTAAACATTGTGTATAAGTTTTTTTTTGTTACAAGAAGGGCCGAAACCCAAAGGAAGGAGAAACTAGACAGACACCAAACGAGAAACAGGATCCCCAAAAAGATCAAAATCTAGCAAATCCTGGATAAAAACGAGACACTCTGAGAACTGACAGAATGATTCCTGAATGTCTAAACCATGCTTGACCAACACATCAGCATAGTTGTTGGCCTCCCGGTAGATATGCTGAAACTTCACTTCTACACTGTACTCTGAAAGCTTCCTGATCTTAGCAATTAAATTGCTACTCGTATTATTAATCACGTCATCACTTGTTATATCATTAATGACTTGAAGCGAATCGCTCTCAAAAACACCCCATAATTCTGCTACAAACACAGTACACACTCCAAGAGATTTTGAGAAACCTCCAAGCCATTCACCTGAATCGCCTCTTATAATGTCGCCACAACCAGCTTTACCTAAAGAATCTTTAGCTACATCGACATTGATTTTTATCCATCCTGGTATTGGTGGTTCCCATTTAATGTCATGCTTCACTTTATGATTATGCGAGATAACACGAGTAACCTCCTTAGCTTCACGATAATTATTGACACACTTGTAGATATGAGAAATCATGCAGCCCGGAAACTGATAGTTCTCATTATGAATCTCAAGATTATGTCATCTCCAAAGCCCGTAACAAGTAGTGGCCCAAATAACATTCCACTCCGCATTCACCTTCCTGCCCATGTTCGAATTCAAATTAATATAGATCCAGTTATGTAATTCACCTGCACGCGCATCAGGAGGACATATACTGTATATATGTCTAACAATCTCATAAGGAACCCACTCATTCAGCAATTGCCAGTTCCAGTTACCTCCATTATCAACAAGGGTTGCAATTGAAGAATGTTGTAAATCATGGTTGGTCTCAATATTAAGATCCTGGATGCAGATGGTTGGACTTATCCATCTGTCCTTCCAAGGATTAATATGACAGCCATCTCCAATAACCCATATACAGACTTTCTCCAACACTGGCCAATGTCGCACCAAAGCCTTCCAGAAACTAGAATCCTTTTCTCGCACTGACATTCCTGCGATCATTTTGCCGTTGATATTTACCCCAAACCACATCGCACCATAACTCACCATTATTGTTCTATAACTTCCAAATAAGTTTCATCATACAAGCCTTGTTCATGAGATCCAATTTCCGCAAGCCTAATCCACCGTGATCTTTCGGCGACGTCACCACATTCCAATTGACAGCATGAAACTCTCTGCTGTTACTACTATCACCCCAAATGAAATTGCATTGGAGTTTATGGATCGCTCAATGCAACTCTTTGGAATCTTTGTTGACATCATAGGATAAATGGGGAGGGCTTCAATTACACTTTTAGCAGGCGTGACCCTACCAGTAAAAGCAAGCTGCATCCCCTTCCAAGAAGTGAGTTTAGAACTAACTTGATCAACTATATATTGGTAATTCTCACGCTTAGCCTTCTTCCCCGTTAGAGGAAGGCCTAGGTACTTTCCTAAGCTTTGAGTTTCAGCAAACTGAGATATGTTTACCAGAGTGTTACGCTTACTTCTACAAACATTCTTCGAGAAGTAAATCCTCGTTTTCTCCTCACTAACCTGCTGGCCCGACATGATGTAGAACTGGCTTAGGATGGAAGAGACACATTCCATTTGTTTTTCATTTGCTTCTCCAAACAGCAGCAAGTCGTCCGCGAACATAAGATGCGACACAACCGGACCATGTTTACCAGCATGAATGGCTTTCCACTTCCCTTCGTCTACAGCTTGCGAAATTAAGTGGGAGAGTTTGTCAATACATAACACGAAAAGATAAGGCGAGATTGGGTCCCCCTGACGAATCCCTCTCCCTGGCTTGAAATATTCCAAAGGTGAACCATTCCACTTAACGTTCGTTTGGACACTCGTAACGCCATGCAGAATAATATTAATCATCTTCCTAGGCAGCTTAATTTCCTCGAGAATTCTCCTTATAAAGTCCCTACTCAATTTATCGTAGGCCTTCGACAGATCAACTTTGATTACGAAAGGGAGAGACAAGCTTTGGAATACAAGCCTTAAGTCTATCTACCATAATCTTGCTAACTGTTTTGTAAATAACGTTACACAACGATATCGATGGAAAGTGGTTAACATTCTCAGGATGTTGGGTCTTGGGAATAAGGCATATGTCAGTTTGATTCACAGTGGCCAATTTGCTTGGAGCATTCCACACTTCCTCCACAAATCGACAAACACTCTCATCGATAAACACTCTCCACTTCAAATAAATTTTTTGAACCAAATATATAATTGAACTGGATTTTTTCTAGCCACGAGTAAATATGAAAGGAATACACCGTCTTTTCATTAAAAAAATGTAGATGAAACACTTAGTCATAAAATTATTAGAGACATGATTCTTTTAGTATATCCATAAAATTATTATACACTTTAATCATTATTATATCTAAAATTTTACTCTTAATTATAATTATTAAATGAACCAAAAACATAAATTTTTGTTTATAGTAATAATCAAATGATGTATAATACAATATGTAGCAAACATCTTCGTATGAACTATCAATCGCGAGTTCAAATCTGCACTCCATTCTCTGCCAATGAAGTTCTCACAAATACTAATTACTACAAAATCTAAATACTAACAAATCCAACACAATTATCACCATTTGTAATCAAACGAGTAGTGATATTATATAGACTAGTACAATTCATCTCAACTCTAACTTTCCTCTTAAACAAATTCAATATTTTCACCTTCCCACTCATCTTTGTATATGTGCTAAAATTCAAACCTCGATCTCTAATATCTTCAATCCATTCCGGTTTATCCGTAAGCTTCTTCGCCATAATCTCCAACTTCACGTAAAACCTCCCCGTTCTTTGCGCTTTCGCTTTCCCTGCTGGCGTTACACCTCCTCCGATCTCAGTTCCATCGTAATAAACTGTAGTGTTAACGTCTCCATACCTCAAAGTGAATGAGTTTGTGTTCTTCACAGACATATCAGCGAGGATTGTAACGATATTTGAAGCGTTGTTACTTGTGAAGCTTCCGCTGATTAATTTTACTCCGTTCATTCTCACTTCCGGGTCTTTTACGTTGTAAACTGTAAAAGCTAGAACTATGAGTATTACAAAGAGTAACAAGAGAATTGCAGTGATGCATCCACACCATATGACACACTTTTTTATGCGTTTTGTTTTGTGTTCTGATAAATGTTGGTGCTGGTTTTCTGCACTAGGGCTTCTATAATGAGTTGCTAATGATATGAAATTTGGTGCTAAGGGTTTGGATTGTTCTCTATGTGTATGTGCCATTTTGTTTATTTTTCTGTGCCTTGTTATGGTTATTTTGCCACTTACATATACTAATACTTAGTCTTTTTTTGGTATGATCCATTATTGTCGCATGTGAGAGAATTTTCAAATGGTTGATTATGATGTTTGATGGCTAAGAGTCTTGAGTTTTAAGCTAAGCTTTTAATATTGAGTCATAGTCTAAGGTTGATATATTCCAAAGCGCGTTTACACCAATAAGCATGGTTAGATAGAAGCGTTGACTAGATAATTAATGGGTATGGGTTGAATTTATTTGGAAGTGTATGATTGAAAAATGGAAAATGGATGATTGAAGTAACAAGTTAAGGCAAAGGAAATTTGAAGGAATCAAGAGATAACGTGCTTGAAGGGATACATCGTGGTCTTTCTAGAAGTGATGTGAAGTGAAGAATAAAAGACTAGTTATTTTATAAGATGAGTTGGTCTGGTCGTGAGAAAAAATGTCAAGACTTATAGAACCTTCGTAGAAATATTTATACATTATTCATCAATAGAGTCTTTAGCTCACCTTGGACGGATACACACCAAGACTACAAACTTTGGGATGAACATCAAACTAAATTATAATTTATAAATTAAATATTGAATTATACTATAAAATATTTAATAGGGTATATGTGATGAAAGAGATATCTGTAAACAAAATTTATTGATTTACATAGAGAGATTGACTCTTAGGCAGTAGACATTTTGGTGTGTCATAGGATAAAGAGTGAAACAAACATATGTAAATTTCTTTGAGATTTTCTCAATGGAGGGACTGAGCAATGGAGATTTTATTGCATACAGACAAGTCTCACAAGTAAAATGGCCAAATATGATAAACCGTATTTCGACAAACAACATGATTTCATATCATTTGCCTTTGATATTTTTGGTTTTTTAGCACCATAAGTGATAAATATTTAAGAGAGTGCAAAGATTTATGCATAACAATGTTGTATCACCTAGGACAATAAATTTAGTTTTTAAGAGGATTATTTTTGTCATCTAAAGAGATGTGACGACGCAGCTTGTTATCTATTTGCCTACTATTTATATATAATCTTTATTATATTAATTAATTAATATTATCTTTAAAAATTATAATAATCACAAAGTTCAACAACAAATAATTAAAGAGTATGACTTAGAAATATTTTAAAATAATATTTTATAGTCTTTGAATAGCTTGAAATCGTTAATAATACTTGCAACAATTTCTCTTTCAATATTAACTGTCATGTTATTGTTTCTCCCCGAAACAAACATTGGCCTCTTATTAAAGATTACTTGCAGGATCGACTATGATAGTCTCAAACTCACAACTAAAAAATTCGCTTTTAGTGACCAGATTAGAGATCGAAAAAGTTTAAAAATCGGTCACTAAACCATTTAGTGATCATTAATTTTCAGTTGAAAAAGTGCTAGTCGTCGCTAAGCTTTTGTGACAAATTTAATGACCGATTTTTAGAGACTGATTTTGTGACTGAATTTAGTGACCGATTTTTTAAGTTTTTTATAAAATAAAAATAGAAATTGTCAAACTTAGGAGTTGAACTCATGGACCTCTACAAATTCTTGCAAAGCCTTACTACTAGACCATTCAACATATTATTTTTTCTTATATATTTAAAAGTATATAAATATAACAAAGAAATAATTTTTTTTAATAAAATTTAGAAAATCACTAAATAAAATTGATTTTATCATGTTGTTTTATTATGCACACATCAAAATTGTATAATAAAAATATAATTCACTTTGATGGAAATATAAATATAAAATAACATTATTTTTATATAAATATATGTTTTATTGTTAAAAAAGTAAAATGATGAAATTTTTACTAAGAATCAAAAGAGAACTAAAATCTTTTAAAAAATGAAAGAGAAATAGTAACATAGCAAAGAGGATTAAAAAATAGAAGAAAAAAAATATTTAGTGACCAAATTTTTGGTCTCTTATTTTTCAAATAAATTAAATTTTATTTAAAAATACTTTTTCGTGACCGAATAGGTGGTCATAAAATTTTAGTCACTAAATCGGTGGCTGATTTATTTTAGTGACAAATTTAAAGTTGACTCACAAATATCGAATTTTAGTGGCTAATTCAGTCGCTACCGTGACCAAAATATTTCGGTGACCAAAATATTTCGGTCACTAAAAGCGAATTTTCTAGTAGTGACTCTTGGTGTTTTGAGTGTGATTTTAGGTTGAAATGGGGGTTGTGTGCAAAATGTAAGACAATTGCAAAGTAAACAAAGACAAAAAGAATTTGTAAAAGAAAATTTTAAATTGCTTAGAATTTGAATGTGGAAGCATTCATACATTGTTAAGTTTGAAACTCGTTTCTCTCTTAGACGCGAGTAATTTGAGTGTTATGCTATTAAATATGAAGAAATTCCACCCCTAAAATGAATACAAACATTTGCTTAAATAGAAATATTAACTATGTAATCGTCGATGGTTACTAGCCCATGTTGGACTTTGTGGAAAAAATTGCTCCAAAACTGCTTTAACGTCTTTGTTGACCTTGTGTGTTGATAACCGTTTTGCCACTGATTGATGCTTGTCGACCCTTATTGGTGCTTGTCGATACCCTCTCGTCGAAATGGAGTTTTGTGTTCCTGGTTGATGATGCTTTGACTCCGTCGACGTATAATGATTATTTTCATGCACACGTGTCCTTGTGGTCGAAGACTCCTTACATTATAAAGGCTACCTTCCCTAGTCAAAAATTGCTTGTAAACAAATTGCCCCCCAAAACGCCATGTTTGATAGAGCTTTGTCGAAGGGAGAAATTTGGAATTTTTTCATCCATATTTTCGACCGCACATTTCTTTAGGATGACATCATAAGTAATCATGATAACTTTCTGAACAACAGTTCACCATGTCACTTCAATCACTTTTCATGATTACTCCTAGGTTTTAGGGCATGAATTTTAACACTACCCCCCCCCACAAACTTTTCCACTTCTTGGCGTGTTCAACGCCATTTTGAGTGACATTTGTCTCTGATCATACATAAAGTCATAGCCGAGCTATAAAGACGAAAGGGACAAGGAAGAAGCCGAGCATGGTCCTCGGCCAAAAATCATGGAGATCGGAGTATGGTCTGGGCATATAACCCGGTAATACGAGCCATGATCTAGCTCGGCGGATAAAGCGAGCGTTACGTCCAAGCCGATCATCAAAGGTGAAACCGCCACATTAATCCTGGCGGCACGCGTTACACATTAAGGCCATCATTTGTGAATGACGGATGTTACAGACCTTTAAGGCAGTTCAGTTATGGAACTGAGAAGGCATAAGCCGTTATTGGCATTGAACATGGAAGTCTCAATACTTCTATAAAAAGGGCTCCCACCAGCGGGATAAGCAAGACAATCATTAGCTTGGAGTTCAAGATACTTAGCTTGAGGCTCCAAATCCCTAAATACATTTATATAAGTTTTTCCTGCAAGAACAGTCTCATTTTTCGCGACTTTAATTTCTCTCTTTAGAAACCTTCAGTCTCTTTCCTTTCTTTTTCTGATTCAACTTTCTCGTTCTTCATATATTTTTTAGAACTCTTGATGAAGATTGTCCCAACTTTTGATAGCAACTCAGGCTGATACTCTGATTAATACCGGTACTAACCCCATTGCTTTCTCTATTTCTGCAAATCTAAGCTTGAAATATATCCCAGAACCCCAATCTAAAGAGGAATCCAAGACTCAAAGATGGCAGCGTCAAATTCTCATTCCTTTTGCTTTGGCATGAAGGCTATTTGCATTTCAATGACCTTTCATCAAAAATTTCCATGTTTCGCTTTTGCTATCTGTTCTGCATTCAATTAGTCTATACATATTGATGTTAGGTTTATGACCTCTGGAGCCACCATGCTCCCTTCTATTCCAACACCAAGTGATACATCGTACATAACCTGGCTTGACAAAGTCAAAGAACAACCAATTCATCAATGGGAGAAAATGGAATTTTTCAATGTTATCCAAATTTCGTGGAATGCCCATACAATCGATCCCAATTTTATTCTTGCTTCACTTTTCTTCTGGGAGGGTTCGACCAGTACTTTCCAACTTCCCTGCGGGATGTTGACATCCACTTTATTCAACATGGCTTCTATCACTGGTGTTTCTCCTTTGGGCGTAGCTTTCAACCCTCTTGAGTCGAGGTAACATACATTTTGCTTTGACCATTCAGACTTCGCACATTATATCACTGACAACCATACTACGGCCTCAGAAGATGTCTCCGACACTGAGCATACAGCTTTTCTGACTCTCTGTCTCTCTTGTTTCTTGTTCTGCATAGGGCCTCTAACAATCATTCGAGATTTCATCCCTCTGGCGATCCAACTTTATGAAGGGAAAAATGTTTTGCTGGACAAGCTTTTGTTGGCACATCTCTACCAATCTTTAGGCAATTCCTCTATCCAGTTGAAGGAATTTTCAAGTTTTGACGCAGGCTTGTCCATTTTGGGACCTTTCTGGATGTTGTAACATTGGTTAAATGCCATGTTTGAATTTCAACTGGGTTATCTTGATTTTGAAACAATTCTTCGTTTAAACAAGGTTCAACCCATTGAAGGTTTGAGGTTGTCCTTAATTACTCAACCTCACAAACTTGACCATTTCATTTTCATGAAACTTATCAACATGTTTGTACATACCACCACTTTTGTCTTCGACATTGCTCCCTTTTTGGAGCGACGTTTTAATGGTTTTGTGATCTCTTCCCCAATGCCTCTCCTAATGCTTCTCAAATTAACGCAATTTGAAGAACCTTCTTAACTCCTACTATATTTTCCTGTCAAATTAGTGCTAGCTCGACAAGGTGCAGTTTCATGGGTTATCAACAAAACTTGGTCTCTCGATAGCTGGGCCTTAGTCAGATGTTTCCTTCCTCTCTAATCCAACGTAATTTTGAGGTCGTTTGGGTTGGTCGACAACGTACTTCGCAAGACTATATAGCTTATCTTAAATTTCACCGGGTTACTCAGACCCTTGAACTTCTAATCTTTGAGTTTGAGCACTCCTTTTACACTTCGTTAATGTTCGCCAATGGTGGCTTCAATATCAAGAGAGGTACTTTTCCATTCCTGACTTCCCACAAAATCTCATTGAGGCTTTTAATGCTTTAGATAAACAACAACCCACTATACCACCAATTCCTCACGGGCCAGAGTGTCATCCACCCGTCCAAAGTCCCTAGCTCGTTCCCAATATCAATGTGGAGAGATCGACATCCAACTTCTTTGTTGACTTGGTCTTGCATGGGTGCAACACTGTAAACTGAATCTCAATGAATTCGCTTCTATTGATAATAATGCAAGATCCAGTCATCTTATTTTGCCACTAATCATACTCATCATTTGAACAATGTCCATTCCTCAATTCTGACACCCAAGTAGAACTTGAGACTCTGAAAAAGCAACACCCATCTGCGACATTCATAAAAAATAACCTCCTTCGCCATATGCCAACTCCCTCAACGAGCTTTGGTCTGACACCTCTACCCATTGCTAAACTGGATGCCGAAGTGATCCAAGCGCTTCACCAACTCAGGTCTTACTTGTTTGAACACGAGTTCCTGGAGGTCGTCGAAGAGAAAGCTTTCATGGCAGTTAAATTTTTTAAACTTCTTAATGCCATCTCTCAACATCCTATTCCTGATTCCTTGGCTCAGTATTTGATCGACTTTGAATACTTCTTTAATCAACTTGCAAAATGTCCCACCTTTCGTCGACACACTGATCTCCAACTCAAAACCAAAACAAATGACATGGAAGTTGAGTGGGCATTGTGTGCGATTTGTGGTCGGAGAGCTAATGATTTTGAAGCTAAAAGACGCGCCTACCTCGACACAACTATAGTGGAATGCATCATACTTACAGCCACCCCTACCTCACTGCAGTTGGTCAAACGTGATGATATCCTTTTTACAACCGTGATGAAATTAATTTTACGTAGCAGTGACAAAGCTTTAGTGAAATAAATGTTGATGGATATTTTCTTCAATATTTCCAAGAAGTTTTTAGACTACTATTGTATCTTGACATTAGCAAGTCTTTGCAGGAATGAAATGGGATGTTGATGTAGTAGAGGAAATTTTCTTCTACTACAATCTCTCTTATAAGTTGGCATAGCTCACTCTCCTTACTTTTATCCTTTCCAATATTGTCCTCAAGTTGTTTTTCACTCCTTAATATGAGAACATTTACATGCCCTTTCAACAGGTTGTCTTTGAAAAATTCTAGGATATTTAAAAAAAAAAACTAAACTCGTTGTGTCGTCACTTGGGAGATTTAGGTTTCCAACATATTATTATGGGTGTCTATTGGGTCATAGTTGTCTAAGGATTTCATTAGTGTGATGATTTTAATTTTATAAATTCTCAAATTTCTTGGTTTAGACTAAGATAATATTTTCCTTCACAGTTTCAAGGTTGGGTTTTTAGGAAGCGGGTTGGGTTTTTAGGAAACGTTAATGCCCATTTATTGTTGAAAGCCAAGAGGTCTAATTACTGGTAGGAGAAAGTTAGTTTTGTAGGAAAAAATTAGGTGGTCTCTTCATCCAGGGTGATATATATGAGTAGGGAGTTTCCTATATGGTTGTTAACATAGTTAATAGTGTCTTGGTTATTTCCTCCAACTTAGATCATTTGGTATTTAGTACTAGTATGGCTAATGAATCCATAAATTTCACAGGTTGGGACAACAGGGGCTAAAACGCTCACAATCAAGTTTTAAAACTAGTAAAACAAGACATCAATTTTGGCGTTAAGATTATCAAGGACTTTTACTTTGTATTTTCCTCCTTATTGAGATGCTCGCTCAGTGAAGCAACGTGGCAAGTTATAGACTGTGGCAGCGCGAGGAAGCCACAACGATTTGAAAATATAACATAAGCAGAGGAAAAGAAGCACAACGGAGAGAGAAAGATATTATCGTGATGTTTAGAAGTTAGATGGCAACTATAAGATAAAATTAAATGGAAAATTGATAAAAGTTATAGAGAGAAGAGGTCGCTCGGCAATATGAGAGGAAAATGAAAAAAAATTAAAAAATAATTAATATTTTTTGGTTTAATCTTGACCGTTTATTTTCTTTCTCTCATATATCAAACCTCTTTGATATAAACCGGATCACTGGAGGGGATAGGGACTAGAGATCGGATCTTAACTCCGAGTCTGGATCTGCTCCATTTATTGATTGGTCCAGTTATCCAATTTTGTTTTTGGATATCTGACATGTGGCAGTTAAAAACTTCAATGGTCTGGATTTAAAGCTTTAATATCAGTATTTTTAATAAATAGAAAACAAAAAGAACTCATTCCTGAACCTTTTTCCACCTGCACCGTGCAATTTTCATTGTGTAGACTTATTTTCATTTTGCACTTTGATACAGTAGAAAATTTAAATACAAAATTTAAATACAAGAAAAAGGTTTCTATTGCGTTCAGTTTAACTTTAGCCTATCAATAAATTTCATTACTTTCACCTTATAATCCCTAATTTATAAACCACTTCCTCTCTTAACAAAAATACTTTCAATTCACACCACCACACCACTTATATTGAATCAATTACATAAATCCTAAAACTGAAAAAGAAAAAAAATGAGAAACTATTTGAGAAATTGAGAGTTGTGTTTCAATATATTTATGTTTCAATTAAGGGAAAAATGATTCAGTTTTAGAGTTTTCACAGAGGTGGTAGTTGGAACAAGGACTTGTAACACCCCCTAATTTCTCACATAAATATATTATACAATCATGATAAAATATAATGCATATCAAGAGGGTATTACATATTTTCATTAAAATAAGACAATATTTACGCTGATCATAATCATAACACATATTTGAATCTCATGCTTTAAAACAAATCATGCATTTCACAGCAGATCATTTCTTATTCACAGATACTGTCAATGATTACGTCTCATACTATAACCATTGGATGAAAAGTGATGAATCCATAACATAATCAAGTTATCAGAATTCATACATCAGAACAAAGGCCACATCAACATAGTATCTCAACATCCAAATCAAAATAGACGAGAATGCATAACAAATATCATCAAAGCAAAAATCCATATAAATCCCATGTTACATGATCAGAGCAATGACTCAACTACCTAGTATAGGATAACTAGTTAAACTCTTCAACTAGTCTTGTGCGAAGTATCGCTATCCTCGGACCTTCACGTTACCCACATAGAGGCAACATCAAAATAGAAGGGTGAGAATTCACATCATTATCCAAATGTATATAATTGGAAGCAATATAGAAACAACATCTATTCAAGAATTCCACACACTTCAAGTGATATTCCAAAATAACATATTCATATTTATCACAAATAGCATAAATGTCATCAATCCAAACAATTCAATTATATATATAATCAAATATCACAATTCCAATACACATAACACATATTCAGCAATGACTCATGAGACAACAATGCAATGTGCTCAATATGCATGTGGTACCATTGGGAACAATTCGTTCACCTCTCTTCTGATTCATTATCTTAGAATCAAAGTCACGCTTCTAATCCATACAAGACCAAAGCCACCAATGTGAACCCAAATTTTCACCGCTACTTATCCATTCGAGGATCGAGCCAAATGTGAACCCAAAGTTGCACTGCTACTTATTCATTCAAGAACCGAGCGAAATGTGAACCCAAAGTTTCACCACCTCAATTTTCAAGGTCAACCATGTATGCATGTGTAATTCATCAAACATCATATGCAATTAAGATTATCCACCAACCTCAATTATCCAAGCATATCACGATAAATTCAACTCAAGTGAATTATCCATCAATTGCATAACATCATGTTTCAACGGCAACAAGCATTACATGTAGCATATACATATCACCACACATAACAAATAGCATATAGCATATCATTCCATACATGTTATTTCACAACATTCCGTCAAATAAGATTCGCACATACTATACTCAAGTAATCAAACATACATTGAACTAGTATTCAAAACCAATCCAAAACGCATTTAATTATAATCGAATCAATTAATCACATATATGAAAATACTTCAGTAAATATAATCATATAAGATTTCATGTCAAAATATCCTAAAAATGATATTTTTCATTCCAGGTCACGCTAAGCCCGACCTATCGCGCTAAGCGCCCTTTCTTGAACAAACAACCCCGACTTATAGAACTTTTTGCGCTAAGCCCGGTCCTGATGCCGCTAAGTGTGGTCAACAAAACAACACTTTTTCTGCTATGAACCAGCTTCTTTCTCTCACGAAATTACCACACAAAACTCATTCCAATCAGCCAAATAACATCATTAAATGGTAACCTAACATGTTTCTATTCATGGATCATCATTCTAAGTTGAAAAACACAATTTCTCTTCAAACCCTAACATTCAAATATTTTAGAGATTGGAATTAAACAACCTAGCATGTTACTAATTAATACCCACATACAATCAAACAATAACATGGATTTCCCCCTTACCTCTTGAAGATTCCTCTTCTAGGGATTCCTCTTCACTTTTCCTCTTTCTCCTCTCCTCTTCTCTTCTTTTTCCTCTTTCTCTTCTTTCACCAAATGACAATTCTAATTATGATTTCCTTCTAACCCTTTACTAACTAGTATTGTCTTATTGGGCTTAATACTTAACACCTCTTCATTACTTCTATTCATAGTCTTAGGCCCAATACCAAATAACCATAATTCTACTCATAAAACTCAATTATTTAAATAACACACATATTCAAATAATTCAATTTCCAATTAAATCACCCAATTAAATTAATTATCACACTACGCTTTTTTAGGCCTTTAACAGCGCTTAAAAGCGTTGCTAAAACCACCGCTGCTAAAGGTATAGACAGCGCTTAGGTTACTGTAAAAACGTTGCTATAGGTACCCTTTAGGCAGCGCTTTTTCCTGAGCATCAATCGAGGTTGAATAGGATCATCCACCTACAAAGGATAATCATACATTGGATTAGACATCATAATAAAGCTTGACATGGAATCGACATGATCTGTAGCAGCATCCTGGACATTGTTCTTCTAAGAACCTAGCATGGCTTCCAACATTTGGTCCACCTTGTCTTCCACAACATCCAAGTCCTTTCTGATCACAATTTGATTATGTTCTAACCGATCTATTAGACTTGTCGTGAGTGCAGGAAATCAACTAACTAGCCAGGAACAAAAGGTGACATGAGATTTTGTAGTGGAGGAGAAAATGTATGCATGTTGATGAATGCAAATGTATGATTTTATTTCTATTTTTGAATGAAAATGATGATTTTTTTATTTGTGAAAATGCAATGCAATGGTAACGCATGTAAGAATGCAATGTGATGATATCATATTAATGTTATGCACAAAATTACAGGTAAAATTAAACATATTGGGGTTTAAAAAGCACGGTCGGACATGGTTTCGACATCTACCCAACAATTCCCCACATAGGATGGCTCTAGTGTTTTTTTGCTAAATGTTTCTTGGAGTCTCAGATCCTTTTTTTTAATATTATCATCACGCAAACGATCCACGTGATGATGGTATTTCCAAAATATACTCCAAGAAACGGCTCTTAAATGGATACTCAAAATCCTTTATTTGAGCGGTCGGTCTCGGTTTGGATATCCTAAAATACTTAGAGTTATAGGTCCTTTGTCCAGAAATTGATGTCCCGCACTAGCATACGGTGCAAAAACCTCCTTAAAAAGACCAACTCTAAGCTGGGTCTTCAAGTCGATCCACAAGACACAGATTTTCAATGGACCTAAGCTACGCAACTACTCTATCCTAATGTTACCTAGAAGCTTGGGTATTGGACTTATCTATGTAGCATAACCAACAAGTTCCCAACACAATAATATATATCAACAGGATAATATATAAAGCATAAAGAAGTAATAGAAAATGAAACATAAATGAGTAAGAAGAAAGTAGATAACAATAACAAACATACAAACACACACAAACAAAACTAGGGTAGACTCTCGTAATTTCCCCAGTGAAGTCGCCAGCTGTGATAACTGGATTTTTTCAAAACATCTGTTTTTTTAAATAATGACGTTGCCACCTAATTTTATTTGTTCACAAAGAACGAGAAAATATAGATAAAACCCGCGAAGAAGAATAAAGCGGTCTACATGACCAAAAGATGTGGATTCAGGAGTCGGTTATGTAAGAGGAAGGTATTAGCACCTCTCACATTCATCGTACTCGATGGGAACCATTTAGTTCGTGCATGTTTAAGTGTTAATTATGATCTTATAAGAGAGGAAGAAGAAAGGGTTTGAATTTTTATTATTTTGAGTTTGCTGCGGTTTCAAAACCTTGTGCCTAAGTATTCCCTCGTGCAATAGGAAAGTCAAAACTCTGTAGTTCTTATTAAAAATGTTTAAGTTGGTTATGTTGGTTTTAGAAGAAAATTTTTGTGCGTTTAGACATTTCAAATGTTTGAACTTCGACTTGTTTAGTTTGTTTGAAAGTTAAGTCTCTGTTCGTATTTGGAATGGCTATTGCACACTCTTTTTAAGAAAAGAGTTTGATGATCACATATGAGCAAAAAAGAGTTGAGTGAGTTAAATTGATTTTAGGTGGGTGAAAAGTACCGAGAAATAGGACTAGCATCCTACGATTCAAATACTAGAAACCAGAGGAGCACCGAGGCTCAACGAGTCGTTTATCATCCCAAAAGGTTTTCTTATGAAAAGTGAAGTGAAACAAAGTTCACGTTATTAACTTTAAGTCTTTAAACAATTGTCTAGCGACAACGATTTAAATACTCGAAGTTCATTTGTGCACAAGTCTTTATACAATTGGTCTAGCAACCAACAATTTAAATACTCGAAGTTTATTGTGAAAAATGTTTTTGAAAGGTCACTCGATGTTGGATCGAGGTTTGTAACTTTTGATTATGAAAGTGTTTTGATGTTTGGTATATGGACCAAGAGAAGTTGAATCAGGTTATGATTAATCAAGTATATGGACTTAATTAATCTCAGGAGGATAGGTGCTCCTACCCCTAACTATGAAACCCTTTTGCATGGATAATTGGTATATGGACCAATGTTTATTAGGGTTATGGTTAATCGATGCAAACTAGGGCTTCAATTAACCTTGTGAGATGGTCATGCCCATTCTCAACTATGAGACCCTTAAGAAATTTGGCGTATGAGCCAAGATGGGAAATGAAAATTTTTGCATCAAGTGTGTGGAGTGTACAATTATGAATAGACCATACAAACATACAAGAGACAAATAAGTATTAAGCACACAATACACGTCCAAATCCTTTAAATAATTATTAGAATAACAATTTTATTTTGGTAAAATTAATTAATAGTTTAATCAATAATATCAAATAAAATTATTTTAGACTAATAATTATTTAATACAAAACAAAATTTATTTGCGTATGTAAAATAAAATTAAGAAAAGATAATTGAAAAGAGGTAAGGGTTTAGAGGTGGCCTGTTTTGAAGTTAGATTTGGGAGTGTAGATAACAGGGGGGATCGCATCATGTAGGCCCAAGATGTCAGGTAGGAGAATAAAGAATCGGCTAAGCTCAACGTATCGGATGAAAGTCGGATAGAAATCCCTACATCACATGAGATACAAACAAAACCAACAACGCATAAAAGCTTACAAAGCTCAAGTATCGATTATTGACCATTGCACTTTATTAAATTAAATTTAGAATAGATTCATGTAGGAATCAACTCTAAGAAGACAAATAATATATTTTTGTTCATACTCGTTCGAAAGCCAAATCAAATTCAAAGTTCAAAACCGTAACACAACGAAGATCATTACAGTATAATTTAAATTTATTTACAAATGAATTGAATAAAGTATAAAAATTAAAAGTATTATGTAATTATACATTTACATTACTAAAAATAAGAATTAAAATACTAAGTGTTTTGTATATTTAAAAATACATTACTAAATATTAAATTGAAATAGTAACTCAATATTAAAATGTTGATGAGCAAGTGTAGATGTGCTAATTGAAAGTGAATGCTTTGAACAATCCTTGGATGTCTTCACAAATAACAAACTTGTTAACAAACTTGTTAGTAGCATATGTGGGATAAAAATGAAATGAAATTGCAACAAATTAGAACATGTGTTAGTAGTCAAGGTATAAAATCGAAATCAAACTTGTATGATGCGTATGAACAAATGAATGTTTCTCAACCGATAATCAAAAATTCATGTTATTATCCAATTCAAGTTCAAGATATGATGAAACAAGATTAACACAAGCTCTAAACATATAAACCCTTGTCCAGGCATCCACAATTTGATCAATTGTACTCCGATGACTGGTATTGGTCGAGCTTTGAAGTCAAAGAAGTTGACTCCGCGCTTTATTGGTCCGTTTCAGATTACCAAGAGAGTTGGGAAAGTTGCTTATCAGATCGCGTTACCTCCGTCACTTGCGAATTTGCATGATGTTTTCCACGTATCTCAGTTGAGGAGGTACATTGCGGATCCGTCGCATGAGATTCAAGTAGATGATGTTCAGGTGCGGGATAATTTGACTGTTGAAGCAGTGCCTGCGAGAATCGAAGATCGGAAAGTGAAGCAACTGCGTGGTAAAGAGATAGCACTGGTACGAGTAGCTTGGGGAGGACCAGCTGAAGGAAATGTAACTTGGGAGCTGGAGAGTCAGATGAAGGACTCGTATCCCGAACTTTTCGTCTAAGGTATGTTTTCGAGGACGAAAACTCTTTTAGTGGGGGAGAGTTGTGACACCCCGATTTAATTCAAATATTAAATAAGTGAGAATTTAATTATTTAATTAATTAAAGTCTTAAGTATTAATTTTATTTGGATTAATTGGGTCATTTAATAAAGAAAGGATTGGAGGTGTGCAGAGTAATTAGTGAGTATGAGAAGTAAATTACTCTACTTTACTAATTATTATTATTATTTCATTTTATTTAGATTAATAGAGGAAATATTAAAAGGAATATAAAAAGAAGAAGAAAGAGAAAATAGGTCTTTTTGGAGAAAAGTCATTATACGTAGAATTGGAGAAGAGAAGAGAAGAGAGGAAAAGCCGACGCCGAGAGAAATCGAAGAATCATCGCGAAGTAAGGGGTGATTTCGTTTGGTTAATATGCTTTATGGGTTTTGGGAATCAAAGGGATAATTGGGTATGTTAGGAAGTTTGAATTTTGATGATTATAAGTTATAGGAATAAACCCTATTTTGTGTCGGTGTTTGGGATTAGGATCATTAGTATGTCAAATAATTGATAAGGATGAATAAACCATGTTGTTTGTTGTTATAATGGTATGAAATGATTATAGAATGGTGTTCCCAATGTCCCAATTTGTATTAGTAAGTTTGGAAATGATAAAGGATACAAAGTGCTGTCAAAAGTTGCAGAAAACACTGTTATAGGACGTGGGAACCGGTTCCCTGTAGGGAGGAACCGAGTTCCCAGTGTTAAATTGGCAAAACTGGGATTTTTACACTCAGGAACCGGCTCCTGTATAGGTAGGAATTGGGTTCCCATACAAAAACCAGGGAGCGTGTTTTTGAAAACTTTCAGGAACCGGTTCCTGTATAGGTAGGAACCGGGTTCCATGTGTATTTTTCCAAAATTTCTAAAACTTCAAAAATTCATATTTTCTAAACCGTAACTCCGATTCGAGTGCCGTTTTCGGCGTTATTTCTTAAATTTAAAATACTACCTTTTGAAAAGAGAAAAATATTATTTTGCAAAAATTATTTTGAAAATAGTCGAGCTCCCGATTTTTGAAAAGAATGAGTAGTTAAGGATAATGGGGAACTATTATGAATGATCTGAGTTACCGAATGAGATGTTAATGTTTACAATGTTGTATTTTGATATTCATTTTGATTGAATGAGATGCATTGGTGAATTGATATGATGTGATTTATATTGATATCATGATCTGAGAATTAATGTTGCATGCTTTTATGATGCATGCATAAACATTTGTTGATTTGGTTCATTCCCATTGTGCGGAAGTGAACTGGTTGAGCCAATAGACTTACCCAGAGGTTGAGGTAGTGAGGCTGGATTCTTGACCCAATAGCTATGGGCGAATCATGAATTTACACTGTCTTTCCACATGTAAACGGAGCGGTGGGTGAACTCGGTTCACGTTTTGGTACCACATGCATAGAGTCTGCATTGCATAAGGGATTGTAACATGCTAGGATGGTTTCCAGTGTTGCAATTTCCATTGTTTGATATATACATGTTCATTGTGTGAACTACCTTGTGAATTGACTATGATTTGTGCTTGGTTAATGGATTAATGTATCTGATTATTCTGTTGTATTTAAAAACGTATAACGCATGTTATATTGAATTGAAATCTCACCCTTACTTTAACAATTTCAGATCCGAAGTGATTAGCTGCTTGGAGTTGGTGAGGATAGCTCTAGAGTCGAGTCAGTTAATTAGTCCGCGTGTCAGTGTCGTGCTCTGGTAGATGTAACACTGGGGAAACGTTTGCTTTGAAATTCTTTAATGGAATTCCTTAATGTTTTGAATCATGTTTAGTTTATTATCCTGGAATACTATGAATGATGTATTCGGAATTTTTGGTTATGTTTCATTTCCGTTGTTAAACATAACTTTTGCCTTATTTACTTAATAAATCTTCTTCAGTGAAAGCATGACAACTGTATTGATGATTTACATTATTTAAATTGTGACGCCTCTTGGATTATGAATGAATACTCTGATTATTATTTATAAAACGCGGGTAAATAGAAGGGGGTGTTACAATAGTGGTATCAGAGCATAGTCGGTCTTGTCTTAGTGTCGTTATCCCTTTTAGTATGCGACTAGTGTACGTAACACTGTCGATACTTGTGTGCTGATGTAGATTGTTTTGTAATGTTACAGAACAATGGCTGGAAGAGGTAACGGAAGGAATGATGATGCTATTGCTGAGGCTTTGGGAATATTAGCTGGAGTGCTTGGAGGGAATCAGCAGGGAGCTGCTATTGGTGCTGACAGACAATTGGGGAATTTTCAGAGGAATAATCCTCCATTGTTCAAGGGTGCACATGATCCCGAGGGTGCTCAGAAGTGGTTGAAGGAGATCGAGAGGATCTTCAGAGTGATTGATTGTGCTGAGGGGCTGAAGGTGAGATATGGTACTCACATGTTGGCAGAGGAAGCTGATGACTGGTGGGTTTCTACCAGGACTGAATTGGAAGAAGATGGAATTGCATTGACTTGGGCTGTGTTCAGGAGAGCTTTTCTGAGAAGGTACTTTCCTGAAGACATTCGGGGTAAGAAGGAGATTGAGTTTTTGGAGCTCAAGCAAGGCAACAAGTCTGTGAGTGAGTATGCGACCAAGTTTACTGAGTTGGCAAAGTATTATGCTAATTACCCTAACGATGCAGATGGAGAATTTTCCAAATGTATCAAGTTTGAGAATGGTCTGCGTGATGAGATCAAGCAGGGTATCAGGTATCAGCGCATTAGAAGGTTTCCTGATCTGGTTGACTGTAGTAGGATTCTGGAAGAGGATCTTGCTAGTACTAAGTCGAATGCTCAGAGTTATGCTGATCGTAAGGGCAAGAGACATATGGATTGTGGTAAGCCTTATGATAGAAATAATCAGAAATCTGGAGGTTGGAAGAAGCCTAGTGGGGGAGACTCTGGTTCTTCTGGTTCTTCCGTAAAGTGTTACAGATGTGGTGAATTGGGTCACCGAGCTCCTGAATGCAAGAATGATGCGAGGAAGTGCAACAATTGTGGAAGATTTGGTCATTTAGCTGCTGAGTGTAGATCCAGAAGGATAACATGTTACAACTGTGGAGAAGAAGGACACACTCGTCCGCAGTGTACTAAACCAAAGAAAGAGCAAGCTGGTGGGAAGGTGTTCGCTTTGTCAGGATCAGAGGTTAAGCCAGATGATCGGTTGATTAAAGGTACATGTTTTATTAATGGCATACCTTTAATAGCAATTATTGATACTGGAGCGACACATTCTTTTATTTCTTTGGATTGTGCTAAGAGATTGAATTTGGAAATTTCTAATTTGGATGGAAGTATGGTTATTGACACTCCTGCGTCGGGTTCAGTGACTACTTCGTATGTTTGTAGGAATTGTCCTATTGTTATTTTTGATAGAGGTTTCGATATGGATTTAGTGTGCCTACCTTTAGAACAACTTGATATTATCCTTGGAATGAACTGGTTGGTCTTCAACCAGGTTCATATCAATTATTTTGAGAAGACAGTCTTATTTCCTGAAGAAGTTAAAGTGGAAGATGAGACGATGTCAGTTAAGCAGATGAATTCAGCTGTCATAGATGGTGCTGTGGTGTTTATGTTATATTCTTCGACGGAAGTGAAAGGAAAAGCTAAGAGTGGTGAACTACCTGTTGTGAATGAATTTCCAGAGGTATTTCCGGAAGATGTTAATGAATTACCACCTGAGAGAGAGGTGGAGTTTGCTATAGATTTAATTCCTAGAACTAGTCCGGTGTCGATGGCGCCTTATCGCATGTCGGCATCTGAGTTGTCAGAGTTGAAGAAACAGTTGGAAGAGTTATTGGAGAAGAAGTTTATTCAGCCTAGTGTTTCACCGTGGGGTGCGCCGGTATTGTTGGTTAAGAACAAGGAAGGTACAATGAGACTGTGTGTTGATTACAGGCAGTTGAATAAAGTGACAATCAAGAATCGGTATTCGTTGCCGAGGATTGATGATTTGATGGATCAGTTAGTTGGAGCTTGTGTATTTAGCAAAATTGATCTGAGGTCTGGATATCATCAGATTCGTGTTAAGGCGGAAGATATTCAGAAAACTGCATTTAGAACGAGGTATGGGCATTATGAATATTCTGTTATGCCATTTGGAGTTACTAATGCACCTGGTGTGTTTATGGAGTATATGAACAGGATATTTCATCCGTATCTTGACAAGTTTGTGGTTGTATTTTTTGACGACATTCTGATTTATTCAAAGAATGATGAGGAGCATGCAAAGCATCTTAGGATTGTATTGGAATTATTGAAAGAAAAGAAATTGTATGCGAAGTTGTCTAAATGTGAGTTTTGGTTAAGCGAAGTGAGTTTTCTTGGTCATGTGATCTCCAAGAATGGTATTGCTGTTGATCCTACAAAAGTAGAAGCGGTATCTCAGTGGGAAGCACCGAAGAATGCTTCAGAGATTCGTAGTTTTCTTGGTCTTGCAGGTTACTACCGGAAATTCATTGAAGGATTTTCGAAGTTAGCTTTACCGTTGACTAAGTTGACAAGAAAAGGTCAAGCGTTTATTTGGGATGTAGAATGTGAGAAAGGATTCCAAGAGTTGAAGAGGAGGTTGACTAGTGCTCCGATTCTAATTTTGCCGAATCTGGAAGAATCTTTCGTAGTGTATTGTGATGCGTCTTTGATGGGTTTAGGAGGTGTTTTGATGCAAGATAAGCAGGTTGTGGCTTATGCTTCGAGACAATTGAAAGTACATGAAAGGGATCACCTGACTCATGATTTAGAGTTGGCGGCTATTGTGTTTGTGTTGAAATTGTGGAGGCATTACCTGTATGGTTCACGGTTTGAAGTGTTCAGTGATCATAAGAGCCTGAAGTATCTATTTGACCAGAAGGAGTTGAATATGAGGCAGAGAAGATGGTTAGAATTTCTTAAGGATTATGATTTCGGTTTGAATTACCATCCTGGTAAGGCAAACGTGGTAGCAGATGCGTTGAGCAGGAAGTCTCTGCATATGTCAATGTTAATGGTTCGTGAATTGGATTTAGTGGAACAATTCAGAGACCTAAGTTTGGTATGTGAAACTACTCCGAACAGTGTGAAGTTGGGCATGTTGAAGCTGACTAGTGGTATTTTGGAAGAAATTCGAAATGGATAGAAGTCTGATGTTGGTTTGGTGGATAAGCTGACATTGATTAACCAAGGTCAAGGAGGTGAGTTCCGAATTGATGAGAATGGCGTTATGACCTTTGGTGATAGAGTGTGTGTTCCGGATGTTGCTGAGATCAGAAAGAGTATTTTGGAAGAAGGACACCGTAGTGGACTAAGTATTCATCCTGGTGCTACTAAGATGTATCATGATTTGAAGAAATTATTTTGGTGGCCTAGAATGAAAAAGGAAATTGCCGAGTTTGTGTATGCGTGTTTGGTTTGTCAGAAATCGAAGATTGAGCATCAGAAGCCGTCAAGATTGATGGAACCGTTGTTTGTTCCGGAATGGAAGTGGGATGGCATTTCTATGGATTTTGTATCTGGGTTGCCTAGGACAGCGAAGAACTGTGATTCTATTTGGGTTATTGTCGACCGATTGACGAAGTCTGCTCACTTTATTCCGATAAGAATGGATTATCCGATGGAGAGGTTGGCAGAATTGTATGTTGAGAAGATTGTAAGTTTGCATGGTATTCCGTCTAGCATTGTGTCGGATAGAGATCCGAGGTTTACTTCTAAGTTCTGGACAGGATTGCAGGAAGCTCTGGGTACTAAGTTACGATTGCGTTCCGCATATCATCCACAGACAGATGGTCAGACGGAGAGGACGATTCAGTCGTTAGAAGATTTGTTGAGGGCTTGTGTGTTAGAGAAAGGTGGAGCTTGGGATAGCTACTTGCCGTTGATAGAGTTTACCTATAACAATAGTTTTCATTCGAGCATTGGTATGGCTCCGTTTGAGGCATTGTATGGTAGGAGATGTCGGACGCCGTTGTGTTGGTACGAATCTGGAGAAAGTGCTGTGATTGGGCCAGAGATCGTTCAACAAACTTCAGAAAAGATTAAGATGATTCAGGAGAAGATGAGGACTTCTCAGAGTCGTTAGAAAAGTTATCATGATAAGAGGAGGAAGGATCTTGAGTTTAATGAAGGAGACCACGTGTTTATGAGGGTTACTCCGATGACTGGTATTGGTCGAGCTTTGAAGTCAAAGAAGTTGACTCCGCGCTTTATTGGTCCGTTTCAGATTACCAAGAGAGTTGGGAAAGTTGCTTATCAGATCGCGTTACCGCCGTCACTTGCGAATTTGCATGATGTTTTCCACGTATCTCAGTTGAGGAGGTACATTGCGGATCCGTCGCATGAGATTCAAGTAGATGATGTTCAGGTGCGGGATAATTTGACTGTTGAAGCAGTGCCTGCGAGAATCGAAGATTAGAAAGTGAAGCAACTGCGTGGTAAAGAGATAGCACTGGTACGAGTAGCTTGGGGAGGACCAGCTGAAGGAAATGTAACTTGGGAGCTGGAGAGTCAGATGAAGGACTCGTATCCCGAACTTTTCGTCTAAGGTATGTTTTCGAGGACGAAAACTCTTTTAGTGGGGGAGAGTTGTGACACCCCGATTTAATTCAAATATTAAATAAGTGAGAATTTAATTTTTTTAATTTATTAAAATCTTAAGTATTAATTTTATTTGGATTAATTGGGTCATTTAATAAAGAAAGGATTGGAGGTGTGCAGAGTAATTAGTGAGTATGAGAAGTAAATTACTCTACTTTACTAATTATTATTATTATTTCATTTTATTTAGATTAATAGAGGAAATATTAAAAGGAATATAAAAAGAAGAAGAAAGAGAAAATAGGTCTTTTTGGAGAAAAGTCATTATACATAGAATTGGAGAAGAGAAGAGAAGAGAGGAAAAGTCGACGCCGAGAGAAATCGAAGAATCATCGCGAAGTAAGGGGTGATTTCGTTTGGTTAATATGCTTTATGGGTTTTGGGAATCAAAGGGATAATTGGGTATGTTAGGAAGTTTGAATTTTGATGATTATAAGTTATAGGAATAAACCCTATTTTGTGTCGGTGTTTGGGATTAGGATCATTAGTATGTCAAATAATTGATAGGGATGAATAAACCATGTTGTTTGTTGTTATAATGGTATGAAATGATTATGGAATGGTGTTCCCAATGTCTCAATTCGTATTAGTAAGTTTGGAAATGATAAAGGATACAAAATGCTGTCAAAAGTTGCAGAAAACACTGTTATAGGACGTGGGAACCGGTTCCCTGTGGGGAGGAACCGAGTTCCCAGTGTTAAATTGGCAAAATTGGGATTTTTACACTCAGGAACCGGTTCCTGTATAGGTAGGAATCGGGTTTCCATACAAAAACCAGGGAGCGTGTTTTTGAAAACTTTCAGGAACCGGTTCCTGTATAGGTAGGAACCGGGTTCCATGTGTATTTTTCCAAAATTTCTAAAACTTCAAAAATTCATATTTTCTAAACCGTAACTCCGATTCGAGTGCCGTTTTCGGCGTTATTTCTTAAATTTAAAATACTACCTTTTGAAAAGAGAAAAATATTATTTTGCAAAAATTATTTTGAAAATAGTCGAGCTCCCGATTTTTGAAAAGAATGAGTAGTTAAGGATAATGGGGAACTATTATGAATGATCTGAGTTACCGAATGAGATGTTAATGTTTACAATGCTGTATTTTGATATTCATTTTGATTGAATGAGATGCATTGGTGAATTGATATGATGTGATTTATATTGATATCATGATCTGAGAATTAATGTTGCATGCTTTTATGATGCATGCATAAACATTTGTTGATTTGGTTCATTCCCATTGTGCGGAAGTGAACTGGTTGAGCCAATAGACTTACCCAGAGGTTGAGGTAGTGAGGCTGGATTCTTGACCCAATAGCTATGGGCGAATCATGAATTTACACTGTCTTTCCACATGTAAACGGAGCGGTGGGTGAACTCGGTTCACGTTTTGGTACCACATGCATAGAGTCTGCATTGCATAAGGGATTGTAACATGCTAGGATGGTTTCCAGTGTTGCAATTTCCATTGTTTGATATATACATGTTCATTGTGTGAAGTGCCTTGTGAATTGACTATGATTTGTGCTTGGTTAATGGATTAATGTATCTGATTATTCTGTTGTATTTAAAAACGTATAACGCATGTTATATTGAATTGAAATCTCACCCTTACTTTAACAATTTCAGATCCGAAGTGATTAGCTGCTTGGAGTTGGTGAGGATAGCTCTAGAGTCGAGTCAGTTAATTAGTCCGCGTGTCAGTGTCGTGCTCTGGTAGATGTAACACTGGGGAAACGTTTGCTTTGAAATTCTTTAATGGAATTCCTTAATGTTTTGAATCATGTTTAGTTTATTATCCTGGAATACTAAGAATGATGTATTCGGAATTTTTGGTTATGTTTCATTTCCGCTGTTAAACATAACTTTTGCCTTATTTACTTAATAAATCTTCTTCAGTGAAAGCATGACAACTGTATTGATGATTTACATTATTTAAATTGTGATGCCTCTTGGATTATGAATGAACACTCTGACTATTATTTATAAAACGCGGGTAAATAGAAGGGGGTGTTACATATCCCATGTCTCCTTCACCGATTCAAAATGAGAGATTCTGTCGAAATTTTCTGCATCAACCACTAAATGAATGCAATATGCAACCTTGCAATCTTTCTACTTCACATCCTTATGTGTGACTACATTTCCGACAAGCTCAAGGACACCATTGTTAACCACTTCTAAGGTTTCATGGAAGCCGAACAAGGATTGCATCTGTTTTCTCCATCGGATCCAATTCTTGTCTTCAAGAATTGGAAGGGAATTTGGAATACCGTTTGTATCATTCATCTCTGTAGTTATTGGTATTCATTTTCCCTTGAAACACAATCTCAGATGTGTGATTGATGAAAACAAGATCAAAAATCTAATTGAAGCTTTATATACCAATTTGTTAGTGTGTGAGACGCTTTTAGTGATAGGAGTAAGAGAGAAAATAAGAAAACAATGATTCTATTATTAAATTGAATTGTACAAACTGAATTGAAAACTTTGTCTATTTATATACAACTAACTTGTACACTAAATAAGTTATCAAATCTTACTTAAACTTAGACTTGAATTACTCAATCTAAATTATATCTTATATCTCAACAAATTTTTTAGTAGGAAAAGAAAATACCATGCTCTCCATTTTCTCTTTATTTCAGTGTATGAATCTTTTATTTAAGATGTATGGCCTGTTTGTTTTAGTTTTAAAAAAATTTGTATTTTTGAAAATAGATTTTCTAAAACCGTTTTTCAAAATATTAAAAGTTCTTTTATATTTGTTTTTTCTAAATTGAAATACTAATTTTGGCATCCTATAACATAAACACACATTATTGAAGATCAGCACATAGTCAAAATTAGAATTTTTTAAAAAAAATTATATTTCAAAAACAATTTTTATAAAAATCTATTAAAATAATTTTAAAATTAAATGAATTTTTAAAATTTCAATATTCATAAAAAAATTTAATAAAAAGATAAAATATCTAAAATAATACTTAATAACAATTATTTAAACCAAATTCTTTTTAATGAAAAATTTCATAAGATTGTTTTATACAAAATTATGTAACATCATCTATAATATAAGAAAATTTGATGCTCTGGAATTCACTTATTCACCCTTTGTGATTTTTACAAATCTCATCTTTAAGATGGGGTTAAACATGTCTTTTTATTCCAAATATTTTTTGTTCTGAAATTCACTTTTTTACCCTTTTTTACAAATGGAAATATATTGTTAATTAATATAATATAAGAAAGCAATGAATGATTCTGTATGATTAGAAAAGGAAATATAATATTGATAAAGTTTTACTTTTTCTTCTTCTTCCAAACTGATATCACGTGATGCAAAAAAGTCTCTCACTCTTCCTAAAATACAATACCAACATGTTTCCTGAGTGTTGTCTTTTCATTCACTTTTTCAATTACTTATCTCTCTTCTCATTCCTTCTTCTTATAAAACTACATAAAACTCTTCTGATTCTTCAACTTAGTTTCATCTTCACTTTTTCTACCCAAAACAACAAAATCTTCCAACATCCAAAACTGGTTTCCGCATCACTATGGCAAGACCTTTTGAAAATGTGAAGGACATAAATGATTCAAAGGAGCTCTGGAAGATAGCGGTCAGAATCCATCACAAATGGACAGTTATCTCCAAGAGTAAAGAACACTTTGAGATGACATTGGTTGATAAAGAAGTAAGTTTCTCGGTTTACGGTTACATAATTTTAGGGTTTGTTTACAATTTCTCATACAGGTCGTTCAAGTATTGTTTTTTACAGAATATGATTTTAGTTGCATATAAACTACTTGTTTTTCGGTTTTACGATTTTATTGTTATACGGTTTTTACGGTTTTTTACAGAATATGAGTTTGTTGACATTGGAATAACATTCTACTTCATCAGTTTTACGGTTTTTCATATAAACAGCCTTTCAAATGTTTGATACTTTTCAGAATAATATTTGGTTTGAATAACTTTCTACTTCATCGGTTTTACAGTTTTAAAGTTTTAGGTTTTGTTTACAATGTTTAATAGTTTTACGGTTTTCTGAATAATATTATTTTCATGCATAAAACTCTACTTTGTTACAATAATCTGTGCGTTTCGTTTCATTTTATATAGTTCGTTTGTAGTTACTTTGTGTTTGGTTTCATATAAATATACTATGTGTTTTGTTTCATATAGGTCTGTGTTATTTTGGTTTCATATATCATACTTTATGTTTGTTTCATATTATTTTGTTACTTACCTGTCCATTCATGTACTTCTTTTTTACTTTCAGGGATCTGATATACATTGTAAAGTTCCTACTGCTTTTAAACAAATTTATGATTTTGTTTTGACTATCAACAACACTTATACCATAACAAACTTTCAAGTTTCGTTGAATGATGTGTTGTTCAAGCCTTCTGACCACAAATTTATCTTGACTTTCACTGGTGGGACGTATGTAACTGACAAGAACAAACATGAAATACCTCCTAAACCCCTCATTTTCACACCTTTTGCTGATATTGTAACTGGAAATTGGAAGAGGGGAGTTTTAATAGGTATACACATATATGTCTATTTTTTAAAATTTCTCACTTTTGAGATCATTTACTACGAAATACCTATACTTAATCTGCAATATGTTTTTCAGATGTCATTGGGATGGTTACAGAAGTTGGATACACCCAAATTCACAACGGGAACAAAAAACAACAAATCAATTTTGTGCTCAAGGATTTGGGGTATGTATGCATTGCGATCATCTATACATAACTACAAATGATTTATTTTCTATATTTAATTGATGCCTTTGTTGTAGTAACAACACTATCAATTGTACGTTGTGGGAGGGTTATGCAGTGCAATTTAATGATTACAATCAGTCAAGGAAAGATTTATCTATACCTACTGTAATTGTTTTGCAATTCGCTAAAGTCAAAGAAGAAGATGGTCTGTATTATTAAAAGATTATTTCATTTCTCCTCTTTTTTTCCAAACACCAATACTAATCTATTCATCACTTGTATTTATGTAGCAAAATATCCATTGTGTGTTTCAAACACTTTCAATGTTACTAAATTGCACATCAATGATGATCTTCCTGAGATTCAACAATTTTTAAATAGGTTTGTCATCATCCTCGTTGTTCACTATTCATCTAATTTTATTTTGAATCTCATGTTTACTCTGTTTATCTTTTATCCTATCATCCCTAAACTTGCATTCGTCAAAGGTTCATCTCAAAGTGTCACCACACTCTCCCAGTTGTATGAAACTTCGGGTAGTACTCAGCTTAGCCCATACGACAAATTTATGTATAAGGCTATAGTACTCCCTCTCAGTGATATCGTAAAACTAAAGACTATAAGACTATATCTCTTACCTAAATTTAACTCCTAGTGATTGTTATTACAACACTTGATTATCAATATTTCCTTAATTGTAATAAGTTTTTTACCCTTCCAGACTACTCACTGTGTAACTGTTGCTACCACCACCAAACTAAAGGCGGCTCCAGGTGGTTGGCATTACAGAGCATGCCATGCATGTCCAATGGTTGCTAAGGGAGATCAACCACCATTTGTTTGTGGTTCTGGGCATAACACTGAGACTGAAATATTTAGGTTTCTTTTCCTACTCATTTTATTATAAATTCTTAATTTACTTAAATTACTCCTCCGAATATATTTCAATTTTCAATTAACTTCTACAAGTGTCATATTCTAATTATTTTTCATTTGATTTCCATAGGTTTAAAATTCTGATTGATGTTGTACAACATAGTTGTCAATCTACATTTGTTTTATGGGACCGGGAATGTTTGGAGCTATTAGACATGACATCTGCTCAGATGCGCAAAAATATGCTTCAGGTAGCTGCGTTCGTTTTTAACTATATTTATGTTATATATTCATTTACTAATACCTATGTTATCTCAATTTCAATAGGCTGGAATCACCAACCCCCTGGAATTTCCGTTAGAACTCGATGCTTTGGTCGGTCTCACAATCGCATTTAAGGTCAAATGGCAACATTCATGGGGTAATGCAACAGTTGTCTCCATCTATCGGGATGAAGGTGTCATCAAACAGCTACAGGAAACTTTGAATCAATCTTTGGTAATTAAATTTTTATTTGTTCCATTGATATAAAAGTTCCCATTACACAACTGTACTTATTTGTATCTTTTTATTTCTGATAAGACACCATCTACATTATCTGCAACTCCAAAGAAACTACAGGTCACTCTTAGTTATGATATAACTTATTTATTATACCTCATTTCTTGATTAGGAAAACGTCATTCACACATCTCTTCTATTTCTTTCTATGCAGATTAATGAACATGTAGAAAAGCCTTTGCCAATTGAAGACTGGAATGTTGTTGATGTAACATCATTTTCCCACATTTGATTGATATGCCCTGTTCTATTAAACCATGACTTTGTTGTTTTCATGATGCTGATTGTTGTTGCCTATTTGTAGGATGTTGACATAACCTCTGAGCATAATCCTCTACCGGCTACGCCATCTACAGCTTCGAAAAGACTTGCACCTCAAGTATCCGCGTACGACACAGTTGATTCTATTTCTTTTGAAGGAGAAGAATCATCAACTAAAATGAAAAAAAATTATTAAGTTGGAGAACTGTCCTCCTTGAGAGTTGCTGCTTCATATTTTAATTGTTTTGAAAACTATGTGTTAATGTCTACACACTAATGGCCTGCTCTACTAATATTTTATCTAATATCCTTATCCTTATGTAATACTCTTTTGACTTATGGCCTTAAGTATTTCTCTTTTGAATTATGTACTTGGTTTTGTTCCTGTTATATTAACTTTATTTGTGACTTTTCATTGCAATTGTTGTTTATATAATGTTTGTTTCATGCAACCATTTTAAATAACACGCTTCTTATTAAAAGTGCTACAATCCCAATCAATAGTATTTTGTATATGGAATGACCTTCAGCTGTAGCAAAAAGCAAGTCAGTCTACTTTCAAACTATGTAACCCACTATAATACATGAAGTTATAAACTCATCAATTCATTAGTCTCTTTTCATTAATGAGGTTATTTTGAATCTTTTCTGCTTATGTCAAAATTAGATTAAACAAATAAGAGGAATATGAAAAGGCCACAGGGTCAGAAAACGAAAAGTAGTAGTCAACCATAGGCATCAATATACACTTAATTCAGGAACATCACTACTCCCTTGTGCACTATATCTACTAGGTGCAAATGTCTCAGGCCCAGAAGTAGATTTTGCTGTAGCATGCCATTGTTGATTGGATTTAGCAGATGCCACTCTTGCAGCTCGGTTGGGAACATAGACTTGACCAGATGCTGTTTTACTTTTTACCTTCATATCAGCAAAATTTAATAAGTTAACAAATGTTAAAGACCAGAAGAGTATCACAAGTGCAAAAGAATATACAAGGATAAACTCACTATGGATTATTGTAAGTGATTATTGCATTCTTCTTAGTGATTATTGTAAGTGATTATTGCATTCTTTATTTTGTAAGTGATTATTAGGGATGTTTTTTCAATACATGCTTTCAAATATTATTGTTTATGTTAACCTATATGACAATGATTGAGTTTCAAATATTATATGAAGGAGGAAGAGTACATTGCATAAAAAAATTGCTTACTTCTATTCCTCTGAGCCAGAGCCTCACCAGTTCACTGTATTTGAATTAGGTGTTGTTTTGTTTCGACTTTGGTTTGCGTTGCATTTCATTACATCATTCAAAATTGGTACAGAATTATGTTACAACATTAGTTTTACGGTTTAAACACGGTAAGCTTTGTTTTTGCAGTTTCGACATAATTACGGTTTTGCTATAGCTTATAATATTGAGCTGGTTTTGGTTTGAATTAAATACACAGGAATTTATCAACTCAAATTGTTATTTCTTCTTCTCAATTTGTTATTTCTTCTTAGTCAATGTTATGATTGACAGTGAATTTGGTGAAATTATAGGGTATTGTGCAAGTTTACCAAATATCTCATGGTGCTTTCTGTTTTACACTGTGTAGTGACCTTAGCAACAATCACAATGGAGGTCTCTAGATTCGTATGTGTTGAGTATTATTACTCGATAAATTCAAGGAAACTAGAGACAACGAGTTTCCTCTAAATGGAGAAACGCTGGGTAGGAAGTTTCTGGTTGGTAAAATCCAAGACCGAATGAGAGACGGAAAAACATCACGTGATAATCCTTCATATCCACACAGGGTCCTTCACGTTATAGTCTTCATCACACCATTGTTATCTGATCTGCTTAAGAGACTCGAATCCTGATAGAATCTATGGACCAAGTCAGGCGATTGATGCAAAATATGATAATATTGCTCCACAAAAGCATTGCCAACAACTTGAGGGCTAGGAGAAGTGCTCCCTTCCTGCATTGCCATCTGCCAAAGATTTCACAATCATACAGAGCAGAAGAAAACATTAACAAACGATACATTTCGGCCAGAGAAGAGACCAAAATACATCAGTTTTCCAACATAATTTCCTTTATGTACAGAATGAATAGAAGATAAATAAGAACCAATATCAGTATAATTAATCAAATTAAATTATGTACTTGGTTTTGTTCCTGTTATATTATCTTTATTTGTGACTTTTCAAATGCTCCTTAAAAAATACCAGCATTACACATGATGTTGCGACGAAACTGGATGAAAAATGATAATTATAATTCCCACATCAGGAACACACATGCCGCTGCATACTTGAACTACCAGAGCTGGGAGAACTAACACAGTTTCGATGCGAGAACTCTTGCACAGCTTGCTGAGAATGGCATGTCATTAGCTTTTCATTTAATGGAATATGTGTCTATAACTTTTCTTCACATACCAATTTTTCTTACTATGGTTACAATACGTTAAAAAAATTAATAAATCAGAATTCAAGAAGGTTTCAGGACATACTATAATATTACTTTAACACACTTTATTAGCAAAATATGCAACATGTTTATACCTCTGGACACTCTACCATTAATATATACATATGCACACTTTACTGTGAAACATTATTACTGCCCCTTTTTAAGTGAATATTAATCAAAACACTCTACATGTCATATCACACAATCATGATGGCTTATCTATTCTACTTTTTACAGTTTCCCATATAAATTTTTCTGTCAAAACAAAAAGTGTTTCACGTATCCCTAGCACGACTACTTTTTTTTTCTTCTCACAAGGCTTACCGAAGAGTGTATGTTCTAAACAAATATCAAAACTTCTATCAACAATTGAGTATGTAAGCATTGCCTACATTGTTCATGAAATCTGATACAGTTCTAGCATATATATTAATTTCTTTACATTGAGTTTTTGCCATTTCTTTCTAACAAATACATGTGTTAACTCTTACAGTTGTAATGGAAGGTGATAATATCAACTTCAAAGATACCCCTGCATCTATTTCTAGAAGAAAAAGAAAGAAGACTTACATTGTTGAACAATAACACAAGTTCCATTCACTCGAACAAGGAAAATGTGGAACCATCACAGCCAATGCTTCAAACTTTCACACCCACTGCAATCTTTCCTCATAGGCAACATTCACCTCTTACAACAACATTAACAAATAAACATCATCTTGTGTCATCCGAACGTCGCTCCAACAAAAAGACTTTCAAGAGGCCAAGATCTGATATACAACAAGGACTGAATCTTATCAACCAGTTCAATTCTGCTCAACCGTCTCAAGATGCTAATTTCAACTTACGTCATTCGCGCAACCACATTGCATCACATTCATTTGGTGAAACATACCGACTACGGATCTGTAAACTCAAACAATGTCAATGAATCCAGATGAAACCACGATTCTAACAACTCGGACGATCGAGATTCTAATTGGATGATTGTAATACAATGTTGCTTTAGGAAATCCAAATAACCAAGGTTTATTTATTTCACTCTTAGTATAAATTATTATTTGCAATAGACATTAATAAATGTGTCAATCTTGATATATATTGTTACATAATATTTGATTCTTATTAAGTCGAAATTCTTGATGTTGGGGACCTGTTTGGGAATGCCAACATCGAGCATTGATGTGGTATCAAGAGCGTAAAGGGAAGTCAAGACATACAACTGTCCCTAAATTTCCACTCTATTGCAAGGGAGGAAAAATTGTGCTTCCAAAGCTTGAAACAGCACCGTCGGTGTTAAACAATCTTTTATTTGATCACAACCATCCCGATGCAAAGAATTTTCAGAATAACATTCGGACTTACAACTCAATGTTTTTGTTTACTTCGCCGGGAATGAAATTTGACACAACCCATTCAAAGGGGACAGGTCCTCCTTCATTGCGATTACATGGTCAAGCATGCCACCGGATTGGAAGTTTGCTACCTGAGGTAGGCCAGCCTCCGAAGTATGCTCAACTATATATCTTCGACACAAACAATGAAGTAGATAACCGAATGAAGTGTTTCAGGTATTATTACCAACAGCTTCAGTACTTTTATTGTCATTCATGTTTTTCTTGCAAAGTTAACTATTCTGGTTTTTCACAGTGACAACGAACATATTAAAAAGACAATAGTTACCAATTTGAAATTCATGTTAGATGACAACAATCCTCATGCAAAAGCTTTCAGAATGGCAAGGGATATGTTGAAACAAAATCCTTACCAAGACTTGAAGCTGAAGCTAATTGCTGATAGATCTACTGACAGTCGTATTTATAATCGTCCTACCGTTTCAGAAGTTGCTGCTCTAATAGTAGGGGATATTGATTCTGCAACAAAAAGAGACATCATTGTTCAACATCGTGATGGTGAATTACAAAGAATCAATGAGTTCCATTCAGCTTACCTAGCCTACCAATACCCTTTGATTTTTCCTTATGGTGAAGATGGTTATAGGGATAAAATACTACACAAGTATAAACACGAACAGGTTGTTACCAAGAAAAATCGTCAAACAATCAAAGACTGGTTATGTTTTCGATTACAAGAACGTACACTTGAGGCTAAAACTTTGCTACATTCCAGAAGACTATTCCAACAATTTTTGGTAGATGGCTACGCCATGATGGAGACCGAGCGTCTAAATTGGTTGAGGCATAATCAATCCAAGCTTAGAGTTGGAAAATACCAAAAGTTGAATGAACAATGTAAAGAAGGCCAGCATAACCAACACAAGAAATTACAAGGCTCCTTAGCAAAAGCAATCTAAAGCCACATGATCGACCGGATATCATCAGTAAGGTCTTCAAGATAAAGTTGGACGAACTCTTGGCTGATTTGACCACGCGGCATGTTCTTGGAAAGGTTTTAGCATGTAAGTAACTTTCTTCAATTAATTTTCATTCTATACAAGTTGCTCAGTTTATATTAGTAGTCTTATACATAATATATTGATATCCAATCCTTATGGATTTTCTTACAGTCATTTATACTATAGAATTCCAAAAAAGAGGGTTGCCGCATGCTCACATTCTTCTTTTCCTACATCCACAAAGCAAGTATCCTTCACCATCTGACATTGACAACATCATTTCGGCAGAAATTCCTGACCCTGACATTCATCCAAGGTTGTATCACTTAATCAAAACACACATGATACATGGTCCTTGTGGTCTTGCGCGCCTATCATCGTCGTGCATGAAAAACAGTAAATGCTCCAAGTTTTCCCCCAAAAAGTACAATGAAGAAACCATTGTAGATAACGACGGCTTTCCACTTTACAAGAGAAGTTCTAACTCACATCATATTATTAAAAATGGTGTATCCTTGGACAATAGGTACGTGGTTCCATATAACACAAGGTTGCTTCTAAAATATGAAGCACACATCAATATGGAATGGTGTAACCAGAGTACTTCCATCAAGTACCTGTTCATGTATATCAACAAAGGATATGACAGGATCACAGCATCTGTAGTTCCTTCACATAGACCATCTTCTAAAGATCCCGAAACAATTGACGAAATTAAAGAATACCTTGACTATAGATATGTCTCACCCAGTGAGGCATGTTGGAGGATCTTTTCCTACAAAATTCATGGAAGAAAACCGGCAGTAGAACACATGTTTTACCATCTTATTGGTGAGAATGCGATCTACTATACCGATCATGCGGATGGAGAACATCTTAGAAAAAGCAAGTGTAACTGAATCTATGTTCACTTCATGGTTGACAGTAAATGGACAGTTTGAAGATGCTGCAAACTTAACTTATGCGCAATTCGTATCCAAATTTGTATATGATAAAAAGAAGAGAACATGGAAGCCAAGGAAAAAAGGATTTACTATAGGCCGACTCATTTGGGTTCCACCTACAACCGGTGAACTCTATTATCTAAGGATGATGCTCACTGTTGTAAAAGGACCAAAAACTTACGAAGAAATTCGTAAGGTAGGAGATACACAACATCACTCTTTTAGGGAAGCATGCTTTGCCATGGGTTTCCTTGAGGATGACAGGGAGTATATTGGTGCAATTAAAGAGGCCAGTTAATGGGGTTCTGGACATTTTCTTAGAAAGTTGTTCATCATTATGTTGTTGTCTGGTGCTATAAGCAGACTCTGCACATGTATGGAATGAAATCTGGAATTTGTTAGCATATGGCATTCTGCACCGGGAAAGAATTTTGGCCTACAACCCAGGTATATTGTTGATTACTTTTTTGTTATTAACATTCAATAGCTCAAACAGAGTTACATACTATATTCCTCCTGAAAAATTTGTTTACATATTTCTCATATTATAATTTGAATTATTGTTGCAACACAGTCTTTTATAAATATGTAAAAAAGGTTATATTTTTCAAATTGATGTAGAAAAAATAACTTATTTCTAACATTCTTTTTCTATCTCAAAATTGCAACTCACTGAAGAAGATTTGAAGAATTTAACTTTAATAGAGATTGAAAAATTACTTCAAGCTAATCGAAGGTCACTATCTGATTTCAAACCTATTCCGTATCCAAATGGTTATGTACTTCAGCAGCTAGGAAACCGCTTAATATATGAAGAAAGGAATTATGATGTGGCACTCATGAAATCCGAATTCCATACACTTTTCAATGCACTAACAGGTTTATTTCAATTAAATAATACAATTTTCCTTTTATTTTAACACATATTTTTTATTAAACTCTGTACCTATAATATTTTCGTAGATGAACAACGAAACATCTATGACAAGATCATGTTAGCAGTCAACAATCAGAAAGGAGGAGCTTTTTTCTTACATGGATATGGAGGTACAGGAAAAACTTACATGTGGAAAAACTTCTTTGCGGTCAAAACATGACATTGTATTAACCGTGGCTTCCAGTGGAATAGCATCTCTATTGTTGCCGGGCGGGAGAACTGCTCATTCTAAATTTAAACTTCCTGTGCCAACTTTGGAGAATTCTACTTGCAATATTAACTATGATGATGAATATGGCGAACTACTTCGGGAATGTAAGTTGATTATTTGGGATGAGGCCCCTATGGCAAGTAAAATCTGTTTTGAAGCTCTTGATAAAACTTTGCGCGATGTCATGAGTAGTTATAGTAACTCTGATCAAGTGTTTGGTGGTAAGGTTGTAGTTTTTGGTGGAGATTTCAGACAAATTTTACCGGTTATCCCTAGAGGAAGTCGATCGGATATTGTTCACTCTACGATCAATGCATCTTACATATGGCATTCTGTTGAGGTCTTGACTTTAATGAAAAATATGCGTCTGAAATCTGGTCAAACTGATCAAGAAAACCATGATATTGCTGAATTTTCTAAATGGCTTTTAAAATTGGGTGAAGGTAGGATCTCAGAGCCTAACGATGGTTATGCTGATATTGATATTCCACGTGCCATTGTGGAAAGTACCTATCCTGCTTTCATGGATAATTACAAATCTTACGACTACCTTAGGAGTCGGGCTATTTTAGCATCAACCATTGAAGTTGTTGATCAAATTAACAATCACATACTAGATATGATGCCAGGTCTCTTTTGCATGCCTATTTACATTTTTATATATTCGTTACTTACTACTTTTATTTTATTCACTAACTATATATATTTTTTATAGGAGAATCAAAAGATTATTATAGTTGTAATTCAGTTGACAGATCTGAAATACATGACAACAACATAATTGAAGTCCTAAGTCCTGAATTTCTCAGTTCCTTAAGGACTTGGATTGCCAAACCATCACATTAAATTAAAGGTCGGTTGTCCCATAATGCTTATGAGAAACATTGATCAATCTAATGGTTTGTGCAACGGTACAAGGCTTATAGTAACAAAAATGGCCAATCACGTTCTTGAAGCACAAATTATGGGGGGAATAGGCCATGACAAGGTTATCTACATTCCAAGAATGGATACATCACCTTGATTCACCTTGGCGTTTAAATTAAGCGGAGACAGTTCCCGATCATTGTATCATATGCAATGACCATCAACAAATCTCAAGGACAATCGTTGGATTGTGTTGTATATACCTAAAGATGTTTTTAGTCATGGGCAATTATATGTTGCTATTTCAAGGGTTACAAGTAAAAGGGTATCAAAATTTTGATACACGATGACACAAACAAGCCAAAGTCGTGTACCGCAAACGTCGTATACAAAGAAGTCTTCGCCAACATCTAAATGGTAATTGTGAGTCAATTTGTGGTGTATATATATATAGTCATGTTTCTTTCTTAATTATTGTTTCTTAACCATTTTTATCCTTTTTACAGGTCATTCATTGGTTCTTCATCTGCTTATCATTAGTTGTTGGCTGATATTTCATTATTGCTGGATTAAACTTGAAACTACGACCTATACATAAATTTTTTTTGAAATAAATTAGTTGTATAAATACTTATGATATTTTTGTATTGCTAGACTAAAAATGAAGCAAAAACCATGTCATTCTCTTTCTTTTTTTTTACATTTATTAGTTGTATTAACAATTCAATACCATAATCCTATTTTATATATTTGTGTTTTAATGTCCCAGTTTTGGTTTAGATTAGTGCCTTTTAGACTATCAATATAAAAATTTCTATTTATAACACATTTGACGTCTCATTTTCATCATTCGCCGGCCACTCTATTACCGATATTTTTCACGCGTATATAGTTTCACATCAAAATCAATTTTTCTGATTTAACTAACCAAATATATTACATTAACTAACCAAATCATGAAACTACAAAGCAACAATATCAATTACTTAAAAATATCAACCATGAATTTACACCATCAATATTAATCAATATTAATTCTTTTATTTAGACTATCAACTTCAATTTTTCTTTAGGATTGCGAAATTACTATTACAAATCAATTTTATTTACACTATTTTGTGTAATTTCTTTTATTCTTCAACTTTATTAATTTTTAACAACATCAATTATTTTTTACAACTACTATTTTATATGTTTTTTTTATAAATTTTTTTAATTGCACGGTTCAATTTGATCTTTACAATAAATTTTTTCCACAAACTTTATAAATATATTACCAAATATTCGTACAACATTAGTACCCGTGCGTTTTGCACGGGTATTTTACTAGTTTCCCTTAAGAAAAAGTAATCATCGGTTTGTGTTTCTTATCTTTGTAACAAATAGATAAATACAGTAAAAACTAACATGAGTGTTTTAGTAAATTTACCTTCAAGACAAAATTACTACAGTGATCTGTCAATTAAAAAAAGTGCAGTTACTGTAAATAAAAAAAGTGAAACTATAAAGTATTTTCCTTGTCGAACTATAATCCTCATTAGTCAAAAAAATACTATAAACCACCTTGGTCAAAAAAATAAAATTACACGTCTTCATTTGCTGTCTGATTCATGAACACTTTCTCACCCTTTACCGAAAAACAATCTTACTTTCACTGCTCATGTCCCATCTTTCCCACTTCTCTGACCGCATTTTCCGTCGTCTCGATTTCCTATAATACTATAAATTATTCACACTTTATCAAATTTACACCAATCATTATTAGTTTCTCTATTCGTTTCAAAATGTCTCCTATAAAAATGTACTATAAAATATTATATTTTTATGAAATTAATTTTATTAATTTATTAAAAATAGTGTAGAGAGTAAAAAAATAAAGACTATAATTAAAAAATAGTAATTATTACTGCATTATTTTGAAGTGTACATTGCTAGAGACAAGGAAAAAAAACCTATTGTTATGCTAAACTAAAACATGGAATTAATGAACCTAGTAAGTTCAACAGAGGAAGGATGAATTGTGAAGCTGTTGGTTTCAAAAGTGGTACAATGGTCTGATTTCGTTGGATTCTGAGGCTGTACGTATGACTTTACTATGTGTTTCTATAGGCACGTTTGTTTTATTTTTTCAAAAAATGATTTTATAGTGCAAGAGTTTTGTGAAAAAATTATTAAAAAAAGCTTTTTCATAAAAATTTTGAAAATTTGATTTTAATAAATATTTTGAAAATATTATTTTAAATATTCCATCATTTTATTGAAAATTGTTTTAGATATTCAACAATTCAAAAAAAAATTTAATTTTAAAGTTATTTTAAATAGTTTTTCATAAAAATTATTTTTGAAATATAACTTTTTAAAAATATTATAATTTTGATAATATTTCGTGTGAATAAAAAGTTGATTTATCATCATAATTATACTTATTAGTTTGTTCCTAGAATAAGGGAGACAAATCAAAAATTGATTTGTTCTCATCTATTTAGTGCAATCATTTATATAGTTATGTAATCTCTATATATACAAGAAGTAACAATGAAATAGACATTAAGTCAAGATTATTGACATGATATCAGTAGGTTCTCGATCAAATATGTGAGTTTTATGTTAATCTTGACTTTAATCAACGACATCTCATTTGTCGCTCTTGAAATCATCTCGATAAAGTTCAGTTCTCGGTATTCTCTTCCAAGCTTGTGATTGTGATATTTGGTGATTATAATCGTTTCTCAGATCTGTTATGTAGTGCTCACAAGTTGCAATTTCGTTGCTCCTCCTTGTTTGCAAATCGTGTTCTCGTATCGGTGCCAATAAGTATCGGTGTTAGCAAAGATTTTGATTTGGTGTCGCCAAATATCAACGACAACAACGTTTCTGATTTGGTGTAGACAAATACTCTAACTTGTCTACAACACTAAAATTATGCAAGTTGAAAAAAAAACACTCAGACTTGGTAGGGCTTATTGTGTTGTTACGTGCAACACCTCATTTTATTTTTGTTCTAAGGTCATCTTTGTAATTATTGCTTCTATGGCTTTCGAAAATGAAATACATCGTATTTGTGTTCTTTTTATCGGAAATAATTATCCTACTTGGGAATTTCAGTTCAAAATGGATGTTAAAGGAAATAAATTTTGGAGTCACTTGGGCGATGTCTTTAAGGCACTAACAGAAAAAATTGCTTTAGAAGAGTATGAATATAAAGATGCTTAAGTTATCATTTGAATTCTAAGTAGTATTGATCCTCAAATGGTTAATAATTTGCACTCTATTTCGACTGCTCAAGAAACGTGGGATTATTTGAATCAGATTTACAATCAGAACAATGCAACCAAGTGTTTTCAATTGGAGTTAGAGATAGCTAATTACAAACAATGTACCTTGTTTGTTCAAGAATAATATTCTGGTTTTTTGAATCTCTGGAATGAACATTCTTCTATTATTCACGTTGATGTTACCAAGACTTCTCTCGCGCCAGTCTAAGAAGTTTACAACACAAGTGGGTGTGATCAATTTCTCATGAATCTTCGCCCAAAATTTTACGTTGTTAGAGAAGAGTTGCTGAATAATAATCATGTTTCTACTTTGGATACCTGTGTTGGCGAAATCCTTAGGAAGGAACATTGTCTCCTTACTGAAAACACAATGTCTCATGATGTTGTCACATTTGAGCCTATGACGGTTGCATGTGTTGCTCATAGTAGAGGAAAAGGTTGTGATATGTGAAAAGTCCAATGTTTTTCTTGCAAACAATTTAGACATTTTGCTCACAGCTGCAACAAGAAGTTTTGTAGCTATTACAAACAACAAGGTCATATTATTTCTGACTATCCCACGTGTCCTCTCTGATCATCAGAATGTCCAGTATTTCATGCTACTACCAACTCTACAGTTGGTCCTCTCAATATTGGTGCATCTAATGGCGGTGTTCTATAATCTGAAATGATTAAATAAATGGCACTTTTTGCTCTTTCAGCCTTGGGAATTCAAGGTAAGTCTTCTAATGTTTCTCAACCATAGTTCATTTATTCTAGTGCATCGAATCACATGATGGGTTCCTCTGAATACTTGCATAGTTTACATTCTTATAATGGTAATTAGAAAATTCAAATTGCAATTGGTAATGAACGCTCTATCACTGATGTTGGTGACATAAACTCTAACTTTCGTGATGTGCTTGTATTACCCGAACTTGCTTCCAACTTAGTGTCACTTGGTCAGTTGGTGGATAACAATTGTAATGTTAATTTTTTTCGTGTTGGTTGTCTTATGCAGGAGCGGGTGTTAGGGAAGGTGATCGCGAATGAGCCAAAACACTCCAGACAATAAATTTTAGAAAATATTTATATAGAGCAAGTGTTTTCTATGTTCCAAAAGTTTTTTACATATGTTGAAACTCAATTTCAAGAAAGTGTTAAAAAATTTCAATAGGATACTGGAGGTGAGTATATGTATAATCAGTTTTAAGAGTATGTTCAATGAAAGGGATGTTGTCTCAACGATCTTGCCCTAATACCCCTAACAAAATGAGATGACAGAGCGAAAGAATAGTTATTTCTTGATGTAACACGCACCTTACTTCTTCAGGCGTTTGTTTTATCCCAATTTTTGGTAGAGGCTCTTTCTACAACGGTATTCTTGATCAATCGTCTTCTTTCTACAATTATTGATTTTGATTGTTCCTTCTTTCATCTTTTTAAAACTCGGCCTAATTATAGTGATTGATCTGCTATCGCGTGCGTATCAAAACGAGTTATTTTGAAAAAATACAGATAGCGACAATGGCTCGAGTCGTATCGCAATGATTCTTGGTTCTATTAACTAACTACAATAACGATTAACGGGGGTTTTGGTTTTAGGACGATTTATAAAATAGATTAAAATAAGTGATTATTGAATAAGCTAAAACAAAATAATCTACTGCATCGACTTCCAACTTATCATTTATTTCTACAAATTTCCAATTTCCCAAACGGGTCTGATCCTATTCGATTACAAAACTATTGACAAACGCAATAGCAATTATACGATGAATGTTCTTGAATTTTGGATTAAGCAAATGGATTAAAAACTATAGAGAATTAAACAAATGCAAATTGATCGAACACGATAATATAAAAGTTACTTTAATGCGAATTTGATTCAAGATCAAACAACAATCGAATTTAAGAATTCTATCCTATAACAACAATCGAATTAAGAAAGCAATTGATATTATAGGAAGAATTCAAAGGAAACATATTAATATGAAATTATAAAAGAACCTCAAAGTGGAATCTGATTACAGCAGATCGATTTTTGGAAGATTAGATCCTCATGATTCGTACAAGCTTTTCAATATTTTGTTCGTGAACAGTAAAACATGACAAATAGTAGTAACTAGTTGCTCTTTGTTTTAACAGAATCAGGGTTACAACAATCCGAACCGGGTCATAAAATACAAACCCGACCCATAAAATTGACCCAAAATAAAATTGTTTCTTATGACTGAAAGTTCATCAAATTTTCCGAGGCATCTACAATCTGATTCAACTTCTTGCTTTAACGTGAAATTTGTAGCTTTGTCTCTTAGATTTCCAACGATTACTAGAACGCCTCAACCTGATTCCTATAGCTCTAGTTGTAAATTTTTTATTGAAAGTTGTTAATGTTGAAATTAAAATACGAAAAATTAATTAAGTACAAAAATAAATTAAATTATGAAAACACAATAAAATGGTGAAACTAAAGAAATAAACTAAGGGAATGCCTACGTATAATAGTAGAAGAATGTGCATGAAGATGCACTAATCAGTGATTTACATACTTTTTGATGTGTATGTTTTGTTCACTTACCTCCGATTTAACGAAATAATCTTGGAGCACAGTCTGTTCAATGTGAATTTATGGGGTATAGAAACTCTCATAAGGGTTTTGTGTTTTATGATGTCTCTAATCACCGTCTTCGAGTTTCTATGAATGTTACATTTTTTGATAATCAATATATGTTTCATTCTCTTTCTCCTGCCAACAATGATATTGCTATTCTTCCCCATTTTTATTTTATACCTCGGTCTATAGAATATTATAAATCGAGAATCACATATGCTAGACAACGCAGAAAACGGGTTCCCAATGCCCTTCCCAACAAGGATTTGTCACCTAATTCTGAACCAGTCAAACCACGACGTTATGGTTGAATATCTAAAGCACCATATAGATATTCACCAAATGGGTATGATTTGTCACATACTTATCTAACTTCTTCACCGTCTAGCATATTTATTCCTACTTGTTATCCATAGGCTATTAAAGACGTGTACTCGATAAAAGCAATGAATGAGTCACTTTAAGCTCTTCAAGAGAATTTTACATCGGACATTGTCTCCTGTCCCCCTGATATCAAACTCATAGGCAACAAATGAGTGTATTGTGTGAAACTGAGGTCTGATGGGTCTCTCAATTATTTTAAGGCTCGATTGGTTTCCTTAAAAAATAAGCAGGAATGTGAAATTGATTAAGATGAGACATTTGCATGGTCCAAAATGACATATGTTTGTGCAGTACTCTCTATAGTTACTTCTAATAAGTGGTCTCTTCATCAAATGGGTGTGAAAAATGATTTTCTTCATGGTGACCTGACAGAAGATATTTATTTGACTCCTCCTCAAGGTTTATTATCATCATTTAAGGGTGTGTGAAAGCTCAACGCTTCTTATACGATTTAAAACAAACGCCTAGAGCATGGTACGAAAAAATTTGCTTCAGTTTACTTGGGTTCTCCTTTACTCAAAGTCAATATGTTTCTTCTTTATTTATTCATAGTTCGTACCTCGACCTTGATACAAATATTCCGAGATATGCATTAGTAAATATAAAGAAGCATTCATGGATTTGTATTCTAACTAACTTCACTTTGATATAACTATCTTTCTATAGTTAGATATAGTTAGTATAACTAACTCATGCTAGTTTTTCTCTAATAAGTAATAGAGACACAACAGGTTCAGAGATGAATGTGGGCAAATATCAACATCCTCACCCCAGCCTTAGACTTTGTATATTGCGAAAAATCTACATCTATATCCTATCAAAGCAGGGTTTTTCCTCAATATCATGGTGATATAAGGTGGGTTCAGACAAGTTATAACGTTATTGCCATGCTTATTCCAATTGCATCCTCTATTGACAAAATCAGCATTTTCAAAGTATTTCAGGTTTTTCTCTATTCCTAATATGAATCTATCATGAACCCTAGTTTTCAATTTTTGAACAATGTTATTGCATTTCATTTCTAAACCATGAATTATCGAAACCTAGCTAACCTTCTCCAAATTGCAACCAAGGTCGTTATGTTTTCATCTCGAAAGATTATCATGTTGTATTGGGAAGATTCCAAGTCCCACATTGGTTGGTGATATATTCTTGAAAGAGTATATATGTAGTGACATCACCTTACAAGTCAATTTTCTAAGGATAAGATATGTCAAAAACTCTAATATGATATTAGAGTCTATCGATCGGGCCTTGGACCGCCCACTATTTAAACTCACGCATCAAACCCAAAAAGAGTGATGGACGTGAGATGGTGTATTGAGAAAATCTCAAATCACACATCAAGCTCAAAAAAGTGATGGACGTGAGAGTATCACCTTACAAATCGATTTTACAAGCATGACTTAGATCAAACTCTAATTTATTCCAAACGACAAGAGTGGTAAAATTCACATTACCCTAAGTTCTAGAATTTAGTTAGTTGATCGGAGAGTTTTTTCCTCAACTTTTAATCCAATTTTTTTCATTGCAAGCACTAGAATTTTTAGTTGTTTCCACTAGAGATCTAAACTACAAATTTGTTTGCACAATGAACGGACTCTTAAACATGTATGTTTTGATTGTCATGAACATTTTTTATTTTGTGTAAATCATATTTATAGATAAAGTATTATTTATATTTGGTGTATCAAATATAATTAAGTAAATTCAATTAAACTATGTATATTCTTCTTAATCATATATGTAAATACTTTTGAGTCAATATTAATTAATTTTGTAATAACTATTTGTTTGTGCATAAAATCTATTGACCGGACTAGAAGAGATAAAAAAGTTTGAGATGGGTTTACTAGTTGATAACCGAGTAACACCTCGACGAGATCCTAGGATCGGAGTCGGGTATTAAGGTCGGACACGCTAATCATATGCCCGCGACCTAACTGTGTTGGCCGGTTAGTGCCAGGTCGGGTTGGTTTCAGTTACGGAACCCATTAGAAAGCGGTTACAAACATTATTATATTTATGGGTCGGCTACGGACATTACAAGTCATTAAGTAATCGGTTACAAACGTTACAAGTAATTAATGGACGGTTACATCACTATGGAATTAAATCAAGACTAATTAATAAGGATTAAGGCCTATATTATAAATAGGCCTGAACACCTCAGAGCAGTGTTTTAAAAACCGGACCGAAGATCAAACCAGTGAAGGTACTGAGTCACTGGTTTACTAGTCGAACTACTAGGTCACTGGTCGAACCACATGACTAAGTTGAATTAAACCGGATAACTCGGTTGAATAAACCGACGTTTATAACAAAATTATATAGGTATAAAACTTGTCGAACGGATGACTCAATCTCTTCAAAATATAACTAGAACTATTTTTAAAAAAATATCATATCATAAATAAGTTCACAATTTGATAATTTAAATTTAAATTTAAATTTTAAACATTTTGAAAATATCATATCATAAATAAATTTACAATTTAATAATTTAAATTTAAATTTTAAATATATGTATCATATATAATAAAATAGTACAAAATTACAAAGTATAACTACAACATAGTATAATTGAATAATTTATAACAAAATAATTTTATGGTCTATTATTTAGTTTCAAGGAGTAAATATTATTTCAATATTGAGATATCCTTTTTCAATATTAAATTTATTTGTAACAAAATCAACCGCATCAACAACATTTTCTCTGTCAATAATATAATTAATTTTTTTTATTTAAATATAATATTTTAATAAAATAATCAAAATGAATATAAAAAATTAAACTGCATATTTTTTTTTTAAAAATTAAAATTTTGAATAAAAAAATTTTAAAAATTTAAAAAAAAAGTTTAAAAATTAAAAAATGTAGTTGAACCACCGGTTTTGAAAAACTGCCGGTTTTGAAAAGCTACCGGTTTTTTCGATTTTCATTGGTTCTTGCCGGTTCAACGACATCCCTGATCAAATTATTGAACCAGACCGATTATCAGGTCGATTTTCGATTCGATCGGTCAGACCGGCCGGTCCGATCCTATTTTTAAAACACTGCCCCAGAGAAAAGGATGGATCCAAGATCACCTTTATACATCTCTCTCATAGCCTCTCTCTGCTACATGCGCAAGAGGGACACCATACCTCATATTTAAGGGCTCCCGACTGAAAGATAAGGTAGACTCATAGCTTGGAGGCTGAATCACCTTACTTGAACCTCTGAATCCTTTAAGATCTTAGATATAATTTTTTAGCAACAACACTATTTAATGTAATTAAACAAATTTTTGTGAAAGATAGTTTTTATAATAACAAGCTAATTTTTGTTATTAAAGAATACATCAAGAAAATTTTAAAAAAAAATACAATCCATTAAAAAACAACTCAATATGCATTTGCAAGAATAATATGATGCAGCCGATAATGAAAAAGGTCTACTACGTTTTGAGTGTACCATCAAATACGACAACAATCAAATAAAATAAGTTAATAAACATATTTGTTTCCTTAGACAAACACAATGATAAAATCTAACATTTCAATCTTTATGAAAAGTGTGAGAAAGTAAAATAAAAATCTAAATTTTTTTGGACCAAATGGGTTGATGTTTGTAAGCTTAATAACAAAGGTGATTTGGGAGAAAGAGATCTTCGCCACTTCAATTTAGTTTTCTTTGACTAAGTGGAAGGTCTCAAATGATATTGTATTTTCTATTTCAAAATCATATCATTTGTTGACGCATAGCAACAGGTCGAGATTTTAGACTGATCTAAAACATTTGTAATTCCTTAGTCTTTTTTGGTGGTCTTTGATCCAATGTTGGTGATACAATAGACTTGAGATCTAACTTATTTCCTTTTTAGGGTAAAGCTTTTAGTAGACGAATTTGTAGATTATTTTTTCTTAGCATTTAGTTTTTTCTTTAAATTTTTGTTTTTTTCCTATAATTTTAATATTATTTTGCTTAAAAGAGTGAGATTTATTTAAGGATTTTTTTTCACACACATAGTGATTTTTTCTCATACCCTTAAAAAATTAAAAATATCTTTTGTAAGTGTACTTACGAATTCACTTTTCAGGGTGTTTTGTAAGTGCACTTACGAATTCATCTTATGTTTTATTCTTTTAAACGTTGAATTTGAAGAAAAAAATAAGGTTAATTCGTAAGTGCACATACGAAACTTCTCTTTCTATACTAAAATTCTATACTAGAATGTTGCATGGTCACCTATTCACACTATTACATACATTTTCATAACCTCTAACAAAAAAATCCTCTAAACATCACTCAATCTCAATATAAATTTCATATTCAAATCAAGTTTCAAGTGTGTGATCCTAGCAAAGTGAGCATTGGAAGCTACAATTTGAGGTACACTTTCATCCTCTCAATTCATATTTGTTGCATTGTAGTTGTTTAAATGTTGCAGAAAACAGCATCACTTCGCAAGTGCACTTGCGAAGTCCACCAGAAATAATTCGCAAGTGTACTTGTGAAATAATCTCTGAAGCAGAAACAAAATTATGTTTTAACAGAATTCATTTGTGATTGATATTTTAGGTATGGTGCACCCCGACAACATTGTCAAAGCTATTGTGAAGGTTCTGATTCCGGACAAAGTGAGCATAGACGTTAAGCCGAATGTGGTTAAAGAAGTAGATGAAATGATTTATGTTGTGATTGATCATGAAAATCAATTTCCAAATGTAAAAAGTTTCAATACTCGCCAACAAATGCTTGATTATGTTAGAATGGAAGCTAGCAAACTTGGTTTTGGCGTTGTGATTGCGAGGTCCGACAATGGGAGTAGTAATCGATAACCATTTGTTATTTTGATATGCGAGAGAAGTGGAGCATATGTTTCAAAAATCCGAAAGTTAAAACACGAAGCCACAGGATCGAGGAAATATGGGTGTTTGTTCAAATTGCGCGGTTATTGTAGGGTGGATAATTTATGACAGTTGACTATCATGTCTGGAACGCATAATCATGAGTTAGAGACCAAGTTACACTGCCATCCTATTGTTTGTCGGCTTAAGATAGAAGAGAAGAAATATATTTCTGAATTGTCGTTGATCAAAGTTATGCCTAAAAACATACTTTCTGGTTTGAAACGGAATAGCGCGGGATGTGTTTCAAATATAAAATCGATTTACAATTATCAATATAAACAACATGTTGCTCAAAGAGGTGTGATGTCCGAAATGCAACATTTATTGAAATGTTTGGACAATAACAATTATGTTTCAAGACATAGAGTTTGTGAGGACAACGTAAGTATCCGTGATATTTTTTTGTCTCATCCAGAAAGTATCGATTTTTTCAACACATTTCCAACCGTTCTAATGATTGATTCGACGTGCAAAACCAATAAGTATAGGCTTCCGCTTCTAGAAATTGTTGGTGTAACATCTAAGGACAAGACATTTTCGGTTGGTTTTGGTTTTTTAGAATGTGAAAAGGAAGATAACGTCGCTTGGGCGTTGGGTGGTTGCAAGACTTTGTTGAAAGATAAAAAGTATGCCTATGGTTATCATCACCGATCGAGATAACGCTCTTATGAATGCGGTTGTAATCGTGTTTTCGTCGTCAACCGCTTTACTATATCGATATCACATCACAAAAAATGTTAGAGCACGACTAAAACCCGCAGTTGGCACCAAAGAGAAGAAATGTGAAGACAGACAAGTGGTCAAATTTGGTGTTGTAGTATAGAAGACAATGAGTGCATGGACTGATATTCATAATTCTTCTACTGAAGAGATGTATACTGAGAATGTGATCCACTTTAGGAAATTATGTGTGGAATATCCCAATTTTTCAAAATACGTTGAATTCACTATTCTTGATCAAGTGGAAGAGAAAGTGGTGTGCGCATGGGCGGACCGTGTTAGACATTTGGGGAACGCAATAACTAATAGAGTGGAATCCGCACATGCAACTTTGAAGAGGTGGTTGGGTGATAGTAAGGGCAACCTATGTAAAGATTGAGATGTTGTGAACCAAATACTCCAAAACCAACATAATGAAATTCAAACAACATTTGGTAGGAGCAAAACTGTATTGGAACACCGATTCAAAGACAAGACTCTTTATGCACAATTAGTTCACAACATATCTCGGGCAGGATTGAATTTTATTTTTTATGAAGCAAAACGAGCAGAAACAACGAGACCCGATAGTTTGAAATGTAGGTGTATAATATGGACGACTTATGGGATTCCATGTGGTTGTATTATTTCAAAAAAAAAGAAGCTCAATTCCCCTATATGAATGGATGAGATATGCACTCATTGGAAAAGGCTTCATTTCGATAATTATGAGCCGACAATGAAAGGTAGTTCCAACATTACCATCACAGCCGAGTTGGAAGTCATAATAGGTCATTTTTCAAAAGTGGACGATGCTACAAAGTTGCACATTAAAGAACAATTGAGAAAAGTCGCCTTTATGGAAACAAGCGATTTGAAGCCTTTGTCGCAACCGGTGAAAACTAAAGATGCGCCAAAAAATGTGAAAACTTCACAAGCTGATAGTACATCCAAGCGTACGCCTTCTTATCACGAAATCATCGATGAATTATTCCTGAATTCTCCAACCCCAAAATCCATGACAAGTGCTAAAAAAGGAGCTCGGATTTCCAAACTAACTTGGACACCACCACCACCACCAATAATTTACATTAATGAGATGCCACTATTTATGCACAAACATAGTGAAAAAATCTTGGATGTGGGGAGCGATGGTAATTGCGGGTATCTGGCCGTATCCGCTTTGCTTGGTCATGGAGAGGAGCAACACATATTGTTCAAAAAAAACTTATTTTGGAGTTGACCTCTCATAGTGAACTTTACAAGCGCCTAAATGTGACAAAGGACACGTTTAATAAAGTTCACCATGCTCTTGTTCCAAGTGTTATCGTCCACGCACTGACTGAAAAGTGGATGTGCTTCCCCAAAATGGAGCATCTTAAAGCAAGTGCTTATAATATGGTGTGCATCGACTTGACAAGATATGGTTTTTCGGAAATATTTTTCCCTCTCTAAGTTTTGCCGCCTATTGATCCATTCGGACGGGTCATGTGTGTTGTCTATCTTAGGTCATGCCATTTTGTTCAAGTATATTTGAAACCGGGTTGTCCTATTCCGGCCACATCCGTGGAATGGGTGGAACATCACAAAAAAAAATGTGGAAACTTGGTCGGATTACTTTTTGGATAGAATGATGGAGTTCACCCATTTGATAGATCTTGAGAGAGAAAAAAATAGGGAGAAATCAAAGAAAGATCTTATTTTAGATTTAAGTGGAGACTTTTTTCCCGATGCATTTTAGAATGTAACCGAAACATTTTTTGAATGTATTGTCGAAACAGTGTAAAATCTTACGTTTCAATATATATATATATATATATATATATATATATATATATATATATATATGGCTAAATTACCCCTGTGGTCCTTTAAGTTATTTAATTGTAACACTTTGATCCTTTATGTTGTTTTTGCTACAACTAGGTCCTTTATATTGGCTAACGTCTTCAGCGTTGCCCTTGTCCATAGATTATGTTCCAAAAAACGTGATGTGGCACAAATGGTGCTTATGTGTCAGTTAACCTTGATGACTGTGTCTGTTAACTCACTTAAAGAGAGATAAGGCTGAAATTTTACAATTAACCATAAATTTCATTTGATAAACCCTAATCCCAAATCAGTGAAAGAAACGTTAAAGGCGAAGACTACGCAGAAGCACGTCACGTTGATCAACGGGGAAGGTACTTGCAGAAGACGAAGGCGTCATTGAAGCTGACGAAATCGAGATATTGAGGTATGTTATATTTTTTCTAACTTAACGATTCATTGCATGTGGTTCTGCTGTTGAGATTTGGATTTACGTGTCATTTTAGGTTTGATGGTCATTAGGTTGTTATGTGTATTTGTTAGGAAAACATGGATGAGGATATATTTTATGTTGATATTCATCATGGGGGAATTGGGGAGCTTGTTTTTATCAAAGGAGGAATTCAAGGAAGCAATTACAAGTTATGTTGTTCAAAATGGTAGGGATTTGAGATATCTGAAGAATGACAAGATAAGGATTAGAGTGGGTTGCAAGGAAGGATGTGGATGGGTGGCATCATGTTCTAAGTTTCCTAATGAGGATACTTGGTAATTAAGAACATTGAAAGACAATCACACTTGTAATAGAAAGTATAATGTAAGGATGTTTAGTACTAATTGGCTAGGGAAGAAATTATACTCAACAGTTAGAATTAACCCCAATGTAAAATTGACTTCTATTTGTGAAAAAGCACATGAGAAATGGAATGCAGGAATGAATAGGATGAAAGCTTATAGGGCTAGAAAACAAGCACTAAATATTGTTGAAGGGTCATTTAAAGAACAGTATCATAGGCTTTATAACTACACACATGAGCTTCTGAGGTTTAACCCAAACATCACCATAAAGATGAATGTCCAAGCAACTGAACAACATCCTACTGAAACTGAGCAACATCCAGAGGATTATGTTAGCCGACCACTACTACCAAATTTCCATATACTCTATATGTGCCTTGACGCTTGCAAGAAAATTTTTAGTATTTGCAGACCAATAATAGGTGTTGATGGATGTTTTCTCAAGGGGAATTATGGAGGTCAGATTCTTGCAGTAGTTGGCAAAGACCCTAATGATCAGATGTTGCCCATTGCATTGGCTGTAGTTGAAGCTGAGACCAAGGATTCTTGGGCATGGTTATTTGATCTACTAGTTCATGACTTGGGAGGACCAAAAATATGCAAGAACATTACTTTCATTTCAGATCAGCAAAAGGTAACATTCACGCCCTTTACTATTTTATAATGTAACAAGTTGGTACTTTATGTTTATTACATAGTTCACATTAAAGTGTAACATAATTTGTTTATTACATTATTAAGGACTGTTTCCTGCAATAGAGGCGTTATTTCTTGGGATTGACCAGAGATTTTGTGTTAGACATTTGTATAGCAACTTCAGAAAAAGGTTTCCAGGCAAGCAGTCTAAGGAGTTAATATGGAAAGCGGCCAAAGAAATATATCCCCAAGCATGGGATAGGGAAATGAAGGAGATGAGAAAGGTCAATGAGGAGGCATTTAAACATTTTTTGAAGATCCCCTAGATACTAGAGTAAATCACATTTCAAATACAATACAAAAAGTGATGTGCTTATGAACAACATGTCTGAAACCTTTAATAGCGTTATAATTGGACCAAGACAAAAACCAATTGTAAAAATGTTAGAGGAGCTGGATGCTGACTGGAATTCCCTGCTACCATGTCATTACTTGCATTCAAAGTAGACATGAAGATCCTTTTGAGTATATTCCTTCCTACTATAGGAAGGAGAATTACCATGCTTGCTATCAACCGTTGATATATCCAATAAATGGAGAAAATCTCTGGGAGTTGACACCATATCCTGATGTTCTTACACCTTGTTATCCCCAAAATTTTCCCTCCTATTTTTCAAGACAATCCACATCTCCATACTCAAGAATTTCTCAAGGGTTGACCAGATGAACCCTCTCCTAAGCAATTAACCCACAAATAGGGTTTTGATTCTCTCAAGTCAAAGATGGTTTCCATTCCCTCAAGTGATCATCATACATCCTCAAATGTCTCAAGGTATCACCATGTCAAGTTTTAAGCCTCACAGCTCAAGTTTACTCAATCAATTGCTCAATGGTTAAAAATCAGTTGTATTGGACAAAAAGTCAATTATGGTCAACACACAGTCAAACTCCATCATTTTTGGTCAACATCAATATTTTGAAGTTACATTCATCATTTGATCATGGTTTGATCATGATTCATCAAGAAAACTCAATATTTGATCAAAAGTCAATGTTTCAAAATTAGGGTTTCTTGACAAAAAGTCAACAGAACTTTGACCAGACACAACTTTCACATACTTTATCAGAAATTTTTATACCAAAGCTCATTTTGAAGGGAATTCAATTCTCTACAACTTTGTGTCTCACAAGCTTTGGCCAAAAATGCTTCATTTGAGAGTTATGGATCAAGACATTATAGGTACTTCTAAAAGTCAACAAAAAGTCATCTTTTTCCAAATAAGTGTACATGAGAATGGAAACTTCAATGAAGATGAAACCAAAAGGAGTGTTTTGAGGACATCTTGAGTTTTCTAAAATTGAGCAAAATGCAGTGTAAAATTGAGCAAAATGCAACTTGTGCAAGTTTGGGAAATTTGATGAAGTGCATGAAGAGAAATAGCAAGCAAATTCAAATTTTCTTCAAATGGGCCATGGTTTTTATGATTCAAACTTATTTATAACATGGCCCATGATCTCTAACCTTACTTGCACGCCCTTCCTTCATTTATTTAATTTATTTTTGAATTAAAATATTAAAATTCAATTTAAATTAAATAAAGTGCAAAAATACAAGCAAGGCGTGTTGGGCTTATGTTTTGAATGTCTTGTAGGCCAAGGAAGTCCATTATAAGCTGGAAAAACGCATGGAGCTTGATTAAGGCAAGATTGAGCCAAATATGAAAGATTCGGATAAGAAACTTCGATCAAATATTTTGCATTGAAAAGGATATATTTTCCTCTCAATATTTGACCTAATCTCATGCCCTATATATACACAACACCTTCAAACATCAAAAGGACGAAGGCTTGCAGCCAAGAGACTAGGGTTCTTGCTCGAAAATTCCAAGCAAACTTGCACTTTCGAATTCCAATTTCCAGCCGTTCTCAAGAACTTTCAAGCATTCCATCGTGCTTCTGAGGTATAGTAGGGTAAGAATGGATCATTGTCCATGGCCAAACACGGCTGAATCACATGCTTCATGAAATTCGATTGCATCATATCTTTGAATTTCGTATTTTACATTTTATCATGTTTTTGCTTGAACTAATAGTGCTAATGGTTTCCTGGGATGCTATGGAACAGTTTAGAACGATCACATGAGGTTTGCAATGGCCAAATCGTAACCTGCCATTGTTAGGGCATAATTTTGTTGTAGCTCCGTATCTCTGTGTGCATGAACTTTCAGGCCAAATCGACGACGCCATTGAACCCACAGACCCCGATTTAGGGGGGGTAGCCTTGACCATAAGCTTTGAATTTCATTATTTTGCAGGTTTTGAAAAATCACCTCTCGGAGAAGATGATCGGAGGTAGGGTTCTGGCAAGGGACTCAAGCGTTGAATGTTTGATTGCGTGCGTGGCTTGTCTCGCTCATGTGATTGGTTGATTCAAATCCAGGGGTCCCACGTGCGCGCGCGTTTCAGTTGTTTTGATTTTTATAACACATATATATTTATGGTTCCAGCAATATGAATGGATGTATCACCATCCCAGTGGTAACCCATGCGCGCGCTAAGTCCCTCCCTCTATCAGGTTGTTGGTTCGAACCTGCCTTTTGTTAAAATTTTCCATATTTTCTGATTTTTACAGGTTACCACATATAAACAATAGGAGGCGTGTTCTAAGCATCACAAGCACATGGCGTAGTGGTCCAGTTTTGGACCTGTGAGCCTTAGGTCACGAGTTCAAGCCTGGCAAGGACCTTTCCTATTTTTTAACACATGGTTTCCTTGCATTTTTTTCTATTATTTCTTATTTTCTAACCAATTTAATTTCTCTTCCCAAATTATTTTTTCACAATCAAAAAAACCTAAAAAACATTTTAATTTTAAATTTAGGTAATTAAAATCTTTATTTAATTATTGACACAATTTTTTTTTCCTTTTCTTTACATTAAAAACATTTTTCTTAATTAAATGTTAATTAACATAGAATTAGGATTTTCACATTAAAATAAATTTCTAAAAATACAAAAAATATTTTTCTCAATAGTAATTAGGTTCACTAACCATAAAATATTTTTAACTAATCTTAACATCTTTTTCACTAACATTTCCTTATTTTCTATTTACTATTCCGCACTTTAAATTCTAGAAATCGCTGTATAGGTCACAAAGTTTTTTGTAATCGCGTAGATTTATTTTCTGCCTTTACTTTCTGCACCTCATATTATGTAACTGCCCCAAAGCCATGTAATAGCGTAAAACATTTACTTTCCGCACATTATTTTCCTACGAATATTAAATTGCTTAGATGTATGCTAACTAGGGTTTGTATGGCAAGATTAAAAACAATCTTAGAATAACCCTAATTCAAAGATAAATATCTGAGTTGAACATACTCTTTACACCCACTCACACACAAGGGTACCCTTTCTTGTTGCCTTACGAATACAATGGTCATGTCCCTCGAACGTAGGGATACCATTAGCAAAAGTCCCTCAATTAAATCATACAAATATCATAGTCCCTCGATGTTGCCTATGAATATATGATCTTGTCCCTCGATTGTTGCCTACGAAAAGTGATGATCGTCCCTACGAATTTGCTAAGGTATCCCTACATGTTTCCTTCTACGACCATACGATGACCCTACGCCTGTCCCTTCACATCCAACGCATAGGGTTACCTTCCAACTAATGGTATGGATAACGCTATCCTAAAGGAGAATGAAAATAACAAGAATGACCCTTTCTAAGTAGGTAATAAGACTCTTAATTGCTTGCTCAACCCAATCAAAATACTTTTCACACCTCACAATTCTTTTCAAAAACTTTTCAAACAAACACTTTGTATACATTCCAACGAGAATCATTACAAAGTTAAACATTTTCCAATCAAATATTTCCAAACACTTCGTATACATTCCAACGAAAATCATTACGAAGTCAAAGCGAAATATTTTTCAAATACTTTTCAAAAATACTTTTCAAATCACACACAAAAAAAACAAGTTTTTAAAAAGTGAGCTAGGAAATTAAGAGCCCGTAGATAACTACGGATGGAAAGGATGCTAATATCTTCCTTTTTCATAATTACCTCCCTTACTCAGAATCTAACAAAGGTTTTTCCTATTCTTTTCACCTTTCCTTTATTGGATAAAAGAAAAGTCGGTGGCGACTCTTGCTAACCGCAATATTTGCAATAAAATGCAAAACAAACAAGTCAGTTCTCCCACCATGTTACACACCCCTAACCAGAAGGGCACCTGGAAGGCCAAATAAAAAAAAGGAACATAGATGTTGATGAAAACAGGAAAGACATAATAAATGTATCCAGAAAATGGTTGCCAAACAAATGCTCAGCATGTGGCCTTTCTGGCCATAATAAGTCATCTTGTCCTTCTGCACCAAGACAATCCCATAGTGCCACAATTCCAAGTGTTCAAGCCAAAACACCTACCATTGCAGTCTCAACTGTTTATTCTCAACCAACTCAGAGGGTTCAGACCAAGAAATATAAAAATTCCAACAATCAAACTCAACCATCTCAAAGGGTTCAGACCAGGCAATCTCAAAATGCCATTAGCAATTCTCAACCATCTCAAAGGGTTCAGGCCAAACAATCTCAAAATGCCAACAGCAATTCCCAACCATCTCAAAGGGTTCAGACCAGGCAATCAACCCAAAACCAAGGAGTACAAACACGTCATTCCATCATAATTTCTAAGCTACTTGCCATGAGAAGGGCTAGACAAGGACCAACAATAGCATTTCAGCCACCAACAACTTAGAGACCAAAGATGCCTTATAAGAGAAAGTCCACATGGAAATTTTGCAAGAATTCTTTTTTTTTTTGAACCACTAAGTATGTACTTTAGGAGTATGATGTATCTATGCTTATTTTGAATCTTTAAGACCATCTATTATGTATTTTGGGAGTATGTTGTATCTACTCTTATGTGATAACAGTTTTTTGGTCTATGTTATAACAATATTTTGGATGCTATAAATTATATATTTGTGCTATACTCTGAATGTTGTATCTTCTATATTTTGTGCTATATTTTGAATGTTGAATGGTATATTATGAATGTTATAAATCAGGAATATGAGTGTTATATTATTAATGCTATAAACCATAATTTTTTGTTGTTATCTTGTAACATGTAGGTCCTCCTTCATTTTAGATTGTATCAACCAGGACCTACTTCTTATTAAAATGTATCAAAGTTGTCCTTAATTATTTATTAATTGCACATGGTATTAAGTTACATTAACAAAACTAGAATACTTATATATCAAAAACTAAGCAAAACTGATATTAATCTGCAATTGTCATCAAAATATTACATCAAAGTAACCATAATCCATGTCTTACAGCATTAACATTAACATAAACTAACATCACCTATTTTTAAACAACATACAAATCAACACTACAATAATCAGAACTAAACATATCATGACATAAAAAAGAATCTTCAACATCTTCAATACGTTCTTCATCATCTCCTTATTATATGTGTCATCCTTTATAAGCATCTTGATCTGTACCTCTTTTTCATTACATTTGAAACACTTTAAGAGTGCATTTGGTGGTATCTCTTGTTTGCCTTCATCACTGTGGGTTTTCATACCACATAAAAAAATTGCAGCCAACATTCCCATGTTCATTCTGCAACCAAAATCAGTAACATCAAACCCAACTCAGGAAAACGAAGGAGAATATACTCAAACTATTCACAACATACGTACGTACCTTTAAGTATCTGCAACCCCAAAAAAGCTTACCCAAGTTTCTTCTTTTCTTCTTAACTGAACGTATCACAGCTTTGGATCCACACATGCATGTTGGTTCGATTACTAATTGGGATGCACTCGAAATTAGCGAATTAGAGTTCTCAGCTCTCACATTTGTTCCACTGCTACTGTATTGAGCCATTGATGCTGAAATTCAAAATTAGGGTTCTAGAATTTGGAGTTTATGAGCTTCACGTTTTGTTCTTCTTCTCTCCTAAATTGTAACGTTTCAGTCTTCTCTCTCTCCCTCTCTCTCTCTCTTTAAGTGAGTTAACAGACGCAGCCAGCAAGGTTAACTGACACATAAGCACCATTTGTGCCACATCACGTTTTTTGGAACAGAATCTATGGACAAGGGCAATGCTGAAGACGTTAGCCAAAATAAAAGACCTGGTTGTAGCTAAATTAATATAAGGGACCAAAGTGTTACAATTAAATTACTTAAAGGACCACGGAATTAATATATATATATATATATATATATATATATATATATATATATGTGTGTGTGTGTGTGTGTGTGTGTGTGTGAATTTTATCTATAATCCTAAAATACCAATAAACATAATTTTGTTTCAGCAGAAAATGAGTTTTATTTTGTTCCTGCAAAATTCGCAAGTACACTTGTGAATTTTGTCTGGTTTTAAAAAAAAACAACACAGGGAACAATTCATAAGTGCACTTGCGAAATGTGACCTGATAAGATTTATTTGGTCCATATTACTCTAACTTGCCTATAAATTGAGTCTACAACCTATTCCATTCTCCATCACAAACCAAAACCAGAAAAATGACACAAATTATCCACACCTTGTGTTTGTCTACTTCACTGCTGCACGTGCGCCAGTTCAATTCAGGCTCTCGTAGGACACCCCGTACGACGAGTTCATTACGACACTGCATTCTCTGTTGTAGGATCCAAATAATCGCAATGTGGTCAAACTTGAGTACCGTTCACCTTCACTTGATGCTGAAGGAAAAGTCAAGTACACCCCGTTTCAATTGAAGAACGACGAGGGCTTAAAGATTATATGGGAGGCCTTTCAACAATACTCCACAAAGGATCTGATTGAGATAGATGTGTCGCTTCATAGATTGGCATGAGATGTTTTCAAGATGTTACAATGTCCACAACTTCCCGTTTATAATAATATGTAATTTAATTTTCTGCATCCACTATGTAATTTCTTTGAATGATTTAAGTTAAATGAATTGTATAAATTGTGTTAAATATTTATGATTTTTGTCCAGACATAAATTCGCAAGTGCACTTACGAATCATACAACTCAGATGAATTCGCAGGTGCACTTGCAAATTCACCTTATTTTTAAAAAATTAAGGTGAATTCGTAAGTACACTTGCTAATTCACTTTATTTTTAGAAAATTATGGGTTATTTCGTAAGTACACTTGCGAAGTTCACCTCTGAAATAAATTCGTAAATATATTTACGAAATCTAAAAGAATTTTTAGATTTTCACAAAGAGTAGAGGAGAAATCCACTTCGTGGGGTGTTGAAATTTCCTTTATTTAATCAAAGAGATGTAAGTATAAAGAGACTTAGACTCAAAAGAGATCATTTGAACAACAAGTCCTAAATTAGTTGTACTTATATCGGGACATTTTACAATTAAAAACAGAAGAGTATGCTACTGGGCTATACTAGTAATTCATAATGCAGTTACGTTATGGTACAAAGTAGAGTAAAAAAAATAGGCACAGTTATTCACTGTCGCCTTTACTAAACCCAAAGTCTAGGATGATTCATCGAAAAACAGTTACTGTCACCTGCAATAGCCACTGTTGCTCCCTACAACGCAACATTTTACTTTCTTTCCTGCAACATTAAACACATTTTCACAGCCACCCTAAGTACCTAGTAGCTACATTTTTCTTTGTACAACTACTACTACAAAGTAAAACACCTAACACCACTGGACACGTTTCCTTTCGAAAACCTATCATAAGACAAAAAATATACTGAAAAGTGAAAACTATTTCAAAAACTCTCCATCATCTTCCAACTCCTTTCCAAGTTTTCTTGACGATTCAAACTGCAACGGATCACATTCTGTATCAAAAGTATCATCACATTAATTATAATCTTTAACATAACATTTATAAAAATCTATGAATCATCCAAAATGTTGACATGAATAAATTAAATATAATTATAAAAATGTAAGTGTGGTGTTGATGTCAGTGTGACACTAACACAGACACATTGATTTTTAAAAATGGTTTGCGATCATAAATTCAACAGTGATAAAACAGTTTTGTCGGAAAGAAATTCACACAGCATATCTGTACCGATCGAAATTGTCAAAAAAATTTAAAAAAATTACACGTCACTACCAAAACAGATTTTGAAAATTTAATTTACCTTTGGAAGCATTGAAGGAGCTCTTGCAATGCAAAATAGCACTCTGAATCCCATCCTGTTGCTGCACAGTTGAATCATCTCTTCGCCGCGACGATACTGCCGCTGTCTCCATCGGCAATGACGCCGAACGGCTCTTCCCCAAATGTTTACACACAACTCGCAACCCTGCAGGCAGAGGCAAACTCCCCTGTTTCTGACTTTTTACATTGTTACCCTCATTTCCCGCCGGAGCCTTCTCCGCCGGCGGTTTCTTCATTGACAGCGAGTTCAGCTGGCTAGAAGAAAACTTGAGCTTCTCTGCATATTTTCTAGAAACTTTAACGTAAAGAGGCTTAACCTTTTTCAAATATTTCTGCATTACTTCCTTTGAGAAACGTAGTTTCTCGTCGGAAGAAGCAGAAGAAGAAGGTGAATGTAACTTGGATTCTTCTTCCTCAGTAGTGTTGTTGTGCTGTTTCTTCTGCTTTTGAGAGGCTTTATTATCATCATCACTACCAGTTTTTCCTTTGGAGCTGTTATCTCTGGTGAAGAACGACACGAAGGGAACTTCATCTACTTTGAACTTCACAGTGAAGAGTTTCTTTTTCTGTGAGTCTGGTTTTTGAGCAGTAGACTCGGAGGTTTTCGATTTGTTGAGAGCAGAAGAGATGAACACACGGAGCTTGGTGGCGGATTTCAAGAACGAGGCGGTGAACTGAGGCTTGGAGTTAGGTTCGGAGGAATTCAGTTCCAACTGAAGTTGGTCGTTGGTTAAAGGCGAAAGCGTAAGTTCATTCTCGGACTCGTTTGGTTCTTCTTCGTCGGGTACAGTGAACTCTATGTCAAAGAAAGGCTCATCTTCTTCTTCTTCTTCTTCTTCGTCGGTGGTGGTTTCGATGTAGTCAGTCTCTTCATCTTCTGCAGGAGGAGGTTGAGGTGCTGCTTCATTTGGTTTCAAGTATTTGAGCAAAGTGAAAGCTTCCATGGTTGGAGGAGCCAGGAAATATGATAGTGAAAAGAAGAAGGAGAGGAAAGGGTATCTATGGTGTGAATGAATGCAGGTTTTCAGTGACCGTGGGTAACAAAAAAGGTGAGTGAGTGAGTAACACAAAGAAAGAGGAGAAGGTACTTTTGTTTTTCTTGTGCTTTTATTTTGTCTGTTTCCTCGGTTGCGGGGTCGTGTGATACTGCTTCTATGTCTTTAATAAAACAAAAGAGCCCAATTAATTTTTGTTGTTTCTTGTAATAATTAATGGCCTATACTCAAAACACTAAAAAATTAGGATGTCAAATCTCTTGTAATAACACTAAAATGGTGCATGTTTTGTTTCATATTTACCATCCTCTAGTCTTCACATTCTACCAACCAAATTGAGCTATCAATAATTTCTATTTGTCAAACAAAAATTGTCGACAAGTTACCATCAATATTAACAATAGTGAGATTTTTCCATACATTTTGTTAAAGTATCCAAATCATTGAGTTGAGCAATCCTTAAATCCATCATGTCTTATAATATGGACAATTCAAAAGTCGCTATGTTAAGTTGAGAGGTTTGTCATATAATGTAGAGATTTTATATCCTTTTTTATGGTAGATAATCCTTAGCTTTTAGTATTCACATAATATGATTTTCTCGGTTAATATACTTTTGATTAATAAGTTAAACAATATTTAATAATAATTCTTAGTGTAAAAATGGTACTATAATTTAAAAAATTACATGTAAAATAGTTAAGTAAAGATGAATTTTATAATCACTGTATAATTGAGGAAGCGCCTAACATAAATATAAATTAAATTTGACATTGTTTATTAATGATAAAATTAAACTCTAATATACAATTATATCAGGTTAAACTTACATGTCATCCAACAACAATTGAATTATAGATATGTGGAGTTCCTTTTTAAACCAAAATAAAAACAACACTCATTAATTAATATTTAGTATTTTTTTTAATATTTCATTTGGTAAATATAAAATTTTATTTTATTTTAATTACTAAAATTACATATATTTTTTAATTTAGACAATTTTTAAAATTAGAACTGGACCTTTGAATTAATTGGACCGACCCTACTGATAAGTCTATGAATATATTTAAGTCTAATGATAATTACATCTACTCCATTATTGATATAATGTTTATTGATGAACTATCATTATATAATTTTGTCGAACATTTGTATTTGTTTTTAGTCATTTACACTATAATGTGTGTTGGTTTTAAGAAGACAGTGAAGAGAAATAAAGAAAGAAGATAAAACAAACTTTTGGAAGGAAACCGTGAAGAAATTACCGTGTAGCCCTTGAAAATTTTGTGGTCAATATCGTGTCACGAAGATAAGAGAAGTACCACATCATGACATAGTCAAAACCATCGTGGCACGATCCAGTGAAATGTCATCACATTGTGGAATGGCAGGATGGGTTATGACACGTTATAAGGTATTTTGACCGATTTTGGAAAGGGTTAGAACTTTGGTGAGTGAGTTTTGACATAGTTTGATGGAGGAAGGTGACAGCAAAGCTTTAGAACTAAGGTTTTCACCATTGAAGACTAGATAGGTTTCTCATTGAGTTTCATGTATAATGTCCTTAAGCTCTTAGCTATGAATTTTGTTAGTATGAATAGCTAGCTTTCCATTTGATTAGGTCTTATGAGATGAGCCTAATTTTTATTTGCTGAGACATAATTTGTTATGTATTATTTGTTTAAATTGATATTGTAGTTTTTATTCATTTACTCTTTTGTGTATTGCTTTGTATTTGTTGACGAGGGTATATATTGAACCTAGGTTTGTTGGATTTATTGACTCTAACTATATAAGTTTGGTTTGGAGTAATAGTTTAACTTAGTAATTGATTTAGGGATAAATGATAATGTGCTCGTTTCGGCTAATTTAATTATGAATTGACCTTTGGAATTAGAGAGTTGTAACATAAGTTAGTGAGTTATACTCCAAAAAATTGGATATAATAATCATGCTAATTTGTTGTAATTATGTGAAACTAGTCTAAAAGTAAATAGACACTGTCATCAACGGTGAGAATTAAGGGATTCGAATAAGACTTAGTCGTCTTCTAATATGATAAATTCAAACACTTTGTTCACCTTTTTACTATTTATTCAAAATCCTTGTGAACCCCCGGTTTTAACTTTTAAAACACATTAAGATTGTTTTGTTCAAAGACAATAATCTCTGTGGAGATAAATCATTTTTATTACTTGCGACATTTTTAATACAATTGCTAGAAACCATCAAGTGTTTTAAGAGCCTTATTGGGGATTGTTGAATTGTTTTAACAAGACAATTTCAGATGTTTTGAAAATTTTAATTTAATTCTAATTTACTATTTTTTGTTTTTTTTTTGTTTTATTTTAATGTAGTTGTTTTACTTCCTTTTTATTTTATTTTATCTTATATTTTTATTCGTACTCTACTTTTTACTTCATGCAGTGTTATTAAGGTATTTTTTTGGTTTTGTATGCGAGGTTCAGGATTGACGTTATTGTGGTACGATTCAGAGATAAAAAGACAGGTAGAGCAAATCGAAAAGTAGAAAAAGCAGCGCGAGTACTTATGAAAGAGTGGAAGAGCAACAGTCTCCAAATTCTTCGGATCATGAAAATGAAAATTAGAAGAATAAGTTATGGCTAATCTACAAACTAGGAAAACCATTTGTGACTCTTGTAGGAGAACTGATGGGTAACATATTTCCTTATAGTTCCAGCTTGTGAGCGTTGTTGCTTTTGAAGTTAAGAATAATATGATGGCGGGATTGAGAAACAAGTCGTTTAATGGGAGTACAATTTGAGACCCGTGGAAGCATTTGAATCGTTTTTACGAGACATGTTTGATGTGCGAACCCAAATAGATACTTAATTACCAGTTCAAATGGAGGTTGTTCGAATTTTCTCTAATTGGATTGGAAAAATATTGGTTGCGGTATCTACCCAGTGGTACAACTCAAACATTGATAGAGTTATAAGATAAGTTCTTGGAGACATTTTTTGTCAATGCTCTGTTTGTTGAAAGAAGGGTCGAATTTCAATTTTTTCATAAGGCGATTCATAATCACTTTATGAAGCGTGGGAAAGATTCAAGCTTTTACTCATAAGGTGTTTGAATCATAACATGGATAACATGGAGCAATTCACAAGAGATGTAAAAGCTCGGGGAGAATTATTCTAAATGCTTCAGATGGAGGCATGATCACAACAAAAAATGAAGATGGAGTGAAAAACTTGATTGAAAAAATGTGTCAAGATGTGGGAAGACTGAAGAAAAGAAAAAAGGTATTATATAATTTGATGGATCACACAACTTTGTTCTCTCAATTTGAGATTCTTACTAAACAATTAGTTAGGGTTGTTATTGTTCTTGCAAATGTGAGTCAAGTTCATGCATTGAAATGTAATTTTTGTAGGCAGGGACATGTTAATGGAAATTATGTTTAAAAGGAGTTTAAGAAGAAGCACAATATGCAAACAACTTTCCAATAGGTAACAATTATTCTAACACTTACAATATAGGTAGTAAGGGTCATCCTAACTTCAAGTGGATAAAAAACACAAGTCTAAATCCAATCCAAGGAGTTCTTCAAGTTCCTCAAATGCAATAACCCATGAAACCTTCTCCATTAGAATAAACTATAGCCCAACTTATAAAGATAACTCAAAGAAACTTTGAGACTATGAGTAAGAATCTTGAAGCATATATCAAAGTTTTGGAAACACAAATTGGTTAATTATCAAGCCAATTGGTGTCACAAACAGGTGGAGATTTCAATAGAATATCATAAACATTCCTAAGAAGTGGAAAAACATGGTTGTACCTTCAATTCCTAATACTAATGAGGAGAGAGAAAAAGTGAGTAAAAATGAGGTGAATAAAAAAATAAGAGTGGAAAAATAAAATGATGTAGTAGTTTACGTGGAGGCTTAAACATAGTGATAAAGTGAGTGAAGAACCTGTGTGAAATTTTGTTCAGGCGGGGACATAGTTCAGGCCCAATGTTTAGGACATTGTATACCAGAAAAAACCAATTTGAAATAAAAAAAATAAAGTAATAAATAACACCAGGATTGGTAATCCAATACAGTGTAACCACACCTATCTTTGGAGGGCATTCAATCCAAAAAAGAAAATTCATAATTAGTACAAAGTGTCTTAGATGAACAATCCCTTGGTTCATTGTCCCTCTTCTTGATTCTACCCTAGCGTGTTTCTATTTAAGACTCATTTGAGAACTATTTTACTATCAATAGTTAGAAGATCAAATAGGCATACTATAACACTCTAAACCCCAAGTATAATTTATAAAACATTTAGGAAAATATGAAGATAAAAGCAAGGGTGTCACATTGACAAAAACCTTTCAATTGATATTTCAAATGAAAATTTAAGTCAAAGCATAACATCATAAAACATAACAAAGTGATTTGTTCAAAACAAATTAATGACATAGAAAAATCCCCAACCCGGTGTTACATTATTAGAGCGACATCAGATACAAAACTAGACAATTGATAAAAGATACAGCAAAATATAAGCAAAAGTGAACTATTGAAGAGGACAACTACACCATCCTCGATAGCCAAAACTATCACTACTCAATCTCAACCTAGGGATGACCTGTATAATGTATAAAAGTAGAAACATAGAGACAAGAAAAGAGTGAGAATATATTCCACAATTTAAGCGATGTATAAACAACACGGGTTAGATAATCATCATATACGATAAAATCACAATCACACAATTATATAACATATATAATTATGCGTGAAATGCTCATATCTTACACTCCTGCGTAAGTGGTACAAATATCATGGATATCATATGTATGTGTCGACCACGACTATCGAAAAATTAATTTTCGATAATTATATCGACACAAAAAAATGAAAAATGAAGTCACCACCGAGATTTATTTATTCCAAGAAGGAAAGGAGAAATATCGAATAAAACCCATTAAAGAAAAGGATAAGATGGTCTATGAAATTTAAGAGATGCAGGTTCGGGAGTCGGTTATGCAAGGGGAAGGTATTAGCACCCCTCACATCCATCGTACTCAATGATACCCATTTAGTTCAAAATGTGGTCGTGTGTTAGTGTAAAAATTTTACGATCTTCTAAGTTTTGAAAAAAAGAAAGAAAGGGAGAAGAAATGTTTTTATTATTTTTGCTCGCCTTTGGTCGTAAGACTTAGTGCCTACGTACTCCCTCGTGCAATGGGAAAGTCAGAGCGCCATAGTTCGGCTAGAAAATGTTTATTTGTTGATTGATTTTAGAGAGTTTTGCGCTTAGCAAGCCCCTGGTGGCGCTAAACGCGACCTGCAACATCCAAAAAATTTCTACTGCGAACCAAACCCTCTTTTCATGATATTCTCATGCCAAAAGTCATTCAAAACAGTCAAATTATAAAGAAAAGTGCTTATCGGAAGCACAAAAGCTCAAAATCAATTATTTATAATCCAAAATGCATGAGAATGAACCCATGAGAAAAGCATAGCAATGCACCAAATCAATTATCCACATGCAAAGTAATTCATGAACATGTGAGGAATGAATAACAATGCACCAATTCAAATCAATACATGCAATTCAATTCGTGAACATGCATTAAACCACACCTCGACACATTTCGGGTTCAAAAATCAAGCTATAAACATGTAAACTCCATTCAATTAATCAATGCCAAAACTAGTCAATGCATGAACATGCCACTTCTAATTCAAACATTAGCACAAACATCTAGAATGAATGCAAATGGACTCGTGAATGTGCATTCAATTTCACATCTTGACATGTTTTCGAGTTCACAAAACCAAGCAATTAGCATGCGAAATCAACTCAATTCATCAATGTGAGAATTATTCAGTGCATGAACATGCAATTTTTAACTAAAACATTAATACAAACACCTAGCATGCATCAATTCATACATAGATTTGGTACACGGATCAAGGTTCAAACCCAAGGATAATCACATGCAATTCAAAGTTTCATATCAACAAATCAATCGCATCAACAATTAATTACTTGAATAAGCACTTTTCTCATGAAAATCAATTAATCAAATAAGTGCTTATTTTATCCAATTCCGGATTTCATCATGATGATCACATCAAATCAAAATTTCTCAACCTAATCCATGATATCTTCTCAATTACTCAATCAAAACCTTGATCAATATTCAATTTTAGAAAAGTGCTTATTTCAAGAATCAATTATGCAAAAGTGCTTAAATCAAGAATTCTTACCGTCGAAACGAAGAGGAGAACAAGGAGAAGAGATCGTCGATGTCGAATCGAAGATCGGAGAGGAGATAATAAGAGAGAGGGAGGCGTGAATTTAAGAGGAAGAGGAGAAAATTCTTCAATTCTTCACCTCGACACCTTGAACGTTCTTCAATGTTCTTGAGAAAACTTGATGAAAAGCTTGATTTGATTCTTGAGAATTGAGAGGGAGTAGAAGAGTGTGTTTGTGGTGAATTTTAGAAAAATGATCTCCTTTTTATTTGTGAGAGGAAAATTTTATTTATGGGTGCTAATTTTGGGCTTTGGAGTGCCTTGGATCCAAGATTAGGCCTAAATCGCGTTTATCCGAATAATTTTCGTCCACAGTCCAAAACGTCGAGTACCGTGCAAAATTTGAACTCGAACTCTTCACAAAAAATGTCCGGAATTTTTTTTTGCTCGTATAAGTCAAAATTTCGACTCAATCGGATGAACGGTTGATTAGATATGGATTTTTGAAGTTTCAGCACACCTTTCACACATTTGACACATGTTGAATGTTTGTTGCACCACTCGGGGAAATTACCTCGAACGAGGGTCTTATATTCAAAATCCAAACTCGGGATGTTCATAACAATCAAAGCCGACGAAATTTTTGAAATTTTGACACTAGTCCCACCTTGTTTCAATAAAAATCGAGTGAGATATGATTTTTTGAACATTCCGCGTCAGATTAAAAATGTTCGGTTCGTCTCAAATTCGTCTTCAAAGATAAAATTCTGGTATTGATTAGTAAGGAATTAGCTCTCAGCTTGTGAATGAAATTCGTAGAGGACTTAGAGACGAAATTTTAGGCACCGGCCCCACATAATTTCGATATTCTAGCCAGGAGTTATGAAGATTTTAGTGCACCATGAACACGGTTCAGCCATAAAACTCAGTTTATCCCACTTGAAAGATTGATTTGGAGACTTTCTTAACACAATTGGTCTACGACATGTGAATGAAAGTTGTAGATAATATTGAGAGGAACTTGCCAGTCGAAAATCGTCAAAAAATACCTGACGAGCTGAGAGATATGCCTTCCGAAGCGCCGAAAATGCACCTAAACCAAAATTTCACTTTCGAAGAAATGAACTAACAAAATTCTTTTCTTGAGGAAATGGCTCTCAATCTGAACAGGTGAATTGGAGAACATACTTAAATGGCCCCAATGCTCATAGAATCAATCCGAGAAGACCTTCTGACAAGAAAATCTTGCCTCAAGCGTACGGATCGAAAAATATCGATTTTTGGCTCGAAAGTAGTCTAAATGGCCCAAATGCACATTTTCTTCCACAAGTTGAGATGCTCTGAATCTCATCACCGATGATTGATGAATGATATGCATGCAATGCACCTATAATCTAAGTGTAAGCCAATTATTTTATTAAAAAAATGAAGAGGGCGAATTTTATGGTACAACAACCATTTATGTAGATCACAAACCATTATTATACAATTATAAATCAGTCACCGGAGAACCTTATTTTGTGATCCACATCTTCAGCTATTATGAATAGAGTTGAAAAGATAATAACCAGGCTAATAGATCTAAGGTCCATCTTAATAATTATTATGTATAAATAGATTCATAATAATCATATTTCAATAATTAAACAAATCACAATAGAACAACAAGATAAAAGAAGGATTTCAATTTTGAAACCCTAATATATAAAAAATTCCCAAAACTAAATACTTAATCAATAACATGAAAAATACTAATTTATACAATAGGAAGATCAAAGAATCCTAAATAACCCCAAAATCAAATTGAATCAGATATGGGAAGGCTCTGATACCACTTAGGTTTTGTTCATAAACCTTATAATTTCTACCAATATAGAAATCTAGAACAAAACCTCAAATAAAATCCTTAAACCCATATCCAAATACAATTATGAGAATGAAAGCGGAAGCGTACCTGAATTTGCCATTGAGAATCACCGAAGGTTTGCGGGTAGGTGACCTTCCAATTTGTAGAGTTCCTTATGGCTCTTTGATTCTCCTCTGATGGCAACGAAGAGAAAATTCCTAATAAGCCATTTTTTGTTATCTACAATTGGGGACCATAACCCCTATAAATAACCTTAAGGTTATTTCTTAGTATTCAATATTCTAATTTGGCCTCTCATCAAATTAGATATTGACTTATGGTATCTACACAATCACCTGACATTTTATGACATTTATGCTTTTAGCCACAAACTTAATATTATATTAATTAGTCCCCTTTAAGTCTTGACTAATTAAAATAATAGCCCTAACACATTAAATATTATATTTGTGACCCAAAATTCTAACAGTAACAACTCAATAATGGTTCTTTATACGAACCAGGTCCCCCATTTTGAACCCCGGGCCCCACTTCTAAGCTCCGGACAAGTCACTCGTCCCTTTCTGAACCTGTGACTCGCCTCTTTCACTGCACAATACAATCACGGTTGATTTATTATTATAATCATATATAATATTTAATAAATTAATTTCACCAACATACATCCAGTTGTAATTATAGTAATTCAAAACAACAGTTATAATCACATTCACAACACATATACATTAATTAACATCCAAATTCACTAATTCAATCAATCACAATAATTAAACTTCTTTCATCAATGTTAACCATCATATAAATAATACATCTTAGGAAAAACAATTTATTCACATTCTTAACCGTATATTTAGCCTCTCATGGCACCACCATAAATACTACACGTTAGCTTTTTAATGCTTCAAACTGCGTCTCAAACCGAGTGACAGAACACAAGTTCTGATGAAAACAATATTTTAACAAAACTAGCCTAATTGGCGACACTTGGACCATTGACTCTTTTGCGATATCCTGAACTGTTGCAAAATGCGGAATTCTGTGTTTTTTCCCCACCATTTGAGGCTTTTCAGGCCTCTGAATTTGATTTTGTAATAAGGCCAACATTCAAAATTTGACACTCAATAATTACATAATAATTGTACATGAACCAACATAAATTACACAGACCAAGCATCAAATAGTCATCATTTTTCATAAATTCAAGGTTAGGTTTCAAAGCTTCAAACACACAACAATGAAAACCAACAAAATTCATAAATCATTCAAAACAATATTATTACAGTGCACAAATTTCATACGATAACATGGCATATAACATTGTTTCTTCATAAACACACTAAAACTAAAAAAAAACATTCAACAAAATGGTAAAAGTTCTAGAGGAGGGTGATGATCCATCTCTACTCTTCATCAATCACATCAATATTCAAACTATTTTCCTCTACCTAAGAATCCAACAATTACAACCTTGTTCTTGAGTTCTTCTCTCCGAGACCTTCATTTTGCCTCTAGTCTCTTCTTCGAAACTTCTAAATTATATGTACTAACAATTTTTGGGTTTTCTAATCCCCTTTTTAAATCCAAAACTTAATTCCCTATTTTGATTATTCATATTCCACCCTCACTTATCTCTACAATTACCATATTACCCTTATCAACTTTATTTTCTATTTATTTTTGGAGAAAATTTAGATACAATTCCTTATGTAACTTTTAATATTTTTCAATGAATATATGATAAATGTATTTAAATATCATTTAGAGAGTAAAAACAAGAGAAAATTATTTATGTATAGGAGAAAACTATACACTTATTATACTTTCGTTGAAAAATAATAAAAAATCACACATACGAAATTATACCTAAACTTTTTCATTTATTTTATTATTTCCTCTAATTTCCACCACTTACCACTATTTCCCTTCTTTTCTCATTATTTCAACAAACTCTATTTTCCATATTATTCTATTTATTTTAATTACTATCCACTAATTTAATTATCCTCTTCAATTTAAAATTAATTAAAAATCTAATTAATTGATATCGTCCTTCTTAACTCCCACCAAGACACATATATTTACCGAATAGTTTAAATAAAACATATAAATTATTTAAAATAAAAAAATATATAACTAAATTTAATTTAATTAATTAATTAAATTCGGAGTATTACACTTCATACGTGGGATGGTTCGATTATATCAGACGATGATGAATGTTTAGAGTTATCAATGTCTTGGCCTGCTCGTCCTTAGCAAGCAGTGGCGGAGCCAGGACCTTAGGTCAGGGGGTGCAAAAATAAATAAATTTGGGACTAAGTAAATTAATTGTGCAAATAAAAAAATTTAGGAGTTCAAAATGCAATTAATATAGACAGAATTTAAATTTGAGGGTGCAAAAGTGAATAAATTCAAGACCAAATAAACAAGTGGTGCAAATAAAAATTTTCAGGGGATTCAAAATGCAATTTATATTAACATTTAGATGCAATATTTAATGTTCAGGGGGTTCAATTGAACCCCCTCAAATGGGCTGCCTCCGCCCCTGTTAGCAAGGCCTCCTTATGATTGAGCTTTAATGCCCTTGGGACTCTGATTGGTCCGAAACAAAACTCTAAATTTCGAACACTTTAAAAATATTTTTTGGATTATAAAAAAAGAAGAACATTTTTAAAAATTTTGAGAGACTTTTTAGAGGCCAAGAGAATATTTTTTTTCAAAACTAAATGATCGTGGACCACATTTTCACAATGGGTTGATAATTTGGGCTTTTGAAACTTGGCCACCTATAAACCCAATTTGGTTGTCTGTGCAATGGCCCTCCTCCAAACCATGTTGTGAAATGTGAACTAACTAAGTACTTGTCGTATTTCCACCGTGTAATAGAAGCCAATGGTATAGAAAACGCATATTCGTCAAATGTTCGCTCTCAAATTAGTATACGGATCTCTTACCTAATAAGTTCATTTGTTTTCTCTTTCGAAGTACCATAATATCCTATTTCTAATCAACCAACATTCACAATTACAAGGTATTTCGGTCAATTGCCACTTAACACATGTACAAAAAGTATCATAGTTGTTGTCTAAACACATCCGATTTGCAAGCAAAAACCAAAAAACTAATAAATAAAAAGTTTCATCAACTCGAACTTTTTGATTCTATGTTTGTGATGCTTTCTCTTCCGTTTGCATCTATCTACCTGTTTCAGATTTCAATAAGGTACTCCACTATGAACTATCTCTCTTCAACTTTACAACTCACCTTAATATTTCTTGTTATTTTACCTCATTTTTCACTAGTTTTACATTTGTTGATATGTTTCAATTTCAAACACGATATTATGGTAGAATATGAGAGAATCCATGCACCTTCACTCTCTGATTCTCTCGCTAGTTTAAAGAAAATATACTATACTTTACTATACATCCCTTATGCAACATAAACCTTACGTGCTTTTTGTGCTCTTGGTTTGTCTTGCTTTTCATTCACATCACAGTGCCAGTATCCTTTTTGAAGTAATATGTAGATGTTGGATCTTTTTTGCTGGAATGTGTGGTCTCTCGTAAGAAAAGTTGGACATGGGCCCATTAATTCCTTTGTGTTTGGGTTAAGAGTCTTTAAAAGCGGGGTTTTAATGAGGGTGTAGAAAAGTAATCCGGGGCTGTCCCTTTCTTAGCTTTCAGTATACGCAAATAATAATGCAATAATATTTATAAAAAAAACAAGAATAATATTCATTCATAAAAAAAATTAATGCAGTATCATTCATAAAAAAATTATATTAAAAAACAAATCTTATTATGTAGTGGAATTTTTTTTCTTCTATGCCGCAATTAAACTTTTTTGCCAGACATTCATACAGATAAAAGATTAGAAAAAAAGTTAAATACTTGTAAATGTTAAATATGGATTAATTTAAAAACATTTTCTATTTTTAAATTTATTTTTAAAAAATATTGTTTTTTCAATTTAATATTGACAATGTTTTCAGTGTTAATTGGTGTGTCATATGATAAATTATCGTATAGAATTTTTTTTAAAAATTTTATAGGGAAAAATATAAGTTAAAAAATAGACATTTCATTAATTTTTAGTGCAAAAAAGTATAAAAAAAACCTAAAATTATTTAAATTTAAAATTAATTAATTAATTTCATAAATCAAATAAAATAGAGGAATTAAAAATCAATTATTAAAAAATAATAAGTATGAAAAATATCCATATTTCAAATAAGTTTTTAAATTTTTAGTTTTAAAACATATTTAAAAACATACTTATCAAACAATTTTTTTCATTTCCATCTGTAAAATAGTTTTCAAAAATACAATAATCAAGCATGTTCTTTTTTCTATTCTCTTCTTAAAAACAATCTTTTAAAATTGACTCGTAGACTAATTTGAAAAATTAAAAACTAAAACTTTTTCAAACGGGCCCTTGGTCTCTTCGAAGGACAATCAATGGCCATATTAAAGAATCACCAAATAATAATATCATGATTATTACGTTGAGTCGAGGACGTCATCTTTCTAGTTATGATCCATAGGAAGTTCACCACAGGACTAAGGATGAATCTGCATGACTATGATAAATGATTGGAGCGGAATCGTCAGATCACGAAATAAATAATCTTTTGACAAATGTCTCTCATTTAAATAATTGTTTTGCATAAAAAACCTAGAATCTTATTAGACAAAGATAAGAGGTCACATTAAAGTACATAAAGTGTTTGAAAGTCCCCCAAAAACCACTGACAAAAGCTTAGAGACAGTAAACTCTCAAAAATCACCATCAGATTTGGGTCATATCTCACTCGTGTTAGCATTTCTGGTCTTTATTAGATCATTGTGTCGTAGGTGGAAATGTTCATCAACGCTTCACCACATGAATCAACATCAAAATGGTGAACCAAGGGAAAAAAATTACACTAAACTCCACTCACCCCCATCAATCTATGGCTACTAAGATCATCTAGGTTAACCACGACTCTAATTACGAACTCGTAACATCTTCTATCACCAAGGAGCATTAGTGTTACCACCACCAACAATTGTGTCGTTCACTTCTTCTTCTTCTTCTTCTTCTTCTTCTTCTTTGCATCTCGCAGATCTCCCATCTTCAGAGATCTCCTTACCAAGTGAAGAAATCACACTACCACTTCCTAAATTGTAAGTAGGTCGTATCACACAACCCATATTGATCACTTCGGCCCCATGTAACTAACGATGAAATAAACATGTTATCGATGACTTAGTTGATGGTAGTCTAGAGGTAACTAACAACCTTAGAACTGCAAAACAAACAATTTTAAATAATCATAAAAGTTGGTCCAAGCCATCGAGTAACGTATGAGCCCAAAGATCTGTGAGGGTTCTGATTCATGTTGATGGCAGAAAATTGACATAACACAACGACGATTAGGCTAAATCATCTTGACATCCCTATCATTATCATTAGCATACCTTGCCTTCCTTTTCATACGATAGTTATGAGGGCAACCTAAATACTACATTCTGAAAGGCCTTTAGTAGAAAGATAAACGAGTACTTCATTAGAAAAAATTCCATAATCCATTATGGATAAATATATATGATAGAACAATAAATTCATATGAGCATGAGAAACTCGTGGATGAAATATTGAATTTTATAGGGGTAAGAGGTCGTGCGATGTGTAAGTTGCTCGTTCTTACTTTAAAGGTCGACACCATGACATGATTCAAGGGCGGAGAAACTAATCTAATGATGCATGAGGGAAGTTGGAAAAGCGATTCACTGCTCCCTTTACGATATCACGAAGGTATCGTAAATCAGTGGAGAGCTTGGGCTCAATAAGGGAGCAAAAGGATAAACCCTTTCAATTATACATAAAAAGATTTAATAAATATGCCATTTTAGTTAAAAGTTTCGACAACAAGATGAATAAATATTTGTTGAGTATTAAACTTCAACCTGGATCTAAGTTCGTAAAATGAATTGGGTCTGGGACCCCAAAAACATTTAGGCAAAATATCCTTTTTAGTCTCTTAAATTTATTTCGGGGTATATTCTGGTCCCTTATCTTTAAAAAGTTCCAAAGTGGTCATTTAATTATCCCAAAAGGTACATGTTAGTCCTTTCCATCCAATTGTTTGAAACGACGTCAATTTTTCCATGCTGACATCCAAATTTTTAACTTAGGCTGGATTCAAACCCAATCCATCTTGGAAGCAAGTGAATGCAAATTACCACTACAACACTTTACATATAATGTTTACTTCTCCATTCATATTTGTTATCAAGACTATTTCAAAGTTTCATTTTTTCTCTTTTGCATATTATTGTGTACTTGATATTTACCACAAATGCAACATTATTTGAAGCAAATATTTATTAATGTTCAACATGAAAATTAAACTGAGACTTCAGACCTGAAATGTTCAACATGAGAATTATTTGATCAAATATTTATTAATATATTTGGCCATTGCTACAGAAAGTATTGCCAACAGAGGTATAATATCTAAAAGCTTTTAACATTAGTGCGGTAACTCCTAATAACATTATATAGGGATTCAATACATAGAGTATTTTAGGATATAATTGTCAATTACAGTATGTCATTTTGAAGAAATAAAATAGAAACAAGTTTTGTAAGCATTGGAAAAATTAGGGTCTGTTTGATAAAAATAGCGGTTGACTGATAAACTAACTTATGGCTGATAGCTTATGGCTGATAGCTTATAGCTGATAGCTCATGGCTGATAGCTTATAGCTGATAAGTTAATTATAGTGTTTGGTAAAATTTGCGGTTTACTAGCTGATAAATGTAAAATGACATAAAAAGATTTTTTTTAATTATTCATAAAATCCATATTTAAAATAATAAGGATAAAATTAGAAGAACAATTGATAAGCTATAAGCTAAAATGCTATTTGAAATTGTGAGATATTGGGTCGAACTCTATTGTGTCGAAGGATGCTAGGATTGTTAGCATCGAATTGGGCCTGTTTGTTATGTCCAATTGGTTAAGTTAGCTTGTAATGGGTATTTGTGATAAAAGCCCATTAGTTTAGTATGTTAGGTTTGTTATAAATAGCATACTAGTCTCTCATCATTGTATACTGCAAATCCTAATTTAGAGTGAGAGGGTTATTTGTTATTCTTGTATACTTGTAATCTTGTTTTAAGATAAAGGAAAGAATAGAAGTTAATAACCAATCCTTGTGTTCATCGTGTTCTTCATTCTTTTTCCCTACCTTGAGCAACAAGCTTATATATATTTGTTTCAAGGCATCTGATTCACAACAAATTGGTGCGGTGAGCATGGAGAAGATGCCTTCGACAAAGTATGAGATTGAAAAGTTCACCGAGTGAACGATTTGGTGGCGCTTGAAGATGAAAGCCCCACCGGTTCAAGAGGTTGTTTGGAGCGTTGAAGGAGAGTCACCATGAACGGCGTTAACGGTGAGAAGAAGGAAATGATAGAAGGCCCACAACGCAATTTTGTTGAGCCTTGGTGATAAGGTTCTTCGACGGTATCAAAGGAGACAGCGGTAGGGTTATGGGTGAAACTTGAAAGTTTGTACATGACTAAATCGTTGGTGAATCGACTCTACCAAAGCAAGCTTTGTATTCATTCAAGATGATTGAAGACAAAGTGTTGGTGAGATTGGATATGTTCACAAGTCGATTCTTTATCTTGAAAATATTGATGTGAAGATCGATGATGAAGATCAGCTACTTGTGCGTTGCCCGGATCACATGCCCACTTCAAAGAAACTCTCTTGTATGGAAGGAGTCCGACCTTTGAAGAGGTTCAATCACCTTGTATTCAAGAACTTGAATGAACGAAGGAGCATAAACCTTCGGTTGGTGAAGGTTTGGCCGTTAAAGGAAAATTCTTGCGAAAGGATAATAAGTTCGACAAGAAGAAAGGTAAAAGTCGTTTTACGTGGTGAAGCATCTAGTATTCGATGCTATCATTGTAGAAGGAGGGTCACACAAGAAAAGTGTGCCTGAGCGCTGAAAAATCATGGAGGAAAGGATAATGGCAATGCAACTATTGTTCAAGATGATTTCGACTCATCCGATGTTCTTGTGGTTTCGAGCGGAACTCGTCGAAGGAATGGATTATGGATTCGGTGCACTTGGCACATGACTCCAAACAAAGACTTGTTTGAGGAATTATGTGATCAAGATGGTGGATCTGTATTGCTGGGAAACAACAAAGCTTGCAAGATTGCAGGTGTGGGATCTGTGAGATTCAAACTCCATGATGATTCAATAAGGTTATTGACTGAAGTCAGGTATGTACCTGATTTGAAGAGAAATTTGATTTCTCTTGGTGAATTCGACAAGAAAGGATATGTTTTTCAAGGAGAGAAAAATATCCTAAAAGTCATGAAGGGGTCGAAGGAAGTCTTGAGAGGCGTGAAGAAACAAGGCTTGTATACCTTTGTGGCTAAAGTTGTAAGTGGTTCGTCAAATGTTGCATCCACGAAATCTTTGTCGAAGACAGAAATCTGGCACATGAGATTAGACCATGTCAGTGAAAGGGGTTTGGTCGAATCGGGGAAACAAAATTTGCTTGGTGGAGACAAAGTCGAAAAGCTGAAGTTTTGTGAACCCTGTGTACTTGGAAAATCTTGTAGAGTGAAGTTCAACAAAGGCAAACAAAGAACACGTGGATCCCTTGATTACATTCATGCTGATCTTTGGGGGCCTGCAAGGTGTCCATCACATTCAGGAGCAAGGTATTTTCTATCCATAGTAGATGACTACTCCGTAAATTTATGGGTATTCATTCGAAGACTAAGGATGAAACTTTGAGAATTTCAAAGGTTGGAAGACTCGGTCGAAAACAAACCGCGAAAGGTCAAGAGATTGAGAATGACAATGGTCTTAAATTTTGCAATGAGGCATTCGGCGACTTTTGTCGCCTCGGTATTGCAAGGCACGAACTCTGCAGGCACTCCACAACAAAATGGTTTGGTGAAAGGTTTAATCGAACCATCTTGGAGAGAGTTACATGCATGTTGACTAGTCTTTGGGTTAAAGAAGGTGTTTTGAATGAGGTGAAACATATCCGATAAAGATGTCCTTCGATCGCGTTAGATATGAAGACACCAAGAAGTTTGGTCGGGACATCCACCAAATCTCGACAAACTGAGAGTATTTGGCTTCGTAGCCTATGCTCACATTAGGCAAGACAAGGTCGAACCTAGAGCTCTTAAATGCATGTTCTTGGGATACCCTGAGGGAGTCAAAGCTTATAGGCTATGGTGCCTAGAGTCAGGTCATAGAAGGATTATCACCAGTCGAGATGTTGTTTTCAATGAAGCTGAAATGACTTTCAAGAAAACGAATGATGTTGGTCGTGCGTAAGTATCGACGAAGAGTCGAACAGTGAGATTCTGTTGAGGTGGAGTATGTTGATGCTGAATTGCATATCCCAGATAAAGTAGAAGAAGCAGATGATGCTGATGAAGTTGAGGAAATTGTTGATGACTATCTAGTGGCAAGAGATAGGACACGAAGAGTCATCAAACCACCTCAAAGTTTGGGTACGGATCTTATAGCTTATGCCTTAATCTCTGCAAGTGAGGTTCTGGACGAAGAACCAAGAGACCATAAGGAAGTTATGAGGAGTCGAAATAAGACTGAATGGCTGAAGGCCATGGATGATGAGATGAAGTCTCTTAATGATAACAACACTTGGGAATTGATCAAGAAACCTTGGAGCCAGGTTAGTCAGCTGTAAATGGATTTTCAAAGTTAAGGAAGGAATCGAAGGGTGGCGTCGAAAAGATACAAGGCAAGGTTGGTTGCAAGGGTTTCACTCGAAAGAAGGTATAGATTTCAATGATGTATTTTCTCCTGGTGTGAAGCATAGGTCCATTCGAATGTTGCTTGCCATGGGGGCACAGTTCAATCTTGATCTGGAACAGATGGATGTGAAGACTGCGTTCTTGTATGGTGATCTAGATGAAACAATCCTAATGAGGCAACCTGAAGGGTATGTCGAAAAGGGAAAGGAAGATTATGTGTGCAAGTTGAATAAATCTTTATATGGATCAAACAATCTCCTCGACATGGAATAGGAGATTCGACAAATTCATGACACGCATAAGTTTCGTTAGAAGTCAGTTCGACCACTGTGTTTACTTTAGATTTCGTCCTGGTAATTCATTTGTTATTTTGTTACTTTATGTTGATGATATTCTCATAGCAAGTAACAATGTCGAAGAGGTAATGAGGGTGAAGGCGTAACTCAATAAGGAGTTCGAAATGAAGGATCTAGGAGCACTTCGAGATTCTTGGAATTGACATTCAAAGAGATAGAAGCGTCAAAATTATGCTTATCTCAAGAGACATATTTACGAATTCTCGAAAAGTTTGGTATGTCGAATTCAGCCCGTGGACTCCAACAAACCCTCAATTCAAGTTGAGTATTGATCAATGTCCCAGTACTGAGGTCGAAAGAACTTATATGAATAGCATCCTATATGCTAATGTAGTAGGTTCTTTGATGTATGCTATGGTTTGTACTAGACCCGACATAGCATATGTAGTAAGTCTTGTAAGCAGGTACATGGCGAATCTTGGAAAGGCTCACTGGCAAGCATTGAAGTGGATTCTAAGATACATAAATGGGTCTCTGAACAGAGTCTTAATTTATGGTGGAGCCTTTGGTGAAGATAGTAAAGAAGCAATCGAAGGATATGTCGACTCTGATTATGCAGGTTGTATGGATGCCAGAAAATCTATTTCTGGATATGTTTTCACTATGTTTGGTACAACTATTAGTTGGAAAGCAACACTTCGAAGGTTGTTGCATTATCAACCAGCGGAATATATTGCTTTAAGGCGTGAAAGAAGCATTGTGGCTTGAAGGTTTTGCTAAGGAGTGAAAATTCAAGGGAAGTTATCACCATTAAATGTGATAGTCAAAGTGCAATACACCGTCAAGAATTCACTATCATGAGCGAACCAAGCATATTGATGTGAGGTTGCATTTCGTCGAGAGGGATAATCGAGCGTGGAAGTCCAAGTCAAGGTTTCGACATATCATAATGGATATGATCACCAAGACATTGCCTAGTTGTAAGTTTTTCCACGTATTGATAAAGTCGCATGAAGAAAACTAATTCGTTAGTTGATAATAGAGTTTGTTCCAAGGTGGAGATTTGTGAGATATTGGATCGAACTCTATTGTGTCGAAGGATGCTTGGATTGTTAGCATCGAATTGAGCCTGTTTGTTATGTCCAATTGGTTAAGTTAGCTTGTAATGGGTATTTGTGATAAAAGCCCATTAGTTTAGTATGTTAGGTTTGTTATAAATAGCATACTAGTCTCTCATCATTGTATACTGCAAATCCTAATTTAGGGTGAGAGGGTTATTTGTTATTCTTGTATACTTGTAATCTTATTTTAAGATAAAGGAAAGAATAGCAGTTAATAACCAATCCTTGTGTTCATCGTGTTCTTCATTCTTTTTCCCTACCTTGAGCAACAAGCTTATATATATTTGTTTCAAGGCATCCGATTCACAACAGAAATAGCGTATGAAAAATAAGCTATAAGTCACTAAAATAAGCTATAAGCTCGTTATAAAACGACCGTTACCAAACAGGTCTTTTATTATCATACAAGCTTATAAACTATAAGCTATAAGCTCAAAACTTGGTTTATCAAACAGACTCATAAAAGTATTAAGTAAGCACCGAAAGTGTTGGATGAACGAGTGCATGTAGCATGCAAAGAAATTATTACATTAAAAAAGCATGTCTTAGTTATTATAATTTTAGAAAATGACTTTTGGGGATTAATTAAAAATCTCATGTTTATATGTTGAATTACATTTGCTAAATCCTAATTATATGCGTGAGAATAATGGAAGAAACAAAACCAAAATCATTTCGGGGGAACTATCTCAGCTGGGATTTGTTTCAATCAAAAAAGGTTTGGGAGCCTACGGAGTCTCTGAAGAAATATCACCATAGTAATTTACACTCTGGTGTTATTTTGAGGTCCACTGAAGTTCAAGAAGCTCGGCCTGGGGAAATTGTAGCACCAAATTTGAAGCTTTTAGAGTTGTTGAAATGTGTTGAAATTGAGAGTTGGAGTGAGTTGTAACAAGTATAAATGAGTAGACTAACTTGAATGAGTTTCGAAAGGAGAGATTTTGGAGATTTTTTTGGGGTTTTTGATAGTTAGATTTTGGAATAAATGAGAATAATGGGTGGTTGTACGTATTTGTTATTGTAATGCCCTAATTCAGAGATGTATCTCCGAAACACTCCTGATTTAAAAAAAATATTTCGGCAATACGTCTCCGAGATAATCCCAGGAAAAATGAACTCTAGTACGTTCGGAGATACATCTATGAATTATGGAGATAAAAACATAATTTCGCCAGAGGTGGTTAAGAAGGTGTAAAGGTGAGAAAAAAAATTCCCTAAAATGTACTCATGGGGCTAGGGATGGAAATTAGTTGAGTCAAGTCGAACACGTCACAACTCGACTCGACTCGTTAAGAATTAGTTCTGCTCAAATATCGGTTCGAGTTTATCACAAAAAAATTTTCCAACTCAAACTCGACTCGTTAAAAATTCACGAATAATTCGATTCAACTCGTTAGGTTTAACTCGCTTGCTTCACAGACTTAAAATAATATTTTTTTAAATAAAACATATAGAAGTAAAATAAAAATTATAAGATTGGAATTTATACGATGTTTATTTTTTTTATAATTGTTTTTAGAAATATTTTTGCTCCCTTGAGAATATAAGTTATCGATAAAATTATCAGATTAAAAGAAAATATAAGGTTATGATTATGAGAAATGTTTTAAATCTCCCCTTAAAGACAATATAATCTATTTTATACATAATCGAATAGACTCATGTAGGGGGGTTCGCGGTGCGGTTTGGGCGGTTTTTACGCAAAAAATCATCCGAACCGCGAGAGAAAAAGGCATGCGGTTTGGTTTGGTTCGGTTGACTTTTAGAAAAAAAACAAACCAAACCAATGCGGTTTGGTTCGGTGCGGTTGATTCGGTTTTTTACAAATAATTTGTTGAGTCATACATTCACATATATATGACAACATAACTTTGTATTTGGTCATTCATACATGATACACTACTAAATTATAACCAAAAAACTAATCATATTTGGACAATAACTTCTCATTTAATATGTAAAAGTTAGATTAGACAAAAGTGAAATAATAATCATAAAATAATAGCATAAAATAATAAAAAAAATATTATAGTAAAAAAAAAGAAAAAGAAGAGATAAGAAATTAGTGAAGATGAAAAAGAAAGAATATAAGAGAGGAGAGAGGAGAGATAAAGATGTGCAATAAAATAAAATTGAAAGAGAGAAAAATTGCATAAAAAAGAAGAACGTGCAAAGGAAACAATATAAGAGAGTAGAGATTAGATAAGAAGAGACAATATGTAAGTGGTGAAGATGAAGTGATAATGTGAGGAGATATTTAAGAAGATTGAAATTGAAACCATAACTGTAAAGATGAGAAAATTGTTTGTAATCATAAGACTAATGTATAATAGATTTAGGTTTGGGTTAGATGCGAATTAAGTAAAATTTAGGTTGTAACATAATGCGGTTTAGTTCGGTTTGCAAAATACAAACCGCAAACCAAACCAAACCATGCGGTTTTGTTAAAAAATGACCCAAACTAATCCGAACCAAATGCGGTTTTTTGCGGTTTCGGTTTAGTTTGGTTTGGTTTTGCGGTTTTCTATTGGGTTGGTTTGGTTTTGAACACCCCTAAACTCATGAACTTAATAAGCTGAATTATGTATAGTTCAAATTCGGTACATTTAATTAACAAATTTAATTTTTGACTCATATACAACTCATTTGATTCATAAACCTAATTCAACAATTTAATTGAATTTCAAACTATTTTCGAGTTGGTTCGATTTTAAGCCAATATACCTAAATAGCCATATGTCATCTCATATGTAACAGAATATAAATAGAAAATATATTCCACACTTGTAATTATGCATTACTTTCTTGTTAATAATCAAACTCTAGCGACGATACGAACTATCACCGAGCTAATCAAATTGACATTGTCGGCCCAGAGGCCCACTTAAGTGGGACCCATGCCACGCTCAGTGGGCCCACACAGATTCCACTATTTGTCTATTTCCAGTCACAACAAAAGGTAAATGCTAGAATCTTCCCACCTTTCTTAACAACTAAGTTTATTTTAATTTTTGAAAAATATATATCTTAATAAATTATATCTAACTATTTTTCTTTAATTTATATATTCAATCAAAATTTCAATCTTCCATTTCACATCTAATTAATTAATTTATCAATAAACCTAAGTCGATTTCAAACATAAATTCACCAAAACCCTGGACCCCACTTAAAACGTGTTGAAGATCTGTGTGCTCAAATAAAATTTCTGTTTATTAAATCTCGTGTATGTCTCTGAAGCACACGTTAGACTATCTTCACGCCACGTGTCCAGATTCCATCTCATTTTACAAATATTCAAAATTCAAATTTATATTAATACAGATTTATTTTTTTAATAATAACGGTTGGGCCCTTGGGGTTTGTGAAACGAGAGACTATCTTGCGTTTTGGTACGGGTTTACTTTTCAGAAACAGATCTGAACCGTTGATGACTCACGTTAGAAAATGAACGGGTGAGATGAGATCTATGACATTGATGTTTTCTATTTAGAGATAGAAATGGAAGTGAAGTTATAGTTTTGCATTTGCTGAGAGAAGAGGGAGGTTCTTATTTCTTCTAGACCATTCTATCGGAATATTGAAATTAGGGTTTTTATCGATCGGCGATTGAAAACTGAGATTTTGATTTTTGGGAAGAAGCTATGGCGGATCATCAAGATCACGAGGAAGTAAAGGGTGAATCGTTGTTGGAGAAGATTTCCGGGAAGATTCATGACCATGATTCGTCTTCGTCGTCGTCGGATTCCGATAACGAGAAGGAGAAGAAGAGTTCTTCGCCTGATTCCTTGAAGAATAAGGTTTATAGGCTTTTCGGAAGGGAGAAGCCGCTTCACCATGTTCTTGGCGGTGGAAAACGTATGCGATTGCTTCTTTTTTTTATTTATATTTTTTTATTTACTGTAGTATTTGTTCTTCACATGCAGTAGTCGATTTGATTGATTTTGATTTATGCTATGATTTTATGAATTGGGAAATTTGTTAATTTGTTCTTCAGTGGTTTAGTATGTTTTTACCGTGTCTAGGGTTTTGGGGGTTTTGGTCAGATCTTGTTTCTTCTGATCGTGATTGTTGAAGTTTGATTATTGTTTTTTGATTTGATTTTGAAAAATTGATATGCAGTCTGGTTTAGGTTTAGATCTACGATCTCGTGTTCATTTTTTTGTTTGTTTTAGTTTTTCCCCAATTTTTATGTAGTTGATTATCAGTGCTAGAAGATCAAATTTTTATGGAGTTGATAAGTTTTGCATTTTTACTCGATTGAAATTGTCAAGGCTGACATTAGAGTCTTAAGTTGGGATTTTAACCTCAATCTATGATGATATCGGATTTTTGTTTGCCTTGTATGTTTGTGGTTTATGTTGAGTGATTTGCTATTTTGCTTTTTTTTTTTATAGTACTGAATGTTTTGTTGTTGTACAGCTGCTGATGTTTTTCTATGGAGAAATAAGAAGATATCAGCAACAACTCTTGGTGTTGCGACAGCTTTTTGGGTTCTGTTTGAGTTACTTGAATACCATCTTCTGACTTTGGTTTCCCACTTAGCTATACTTGCTTTGGCTGTGTTGTTCTTATGGTCAAATGCTTCCACTTTCATCAACAAGTAAGTTGCTGTTACTGTGTTTCAATTTGGGGTGTAGATGGATTTCCTTTTCTGTTGGTTGATTGAGTTTTTGTGTTTTGATTTTGATTAGGACTCCACCAAAGATCCCACATGTGCACATTCCTGAGGAACCTGTTTTACAGATTGCCTCTGCTTTTAGAATTGAGATCAACCGTGCTTTTACTCTGTTGAGGGATATTGCTTCTGGAAGGGATCTCAAGAAGTTTCTTTCTGTAAGTTGGTTTCCCTTTATCATTGTTTTGTTGTCATTTATGGCATTTGCTCCATACTATGATGGTTAACACTGCAATTGACATCTTTGTTGGTTTGTTTACTTGCTGATTTCAACTGTCATAGGTTGTATTAACTTTGAGTTTTGGTTTGTATTGGTTAGGTCATTGCTGGATTATGGGTTTTGTCTATTGTTGGGAGCTGGGCCAACTTCTTGACATTGTTCTATATAGGTAATGAAATGCCTCTTTCTTCCTTGACCTTTAATTTTTTCAAAGTTCAAATTTCATTGGTGTCATGTATAAAAGTTATGAACTATTGTTTTAAGATGTAATGTGTTGGCTTCCTACAATTTTGTGTTTCAGCCTTTGTGTTGCTCCACACTGTACCTGTGCTATATGAGAAATATGAAGATCACGTGGACTCTTTTGGTGAGAAGGCACATGTTGAGTTGAAGAAGCAGTATGCAGTGTTTGATGAGAAGGTTTTGAGCAAGATTCCCAAAGGACCTTTGAAAGACAAAAAGAAAGATTGAAGGGCTGCCAAGTATGTTGTAGTCGGGTTTCACCGATGCTGTTATATTCTGATTCATCATCAGTTTAAAACCCTTTGATGTTATAATTTTATTTTTTTAGGGTTAGTAGACATGACATTGTCGGAAGGAATGCTTTATATGTTTTTTGTGCCGCTTACATGTAAGCCTTGGAATATCTTATATGTTTATGGTTGACTTGCTGTTGTGTTGTATGTTCTTGATGAAATATAGTACTTTCTGCTCTTGAATGTTTTCATAGGAGTCGGTACTGGTATCTATGTCACCTAACACAGGCAATCTCAAAGTTGTTAAGACAGGTATAGATCTGCCTAGATAAAGAAATGGGTATATTCCTTCTGCCCTCCCAGCCCATGCTGTTTTTGGTTAGTTCCCAAGTCCCAGCTCCAACCTGGAAGAACATGGGCACATGTCATTTTTCTCCTGGTACTTCTAGTTCTCTTGCGAATGTAAGGCTCATTATTTATACAATCAAGATGCTGCATTTTAGCATTTCTATCTTAAAATTTTAGGTATTCTGTATGTTTATTTGTTTTGGCACTGTCTCGATTGGAATGGTCTGTGTTAATCATTTCAAAGTTGCATTGGAATGGGCTAGTGTTAATCTTAAAAGTTGTTTGGATTGCATATAACAAAACAACTTGGTTTAGATTGACGATACATTTTGGATTTAAATTGAAGCTTGATTTGGGACTTACAATTAGGTCATTTTAAAAGTGAAAGTCTTTTGCATAACTCTTAAAGGCACACTATAATATAATGTAATATCTTAAAATATAAGGTCTTACATCTTTATTATTTTATACTGTTCTTTTACTATTTAAAAATAATTCTCTAAAAAGTACAATTTTTTTAAAATAAAAAACATAATTTATTTTTTAAAATAAAAAACATAATTTATTTTTTAAATAAAGAAATTTTATATAAGGAGAATATATCTATTAGTGAAAAAAAGCTCCATTAAGATTTTTACCCAATAAAAATGGGAATTAGGTTCGAGTTTTGCATATAGTGATACGGCTATTGGCAAATCATTAAGTAAAAATCATGTGCAATGGTAAATCTATGAACAACTCGAGTGAATGCTCTCGTTGTGAAGACATGAATTTATACATTTATTCTATTTTTAATTAATAATAACATAATAATAATATATATTGCACTCAAGTGTGTGGTTATCTTACAACAAAGTTGATATTGTTCGGTGAGTGTATATGCTAATAAACAGATTTTGTGAAGCCATTCCCACTAATGATAAGTCGTTTAATGGAATTCCTACCAAAGACTAGATTGGCATAAGTGGCTAAATATTTAACTTTTTTTTTTTATATTTTTTTTTATGTTTGTTTACATAGAAAATTGATAGATTGATCTTAGATGTATTTAAGTTGACCATACTGATCTTGGACAACAATTGGATAACTTAATTCACAAGGATTGTCATTTTACTAATTGATGGTAAGTTAGTTAGCCCTTTTTTATTATATACATTATAAAAATGGGTAAAAAAGTGGAATGAGTCAAAATAAGTAAAAAAATTTATACAATATTATATTTCTCTATTCTTTCTCATATATTGTAGTGTTAACATTGGAGGGTTAATGTTGTAGATTTTTGGTTATATAGCAGAGCAATTGACGCCGTTAGTGGAAAATAACTTTTATTCAATCAATTTTCACGAATTATTCTTCAACTTATGCAACTCGTAACTCGTAATTTCTTCACATCATCGGAGCAAGTATTTGCATAACTGTTTATTCAAACAATTTTCACGAATTATTCTTCAACTTATGCAACTCGTATTCTTCCCATCATCAGAGCAAGCATTGTGTTTTGATTCGATTTAACATTATCTCAATATCTTTTCATCAAATCTCCATATTCTCAACTCTCACTTTCATCGATATGGTTGAATCTAAGGCTATCAGATCTTCTGTTGTGCAAGAAGCTCTTATAACAATAAGAAATCAACCACATCTTCCTCTGAATAATGTCGTATATCTTGAAATGATCGTTCTACTGTAACTAGATCTATAGATCTATTCAAGCAATTTTGATAGTGACTTATGTTCTGCTCCTGATTACGCAACCTAAAGACTTGACTGGCCTTTAATCTCTCCAGGAGATCCTTGGTATACAAGGTGCTAACAAACTGTTGAACAATATGTTTAACATCGCTTGAAAGCGGAATTCACATGCTTTTGAAGTATGGCTTTAGCACCTGGAAGAAACCCTTTTGAAGTATGGCTTTAGCACCTGGAAGAAACCCTTCATAACCAAAGAAAATAAAATCCATAAAGCTTCAAGCAAGACTCACGTTATCATTCTAAACCAAGTTGGGAAAAAGAGAGATAAGGCTCCATAAAACAAAGGATTGATGTAAAATCACAAAGATTGGATTAGATCAGACTCCTCTTCTTAATTGCGGTGGAGAATACGACAATTATGCCTGTTCCCAAATCGGGTAGAAACTCATATGGGAAAGGAATAACTTAAATACTCATTGTCTGTAAGAATACTAGAGAGCAATATCTCAAAGTTTATAGAGAAATTACTTAAATTGAGCGATTATGATGTGAAAGGGGATCCAGACGAGCATATGCAGCTTGTAGACAATTGATTGAGATACTTTAGTGTTATCTACGTGTTCAAATGTAAGATGTGTGCATTAACCTTGATCGGGCTAACGTGATTTGGAAGCGAAAACCAGTAAGTGAAGTTGCCCTGCCTTAAGTGTGATCATGCAGGAGAAGAGAAAAAGTTTGTGGTCGTATATAGACTAATTCACAAAAAGGCTTCTATTAAGGTAGAGGAACTCAGGAAAATATTTAGTGTTGTATCTTTGAGAACGGTCTTTTGAGGGATCACTCTTTTAGATAAAAGTCAGGGAAAAAGAATGTGTTGATGAAGTAAAGCAGTAGGAAAAAGTAAGTATTTTTGTATTATCATCTCCACAAGAATTAATGCGGTGGAAAAATTTCATTCAATAGTCAACATTTATAAGCTTGGTTTAGAATAAGTGTAAAGTGCAAAATGTAAATTATATGAACAAAAAAAAAACAAATTCTTTGGAGAAGTAAGATCTCATCGGGATTGAATTTCATCTATCCAAAAAAATTTAAATCTACGATAAGTTGTACACAATCTATAATACTCGTCAATATTATCATGTATCACCTACAACAAAGGTTATATCTAACGCATAATTGAGAGAATAACTGTATTGTCTCATCGATGATGTCTCACACAACTAAATAATACAGAAGCATTAAGAATCGATATCTATTGTGAATATTAGATCTGAATTTATTTCAAGGATTTATATTCTAATAAATGTTCATCCTAATTCAAATTAAAGAGTATATGTCTATAACAACTCAAATCCAAACATAAAGCAAACAATCATCAACATTGATTTATAAAATAAATAGTATACAATATCACGATTAATAAATATACATACAATCAATGTAAAATTACATATAAATTCCAATAAATTGAAAATACAAAGAGAAGAATGAAGAAGAATTAAACATCTCTCATGGTTTTAGGACGATTATTACAAATACACCTTCGGATCTTTAAGATGCAATCTTCAATGTTGTTTTTTATCCTCTAAACTCAAAGAATGGTTATAATAGAGTTGAGAGTACAAAAATCTTAAAATCATAATCTAAAAAATGATGTAAAAATGAATTTACAGTGTTTCAATATCACATACCGGGCTTAGCCCGCTCAGAAGGCGCTTAGCGGGTACCCTTCTATTTCGAGAAAATACATGCTCTTGTTTTTGTCATAATCTGAGAACCGTAACTCCGGCTTACGCACAATCATAAGCTTTAGAATGCTTATTCAATGATCTATATTACAATGTCTAAATGACATGTTTGAATACCTACAAAAAATGAGATAAAAATAGTCAAACTCAATGATATTTACACGAATTGACAAAACTATACTAAAATACTAAACAATTACTTATTCACACTAAAGTTGAGTTAATTTCTAAAAAAAAATAAAAAAATCAAGCGGATAAGTGTCAAATTTTCACACTGAAAACATCACAATTTAACACACTTATCAACTCTCCTCAACTTAGAATTTTGTTTATCCTCAAACACAAGTCACACAAATCAAAAGAAACAAAAGAAAATACCAAGAATTTATAAATTAATAAGTTTTAAAAAACAAAAATAAATGTATGGTTCAAAATCAAAAACGTACAAGGAAAGTAATTCTTACCACTATACTAAACAACATCATAATTATGAAACAAATTATAAGTACAAAACACATGTCAAAAATTTTAAAGCAATACTTGTTCAAGAATAAATTGCACCTTACACACAATTTCATCAAGGGATAAAATTCAAACACAGGGATTTAACTTACACCTAACTTTATTTTTTTAATGCATTAATGAAACAAGCAAAATTAAATACTTTTGTTTTATTGTCTCCACATGGATTAGTGCGAGAGAAAGAATGTCGTACAATGGTCTATACGTTTCTTATCTTGGTTTTGAATTATTTATAATTGTAAAGTACAGAACAAAAAATAGAACATTATTTGGAGAGGAGAGAAGTCATCGGGATTGAATTTCATCTACCCATCAAATACTTAAATTCATCGATCAGTTGTATGCAACCTATAATACTTGTCAATATCATCACGTATCAACCACAATAGAGGTTATGTCTAATGCAAAATTGAGAGAACAATTATATTGTCTCGTCGATGATGTCTCACGCAACTAACCAACACAAAGCATTAAAAGTCAATATTCACTATAAATATTAGACCCAAGTCTATTTCTAGAGTTTAGAACCTAATAGATGTTCATCCTATATTTAGATTTGAAGAGTATATATCTATAGCAACTCAAATCCAAATATAAAACAAGCATCATCGATATTGATTTGTAAAATAGATTGTACACAACACTTTAATCAATAAATTTACATACAATCAAATAAATTTCCATAAAATTATAGTAAGCTTACTTACAAATTCCAACAAATAGAGAATACAAAAAGAATAAGGGAGAAGACTCAAACATCTCGCACGGTGTCAGGATGATTGATGTAAATCCAATTATGGATCATCAAGAAGCACACTCTAATGTTGGTTACAGTTAACTCCCTCATCTTCTTCTTGGTTACAGTTTAGTCCTTCATTGTCCCTTTCTACTTCCACATCTACCTGGTTACAGTTAACTCCCTCTTCTTCTTCATGGCTACAATTTTATCCTTCATTGTTCCCATATACTTCAACATCTCATTGATTACAATTTGTCTCCGCTTCACGCACATTTTCCCCAATGTTGTAATTGGTCTCCACACTCTCATTAATGTCACATTTGGTCCCTACATTCTCTTCAATGTTACAGTTGGTCCCCACTGATCTCCCCTCTTCCACCATATTTTCAAACATAGTGGAGACCCCATCTAATTCAGCTTCTTCACCCATAACATCTTTACCCATAGTGGTCACATCTAGATTATTATCTAATTCAGATCCTTGTAGAGAAAGTATAGAGTCCAAACAACACAGAAGCATTAATAATTAATATCTATTGTGAATATTAGATCTAAATTAATTTTTAGGTTTTAGAATCTAATAGATGTTCATCCTAATCAAAATTGAAGAATATATGTCTATAACAACTCAAATCCAAACATAAAGTAAGCAATCATCGACAATGATTTATAAAATAGATAATATACAATACCACGGTCAATAAATATACATACAATCAATGTAAAATTACATACAAACTCCAACAAATAGAGAATACAAACATAAGAATGAATAATAATTAAACCTTATCTCACGGTTTCAGGACGATTATTACAAATCCACCTCCGTATTTTTAAGATGCAACCTCCAATATTGTTTTCTAGCCTCTAAACTCAAAGAATGGTTCTGATGGAGTTGAGAATAAAAAAATTCCAAAAATATAAACATAAAAAATTATATACAAATGAATTTACATTGTTTCAAATTCCCGCTAAGAGTGCGCTTAGCACGCTCCCTCATGTATCGAGAAAATATTTGCCCTTTTTTTGCCATAAACTAAGAACCGTAACTCCGACTTACCCACAATCATAAGATTTGGAAAGATTATTCAGTGATCCGTATTAAAATGTCTAAATGACATGCTTGAATACCTACAAAAAATGAGATGAAAATAATAAAACTCAATGATATTTACACGAACCGACAAAAATATACTAAAATATTAAACAATTACTTATTCACACTAAAGTTGAGCTTATTGCTTGAAAAATAATGAATCAAGCCAATAAGTGTCAAATTTTCACACTAAAAACATCACAATTTGACACTTAACAACTCTCCTCTAATTAGAATTTTGTTTGTCCTCAAACACAAGTCACACAAATCGAAAGAAACAAAAGAAATTACCTAGAATCCATGAATCAATAAGTTTTGAAAAACGAAAAACAAATGTTTGGTTCAAGTTCAAAAACATACAAGCAAAGTAATTTTCACCACTATACTACAACAATACCATGATTATGAAATAAATTATAAGTACAAAACACATGTCAAAAATTCTAAAGCAATACATGTTCAAGAATGAATCGCACCTAACACACAATTTTATCAAGGGATAAAATTCAAACACGAGGGACTTAACTTACACCCAACTTCATTTTTTTATGCGGTAATGCAACATGAAAAAGTAAGTATTTTTGTTTTATTGTCTCCACTGGGATTAATGTGAGGGAAATAATGTCGTTCAATAGTCTTTACATTTCTAAGCTTAGTTTTGAATTATTTATAAGTGTAAAGAACAAAAAGTATTTTATACGAACAAGAAAATAAATACATTCTTTGGAGAGGAGAAAAGTCACCGGGATTGAATTTCATTTACCTATTAAATACTTAAATCCATCAATCAGTTGTATTCAACCTACAATACTCGTCAATATCATCATGTATCACTCACAATAGAGGTTATCTCTAACGCAAAGTTGAGAGAACAATTGTATTGTATCATCGATGATGTCTCACATAACTAACCAACACAATGCATTAAAAATCGACACCCACTATGAATATTAGACCTAAATCTATTTCTAGAGTTTAGAACCTAATAGATGTTCATCCTTTATCCAGATTTGAAGAGAATATATCTATAGCAACTAAAATTCAAACATAAAACAAACATCATTGATACTGATTTGTAAAAGAGATAGTATACAACACTGTGATCAATATACAAACAATCAAATAAACTTACATACAATCAAAATAAACTTACATACAATTTTCAACAAATAGAGAATCAAAGAGAATAAGGAAGAAAAGTCAAACATCTCTTGCGGTGTCAGGATGATTGATGCAAATCCAATTATGGATCACCAAGATGCACACTCTAATGTTGGTTACAGTTAACTCCCTTCCTGATTACAATTTAGTCATTCATTGTCCCCCTCTACTTCCACATCTCATTGGTTATAGTTAACTCCCTTTTCTTCCTTTTCCCGGCTACAATTTTATCCTTCATTGTTCCCCTATACTTCAACATCTCCTTGATTATAGTTTGTCTCTGCTTCACCCACATTTTCCTCAGTTATAATTGGTCTCCATATTCTCATCAATGTCATAGTTGGTCCACACATTCTCTTCAATGTTACAGTTGGTCCCCATCGATGTCCCCTCTTCCAACATATTTTTGAACATAGTAGGGACCTCATCTAATTCAACTCCTTCACTCACAGCATCTTTACCCATAATGGTAACATCTAGATTATTACCTAATTCAGATCCTTCTAGTGAAAGTATAGGTTCATCAATACTATCAGATTGTGAAAGAGGATGAGTAATATATAAATGACATGTCTCAATCATCACTGCAATTATTTTTATCCTCTTAGTCCCCTTATCATTTTCCAACAAAACTTCGTCATTAACATCCATATCACCGTAATACTAAAGCTTATCTACAATAGGATAACCTATCTCTTTTAACTTGCCAAAAAATTAAAAATATCTCCAATAATCAGGATCTACATTCTGAATTGACTCTAACCCTTTATAACTTAACTTGGTAAAATTAGCAAGCTCCCAAAAATGTTGTTGAAAAATACACCCTTTTCTCCATGACCTATTCAACCTACATACGATTGCATAAGTACTAAGAAAGTTGGCTAAATAATTTTTTTTTTACATTTTTAGTAACTTAAGGTTGAATATTCATACCTTAGAGTTTCTTTTTCAAACATTCAATGACTGCATTTCGTCTTCAACGAAAGTTGTGAATAGTGTCATATCGTCTTCAATGGAGATTGTGTTTTGAATCATTTTGCTTTCGTGCTCAATGAAGCTTGAGCTACAGATTTTGAACTCTCACAATGAACTTCCTTTAGGACCAAACTGATATTCTCTCAGAATGACTTTTGCCCTAATACCTTTCAACTTCTTTTTTACTTATTTCTAAGATTTAAATCGATATAAAATAAATAAAAAAAATTTGCTCAACTTTTACATCCAACAAGGCAACATTTAACGTTTTTTCATGAAGAACTCACAAAACGAACCAAAATTTGTAACATAATGTTAATTAATGTACCACTAAGTAACATAAATAAACCAAATTGAAACATTAAATAAAATTAAGAGACCAGAAAAAATATTAGACCTGTAATAAAACATAAATAAACCAAATCACAACATTGAGTAAAGTTAAGAGATCAAAAGAGATATTAGATCTATAATAAAACATAAATAGACCAAACTACTATTAATCCTAAGGGTGTGTTTGTTTCAAGTTATCAAATTATATTCTTTGGAATCATATTTCTTGGATTCATATTGGATAATATTCCAACTTATATGTTTGGATAAAAATAAACATTCCTAGGAATATTTACAAATTTATTTAATTTAAAAATTATGAAAAATAAAAATAATAATAAATTTGTGAGTAGAAGTGGGAAGTTAGCGGTAGTTGAATTTATTCTCATGGAAATGTTGGATTCCCACCCTTTAACCATGAGAATAAAAAGAGAGAAATTATGTGTAAATAAGGTTCATGAGAATAAAATATTTCTTGGAATAATTTTTTTAAACTTGAATCAAACATGGGAATCCCATGACCATATTCATTGGAATAATTTTTACAACCTTGAAACAAACACACCCTAATATAACAATAAAATCTTACATACTATTTTCCAAAAAAATCTTACATACTATTTTCCAAAAAAATCTTAAATCATAGTATCTACCATTAATCCAACTATTAAGACTTTCCCCAGTTAAGAAATTCACCTCTAAGCCAACTCCTAACCATTTGAATGTTTGGTTGTTATTTCTATAGCATATAATTGATTAGGGTACTAACATGTTATCACATGTGACATTTTAAATTTTTTTCTTAAGAGTTTTCGTTGCAAATACAAATTTATTTAATACAGACATTTTTTATATTAAACAATTTTAATTTTATTTATTTGTAAAATGTTTGTTTGAATGAATCGGATGCCAAAGAAATTAAAAATTCATGGAATGTATTGTTGTTTCAGTGGCTAGTCTCATTTAAATTATTTATATGGTTTCTTTCATATCTTCAATGAATAATAATAAACTTACTATACTAAATTAAGACTTAAAGAATATGAATCAAAGTTGAGGAGGTTTGAAATATCCATGCCATTAATTGAACACAATTAATATATAAAAATAGCCAATTTGAACTAATTTAGTTTGTTCAATGATTTGTAAAGATGTGTAGGGACTAGGGAGTCAATTTCCAATTTGACAAATTTGGTATCTTATTTGGAAACAATTATGACTTTAATTATGCTATTTTATAATATACTTCTTTTTTATTACGTGTGTAATAAGTTAATAACATACTTGAAATAATAAAACTAATAAATTTGAACACCATATAAAAGCTAGTCAATTAACAACTTGTTGTGATAGACAAAGAGCAAAACAAAATATATTACATTTGTAACAATACTATTAATCACGCAAAAACAGCAAAAACAGCAAAGTTATAACTGGAAAATATATACACACATAAATAACCAGTGAAATCTTGAATATTGTATGAGATGAAAATGATTTCCACACACTATCTTTCATTGAAAAGGAACAACTTCTTTCTCTTGCTGGTTGTTTTTTTATAGGAAGTATGTCAACTGTTTTTGTTTCCTTGAACCTCCTTCTCCATACAGCTCATTCCACTGAGTCAACTCACCCATTCCAGCTCCCTCTTTAGAAAAGCTTGCAGCAACCTGTATATGTATAGTCCAACAATGTTACTTATATGCAAAGTTTTAAATTAAGGTCGCAATCCAATCGCTTAAAGGCTTTTGCAATTTCGGTTGGTACTATAACAGCAACTGCAGTCGTTGCGGTGTGAATCAACTGTAATTTATTCTTTACTATAAAACGGTATATAACAGTCGGGCAGTGGCACTTCCTGATACCGTTTGTTGCGGCCGTAACATATTCTAAAACAATTACCTGACTCTTGGCCTCTTTGAAATCCTGCATATTCAATGGCCTAAGGGTTATAACTCTTTCTTGTTGAGCTTCCTCTTCTGCTTCTACAGTATTGTTGTTCTGTTCCTTTGTCACTTTCTGTTTCTTTTCCTGTCAAAAAAATATAAACAAGGTTATCATAAAGAACACACAATCAGAGAATTATACAAGATGTTAAAAATGGATTATAGCATTACCAGATTCTTTAACCTCTCTTGCTGAATCAACTCTCTAACAGGCCTATAAGCAGCGGTTGTGCAAATATTCTGCATTGAAAAGTTCATGACAGTAAAGATCACAAGATAATCAAAGGAACTATATAGTTATGTCCATTGAAAATAAAAAAACCTTAAGATCGCTTCCGGTATATCCTTCTGTCATGGTTGCGAGATCCTTAAAATTAATTTCTGGGTCGACTTTTTCTTTTGCCAAAAGAGTTCTCAGAATCTTTTCCCGGTTCTCAACTGATGGCAGTCCTACCATGATTCTGCATTACAACGGAAAGTGGATGATGATGGTGAAAAACGCGACAAACATACTTGAACAACGCAGAAATCTAGTGGCTTAGTACCTCCTTTCGAATCGTCTTATAATAGCTTCATCTAAGTCAAATGGCCTATTGGTTGCTGCAAGAACAAGGATGCGCTCTCCTTGTTTTGTTGTGAGCCCATCCCAATGAGACATAAATTCGTTCTTTATTTTCCGCATGGCTTCATGCTCCCCTTGTCTTGATCGTTGCCCAAGCATGCTATCGACCTCGTCGACGAATATAATAGTTGGAGAGACTTTGGATGCAAGTGTGAATAAAGCGCGGACATTTTTCTCATCTTCGCCGAACCATTTAGAAGTAATGGTAGACATGGATACATTGATGAAACTTGCTCCAGCTTCCTTTGCAATGGCCTTTGCCAGCATTGTTTTCCCAGTTCCGGGAGGCCCGAATAGCAATATTCCTCTGCATGGTTTTAGAAGTCCTCCGGTGAAAAGGTCTGGCCTTCGGAGAGGAAGCATTACTAATTCTTGAAGGGACTCTTTTGTTTTTTCTAATGCACCAATATCGGCGAATGTTACATCAATCTCGTTTGCTGGTATAACTTCAGGCCTTATTCGCTTCTCAAACTCGTTATCAGGAACTTCCTGCAAGTGAATATTATTATACCCGAAGATATGAAGTTAACACCAATACCTATCTGTTGAAGTATGCAGCTTCGAGATGAAACGATTAACGAATAGATGGAATTTTTTTATTAAAAACAAAGGCTTACGGCAGTTTTTGTCGGTGGAACCGATTTTGCAACACCTTCCTTTGCTACTGAAGTTGATATTTCTGCTTCAGCCTTCTTTTCAGGAGCAACACTTTCAGCCTTCTTTTCAGGAGCAACACTTTCAGCTTTCTTTTCAGCCTCCACTGCTGGTTCCGGAACAGTTTCTACCACACTCGGAATCTTCATTTTCATGAGAGAGATAACAATATAAGCATATTTGTACAAGGTAATAACAGAGACAATTAGTAGTGCAAACCTCAGACTCAGACTTAAGTGCTTGATCTTCCATTTTTGATGCATCTCTTCCACTGAATTTTGCCGTTCGGAATACATCCAATGCATGCGACAAACTGTTTCACAAGATTAGTAAGTACATGAAATATACATAGATCATGCTCGTGAAATTAACGTTGCAAGTCTCACCTATTGCAAGAAATAACGAGCTTTCCGTTTCTGTACTCAAGGTCTTTGTTTTTCATCAAGTGATGAGATATCGCCGACACAATAATCTCTTCTATATAGTTACTGAGCATCACTGTGTCTTCCACACAGATGGAATCCAAGTCATCGCAATCAAGATCATTCGCCGCAAGCACTTCCGTGATATGATTCTTGTTATCCTGAACTTGTATCATCTTCATATCCTTTTCCAATTGAGACTTCCAGCTGACGAGATGTGATTCGTCTTCCGGAGGTCTGATTTCTATATCGTACGGGAAGAGCAAATTAAGTTTCTCGTCCATCTCTTCAAAGTCATTACTAGAATCTAAAACCCGCGAACCAAGAATCAGAATCGGGCCAGAGAGTTTCTTCAACATTTTTTGGAACATGTTGTATATGGTTTGTGATCTGCATAATAACCTATCTACATCCCTCAAATATAGCACAATGGGATATGTTTTCGACACAGAAAGTAGAACCTGCAAGTAAAACTTCAATTATCAAATCAAAATCTTCGTGGAGGAATGTATATAGATGGCCTCATTCCAAAAAACACAAATTCTCTCTGAAAATCTCTATATGTAAACGTTACCTTGTAAAGAGACTGCATAAGTAATTTTTCATCAAAAGACCAGCTGGCTGTGCGCTTCAAAGGAGCTGAAGCAATATCATATGATAATAATATTAGAATTAGAAAGATGGAACAATGGAAGTTTACATGAAAACGCGACGAAAACATATATCCTTCCGCATTAGTAACCTGAATTTGTAGGATTGCTTTGAGAAGTAAGGCCACTAATATTTGAAGTGGAACAAGCATTCCTACGGAGCTTCGGAGGATTACGAGATGTCTCATCACCCCTGCAAATCACAAGGCAAATACTAAGTAATGATATAAAATAACATGAAAGTTAGATTTGTTCTTAGTCAGAATATATTTCATATACTCTTCTTCTTACATTGATTGTAGGTCCACTCCACTTCTTTGCTTGTGCATTTTTCCTGCAACTAATTTTGCGTTCGGTCAGTAACATTGAATTAAAGATTGACAGCTTTTGGTTGATATTAATCTGTTGTACCTTTAGGTTCCTCCCTTTGCGAAAAGATTGAAAATGACCCAAATAGCTTCTCCAAAGTTGACTCTGAAGTGGATCTTTTGAAAGACTACAATCAAAAACAGTGGTAAAGAAGATAAGTAGCATAATTATGTCAAGAAACCGTGAAAGCCTTTACGCGACCGCAACACAAAGGTGCCCATTATTTATAACCGTATCTATAATAGTAAACAGCACCGTTCTGAATAGCCTAATTTCTTTTCATTAACTGAGACACACAGCCGTGAATACCAGGGTTTGAACCCTGTTGTTGATAGGGTCCAACCTAGCAATATCGGCTTATACCAGTTGAGCTAAACTAATTTTTGCATAATACAAACATGAGAAAAAGTAATAGAAGACAAACTAGAAATATCTTACATATTCTTTGTTGCCAGAACCATATTTACTCTGAATCTGCATCAAGAACAGAATATCAACCATTAATTTAAACTCACAAAACAGAATAAGAAAGATTTTGAATATAACTCAAAACATGTAACAATCACCTTCAATGAAAACTCAGTTAAATCCAAGAGAAGTAACTTAGCCTCAAAGTAATGAGCTAAAGCCTTAGCAAGCATCTGCTGGTAAAGTTCTTCATAACAAGAAAAAACATCAAGAAGAGCATAGTAAATCCATAGTTACCAAATTCCAATCATGAATCATAAAATCTATTCCCCAATCATAAATTGAATCTTATTACCAATCCAGTTCCAATTTTAAATATGTAATATTTAAAAAAAAAAAAAAAAAAACCTTAAACAAAATCAAAACAAAACAGAAACAAGAAATAACTAAATTGTTACAAATACTAACCAGCAGGTCCGGAGAGAAGAATGGTTCTGCTGGCCGGAGTGAGATTCCGAGTATATCTAGAAACTTCAGTATGCTTTAAATGAACATAAGCAACACTCGTCAGCAAAACTCGTGTCTCTTCACTGTAATCATCATCACAAATAGCATAAAAATTATGAAAATAAAAGTAGAATAAAAATAAAGTAAGGTTTGTTTTATATTAGAAATTACAAGCACACCTTAAGTAATAAGGAAATTTATCAAAAGTAACGTTACTATCTCTGCCATCAATAATTTGCTGAACCATTTCTTGCTCAATTTGAAGAGCCGTAACTGAGTTTGAGGAGGAATAAGAGTAATTAGGTCCCCATTTAGAAACTGTTTGTCTAGAATTGGCTAATCCTAGTCCAACTCCAAGTCCAACACTAGCACTGACAGCAGATATCAGGAGAGTTTTCTGTTCCATTTTTAACGGCGGTGACGGTGGGTGTGGCGGCGGAGTGTGGTGGTGGAAATGGAATTGGAATGTGAAAATGATCTGTTATTATAAATTTCTTTTGTAAGGTTTTATGAGTTCCCGCTTTTTGTTAGGGTATTATGATAGTTTGTTAAATAGGGAGCAGGGCGTGACTCATATGTATGTACTTGTGCAACGTGTCAGTTAGTTTCACGGCTACTTTGTCGGTTTTGCAGTTTTTCATTTTTTTTATTCTTGTTTGAATTATCCATATTCTTTTCTTTTTATTTTTATTATATCAAGTCAATTTTCTCAACTCTTTATTTCTAAAACTTCTTTGTTTTATCAGAAAAGAAAAACTCCATGAATTAGCTGAGTTCAAAAAATGCTGGTAAAGATTTCAAACAATGCTGGTAAAGAATTTAATATTCATTCCACCATTCTCATTTTAAGCGTTCTATTTTGAATTTCAGACTCTTTACTATAATAATTAATAATTAATTATATTAGTTTTAATAATCAAATACAATTATTTTTATGTATTTTTAAAAAAATTTATGTTGATTTTATTGATATTAATTAATATGTACTGTGAGTATAATTTTATTTATAAATTTTATACAGTTATTATATCATAATCGTTTACAAGTAGTATTTTATATGTGATTAAAATATAAGTCAAACATTAATAAAAATTAAACTGTTATAAATAATTGATGGTGTAAAATTTTTTTATACTATCGTTGCATTTTAATTAAATTCGACTTTATGTTATTTATACATATTAATAAATTTCATAAATTTTATTAATTTTAGAAAATATTTAAATATTTAATATTTTTAAATATAAAAGTCATAAACTATAAAAAAAAACAATTGTGAAAAAAGAAAAACGCAAAATCGAAGAATCATCAAACAACGTACCACTAAAAGAAATAAGTGAATTTTTTATTCTATCCGATATCCTTCTTGTGCACCACATAAATTTTCTAAAATGCCCTTAAAAACCGAAAGTATATTTTCGATTCGCACCCCATATTATGCATTTTATTTTTGAAAAGGATTGGGTGTAAAATCGAAAGTATATTTTCGGTTCCAAATCGTAATTATATTTTCGGTTCCTAGACGCATTTAAGGGCGCCAAAAACTCTTCTCCTCCCCATAACAACAAATATTTTCGAAAACACACTCAAACTCTCAAATTATGCTTTAAGATATTTTTAGAGTTTATGTATTTTCTATTGAAATTAGTGAAATGGGGTTTTAAATGTGTTGTTTTATATAGTTTATATCATTAGGAATCATTAGAACACTATTTGTAAACTTTATTGGACTATCAATGCATGCTTTTTTTGACACATTTGGGGTTTTGGGGAGGGCTGCTACGTCTGCATTTTGTTGTTGCCCTTTTCCCACTTTAAGCCATATACTAACGTTTCATTCTTACTTCTACAAGAGATATGGCTGAGATACCGTCACGTTTGAGGCACGGGAGGGTTGCACAACATGCTTCTGTGCGGAGAGAGGACCCAGGCAACACAGCCTCCTTTAACATCGCGGAGGCAAGAGAGGCAACGATGACACCAGAGGCACTGGTGGCACCTCAGATCTCTCATGTCTTTGGAGGGGGTCTTCTAACTTATCTTTGCTCCCTCTTTATCCCACCCATGTGCGCTAGACATATATGGAATAGAGAGGTATGACATTTACATTTATATTACAGTTATGAATTTTCTTATGAATATTATTATGAATTCTAACAATGATTTTTTTTTTTGCAAGATCGCGATACACTGAAGGTCATAAACCATGGGAGAAAGATCAGTAGGATTATTACCCCTCCCGAGCCATGGTTTGATGATCTTATACGCCTTACAGGGTTGAGAGATTTGACCCTCTGTGGATATAGTGTGGTCAACTAGGGGATGATCAACACTTTTGTAGAGAGGTGGCACGATGAGACGTCTTCATTTCATCTACCACATGGAGAGATGACGATCACACTCGATGACGTCGCGTGTCTGCTTCACCTACTGATCAAATGGTCCTTTTTGGATCAGCAGAAGTTGGAGAAAGACGAGGCCATTACTTTGTTGGTTGAGAGGTTGAGAGTTACCCAAGATAGCGCCCTAAAGGAGGTTGATAAGACACGTGGTTTCCACGTGAGATATAGGTGGTTGGTGGAGGTTTTTAGGGATGAGTTTGCGCGTGCTACAGCTGCTGATGGTGATCCCGAGAAAGTTACCCTTCATAGAGAGTATGCCATGGGAGCATACTTCTTATATCTTGTTGGCACATAATATTTGTGTACACCAGGCCACTTATACTAACATCATGTACCTTAGGTACTTTGGTGATTTTGAGGCGATTAGTGGGTGGAACTAGGGGGTTGCCTGCTTGGTTTATTTGTATAGCAAGTTAGATGAGGGGATTAAGTGGAATACGAGGCAGATCACCGACAAGATGTCACTTATGACAGTATAAATTATTTCTCTTAGGAGCCTTTTCTAATTATTCTAATTCTTAAACTGACTAGTTTAATTTTGTTTTCAAGGATGGATCCTACAACACTCCTCCCGCATTTTTGGATAGTCACTTGCTCAGGGTTATACTGAGGATATGTCGCGTGCCTGTGCATACGAGCCGCTCAGAGGGAACCAGGAGACACTTTCGTTCTGGGTTTACCTGGATTGGATAGTGCATGAGGACATTCACTTTAGTGCCTACGCTCACCATCGTGAGACGTTACTGATTGATGAGGTTTCGTTATTTACATGTTGGTTGGCCTGCGAGACTCGTAAGATTGCTCCTTATATGCTTGAGTGAGTGATGCATCAATTCGGGTTTATCTAGACCATTCCTCGGGATCCTGTTGTATGTGCTCCTCCGACAATGAATAGGAGGGAGATTGATGGGTTGTTTGATGGTTTTGAGAATCATCTTGTACCTGATGAGGCCAGAAGTACGGTGGCTCCAGACAATAGGAGTTACGCATACGGTAGCATGATATGGTTCTTCTGGGTGTCCCATCCATACATGGTAGAGGATGCTCCAGGGAACCCATCCAGGTCAGTTCATCAGGAGATCTTGGAGGAGGAGCAGGCAAGGAAGGATCATGCTCATGACCTGCTGCCTAGGTGTCAGCGTGTCATGGAGCTTTATAGGGATGACATTGACAGAGGATTGTTTCTTGACGGATCTGATGTTAGAGGAGTTTTGGAAGTCATCATGGCGGAGGATCAGGGTGCTCTAATATACAAGAGACAACAGAGGTACACCTCGAGGGTGACAGGCCGACTCATCATCCGCAATACCCAGAAGTTTAGGTTGATCATCAACTTGTATTTTGATTTAGTTTTTTGATTTCGTATTGTATCTAATTTGTATGTTGGATACCATTATTATGAAATTCATTTTGGATAATATTTATGGTCGATTGTTAAATTTCTAATTTGTTTAATTTGTTCAATTTCAATTATTGTATCATTTTTCCAATTATTGCTTTTGTACAACTTTTCTGCTAACTGTCATGGCCAGAACCGGATGTATACATTCAGTATGAAACCAGATATATACTTTCGGTTTTAACTCAAATATTTCAGAAAATGGTGCGCACCGGAAGTATACTTCCGATTTTATAGGGGCATTTTTGGAAATGGATAGGGTTTAATTCCACCCCATGGGGTGGATTAAGAAATTCACAAGAAAGAAACCAAGGAAAAACTATCATATTACAAAAGGGTGTTATCACTAAGGACCACCATCAATAGAACTCCACCCGTAAAATTAGAACAAACTCTTAAATCTCTATTGACTAAAGCAAATATAGGGTTCCTTAACTAGTCAAAAATAAAGTATATGAGTACACCGCAGACCTACCGATATATCATTTTCAGTAAGAGAAAATTTTATTGTCTTCCAATTTCTCGATGTTAAGAGAGATACATGGAAAAATAACATCATTATGAGATTTCTAAACTGATCACACGACTAAATGCTAAATCATACTTAAACAACCTTTACATCTAAACGACCCCCACCCCACGATGCAAATACCTAAAACAATAAAGAAAGATTCCTAGAAAGAATGAAATAACATCCAAGCCACCTAAAAATATTATATCAGTGTATTCACAATCTCACATGTCTCAAACAACTGAGAAAATTACTCCAATGGGCAACTACACAAACCGTTGGATATACAATCGAGGTCGAGAAGAACATGACGTTTAAGGGGCTCAACTACCATAATTAAGGGAAAAATTAAATCATTTATATCTGTGGAGATCACAACACCAAGATTTACATCTGTTTGGGCAATATATAAGTCGAGGTAATCGAATAAACACCATTCTTCTCATGATGTCGCCACCAACAATCTCTCTCCAAGGAAAAGATACTGACCAATCCGTTTGGTCAGCTTGTTTCCAGTTTAATTGGAGTTTGGTGAGTGCTGAAGCGGTAAAGCGGCAAGTAAAAGTAAGTATTTTTAATAGGGTGATATATAAGTTATATCTTATCGTTTCTACATGGATTAGTGCTACTGAATTATCGTTCGACAAGTCTTGTGTTTATGATTTTGCAATTGAATGGGTTTAAAGATGGTAGATGCGGGAATTAAAGTTATGAACATAAAAGAATTTCATTCTTCGAAAAGTAGAGACTCTCGGGATTGAATTTCACATACTCGTTAAATACTTAAACTTAGTACTCCGTTGCAATCAATCTAAACTACTTGTCAATATCATCACGTATTGCTCACACAGAGGTTATTTCTAAAATAGAGCGAGATAACAACCATATTGCTCACATCGAAGATCTCTCAACATAACATAAAACAACATTGAGGCATTAAGAATCGATACCCACATGAATTCTATGCCTTAATCTATCTCTAGAATTAAAACCCAATAGATGTTCTTACTAAACCTGGATTTGAACTGTCCATCTCTACAACAACCCAAACCCAAATAAAGAAAGCAATCATCAACATTAATTTATAAAAGGAGTTTTATACAACACCATGAACAATAAATATACATATAATCAAGGTAAATATACATACAAACTCCAACAAATAAAAATTACAAAGAGAATAGAAGAAGAGAAACCAAACATTTCTTGGTTTGTCAACACTAATTGACGAGGGATTCGACTTTGGATCATCTGATTGCAACTTCCAAATGGTGTTTCTAAGCCTCTCTAGACCAAAAAATGAAGTTGATGATGTTGAGACTCAAAAATACCCCACCCATAACCTGAAAATGTGTTTTTTCACCTATTTAATGAGTTTTGAAGTCGTAGCGCGCGCTTAGCGCGGAACCTGTTGTTATGAAAAAATTCAGCTTTTAGTTTCGCCATAACTTGAGAACCATAACTCCAATTTAAAAACAGTTTGAAGCGTTGGAGCTTACTCAATGATCTATCTAACCATGCCTAAATATCACCCAAATTAATGATTTTTCTCTTCTATAATATGAGCCTGATTTGTTGATAAATTACTCAAAATCGCATTCTTGAAGCTTAGCCTTTGGTTTGGCCTTTATTACTCAATGCTCCAATTATGAATAAATACCTATAAAAGAGGTGAAAAACTATCAAACGATACAATATTTACACAAAAACAGGATTATACTCAATATGTACAAATTCCCACACAATTTAAGGGTTATTCAAATGATATTTACAAAAAGTATCAATAAGTGCAACCAAACTACTACTCAAAATATAGACATTTTTGCACTTATTAGTGATTTTGTTTGGGATGGGGTCAGTTGCATTGAAAATAAGGTTTAATAATATTTTCAATTGGAAATTTTCATAATTTTATCATAAGTATATAATTTTTGACGTTATTTTGAAGTTAGGTGAAACATTTTTCCTGATGCGAGTACCTGCTCTTGTGGTTTGATTAAACTCAACCATTTGGTGTATTAAGTCCTGGAATAAAAATCATATTATTAAAACAGTCTCTCTAAGCTTTCCGCAAAGTATTAATTTGCTTGATTCCGACTCCGTTTAATATTTTAAATAGTTATTCGAATATGATGTGTGACTAGTAAGAAGCATGATTTTGGGACTGTTTGATGAGTTAAAAGTATATAACAAATTAATAACTTCAAAATTATTTAATCAAGTAAATTCTGAATTAGGATATTCTAATATTGTGATGATGTTATGATGTTTGAGAATATTACATATAATTGGTTAATAATGTAAATATTAAATATTGATGATGTCGTGTTGAATGATTATAAGTTATGATAAGTATGTGTTGTTGTGTGAGCATGATAGTTAATTATGTTGTTGTGTTATGATTTTGAAAATAATATTGATGTTGCTGTGATTGGAAAATAATAGTTCGAGTAGGGAGGAGTATTATTGTTGGATGTCTGTTTTGTTTATTTTCGGATGGGGACTTTAAACATTTTGTTATTGTTGCATTGAGGTGTTTTTACATGCATTCATGATGTCATTTTTATTGATGAAATATGCAAGTTACAGTTCGAGTAGGGTGGATTGATGATTTGTCCCGAATCTGAGCAGGGTGGATTCGGGATTCGAGCAAGGTGAACCCAGTTCACTAAGGAAACTTTTTGTTGAGACGGTACCACATGCATAGGTATTGAGTTGCATAATTGAGTCACATTACATAATGAGTCATATGTATATTTGTTGAGATATAAAAGTTGAGTGTGAATTTAATTGATGTACTATGATTAAGATTATGTTGAATATGACTATGTGTGATGACGACGTTCTTGTATATGACATCGATGATGATTTGGGCGTGAGAATTTGATTTTGTTGTGCATGTTTTTTTTATAAATGATGTACTTTATCTTACATTCTATATTGTTATTACTTAAATGAATTCTCACCCCGTCTATTTGAATATTGTCTTTACATGGCCATCGTTAAGATACTCAAGAGTGAGACACTGTTGTGATTGGAAGCTAGCTATTGCAGCTATCTCTTTTAGTTTTTTTGATTTAGTTTTGGGTTATGCTTTGATATGTAACACCAACGAGCGATTTCTTATTCATGTTGAGATTTTTCGAGCAACCGTGTATGCTCTAATATGTTCATGTTTTAGTGTGTTTACCACTTGGAGAAGACTTATGAGTCAATGCTTTTATTTTATTATAAGTTTGATGATTCTGCTACTATTGTACCAGATGAGTTAGATTTCTTGTAAACATTCTAAGTGAAATCATGTGTCTTAAAAATATTGTGTTGAAATATTTATTTTGATTATTTGTTACATGATCAACATGTGCATGTATTTTGATATGTGTAACATCCTATGTGCAAAAAAATTGAAAACTTTGTGTAAAATCTCTAATTTATTGTATAATTATGGGTTAGAGGAAATAGAGTCTTATAAGAACCTTTATTCCTTATTCTCAATCGATTGTTTTTACGTGTTAATATGGCTCATATTTTCTTTTGCAGAGGACATGACCAACATCTCACTTGACAAGAGGAGAAAATGTTTGATTTGGAAACATGTTCCCTAGTAACATGTATCTCTGCACCCCATAAAACAACATTTCTTTACAAATGACAGAGATGCAATACCCGCCTATCAAAACTAACAACAAAATAACTAAAATATAGTAAAGAAAGCAAATAAATAACGGTAGAGAAAGTGGCACCATAAGGCATTCCTTCTGGATTTTAATCATCAATATCCTCGCTGGATGGAGGGGGAGCCTCCTCACCTTTGCAAGCTTCTACCAGTGGATTTATTCCTGAGCCTACTTTCCTAGTGTTCGCACCTAGACTGCAAATCTTTTTCAACTTGAGACTCTCTACATAACACTTTCTAAAAATATCCTGATCTCTTTAGATAACTTCTACTCACCCATCAGATAGCGGGTACTTATTGCATAAATATAAAGTGCAGAAGGTGGCGCTCATCTGATAAAAATTTATATGGCTTAATCATATTCTTCAAAGATTCTCTTCAGCGTAATGTAGCCTTTCACTTCACATGTTTTCCATATAATTCAACTAGCGAGCTGTAACACCCCAATTCTACCCCGGTAATTATTAAGAAAATCAGAGTTGCAAAATTATTTTCAACAAACAATTGGAGTATTACAATTCAACTAAACAATAACATGTTATCACAGATACATAACACTTAAGTTCGGATGAACTTGAATAACATGAGTTTAACTTTATTAATATAAAATCAACGGAACTACATTATTCAATTTGGAAGTTATATCAACTTTTCAACTTTAAAACCATTTTAACACCAACAGTTACTTTTCATGTATCAACATGGTTATTCAACAACAAATCCAAAACCACTAAACAACTAGCGTTCATCCCCGAGTGTTACGTATCAGAGCGACTACCCAACTCGAATTAACAGCAACTAAATCTTCGACTGGGATACCTGCATGTTACCAATATAAAGGTAAACGACCAACAAAATAGAAAGGGTGAGATATCGAAAAATATAAGCAAAAGTATGATAATTCAGATATTAGGTAAAGAATCATACAATAATTACTACTTCAATCAACGTAATACGATATTCCACAGAACAAAATAATAATCAACAACAACTTAAAATGCAACTCGAATGCGACTCGACTAATGCAAATGCAAGTGGATCCATTTGGAGTAAACTCCCAA